>CM030361.1:45051611-45496611 GCA_017893485.1 Hemerocallis citrina
GGCGCAAGCCAAGAAGATTCTGCTCGCCGCGGCCGAGAAGACGAGACAGGAGAAGAAGAAGAAAGAAGAGCATGATCGTCTCGCCACCGAGAAGAGGAAGCTCTCTGCCCAGGTCCAGCAAACTGGAGGGCCCTCCCAAGCACCTCCCCCAGCCCCGGAGGGGCAATCTCCTTCGAAGAAGCAAAAGAAGCATCACCAGCACCAGTCCCATGCGTCGAGGTCGGCTCGAGACGCAGCGGGGGGCTCGGGGAAGACGGTCGAGGCCCCGTCGCAACAGCTTCCCCCCGTATGCCCGAGCGCTGCAGAGTTGGTGGGAAGGATGGCTACGATGCCCTTCATCCCCGATTGGTCGATCCTGAAGGGGGACACCATTCTCGACGGACCCGTAGCGATGGAGTTCGTCTCGAAGGCCATTACCGAACGGGATGGAATGGCCTTGGCGGCGCAGATGGCCGACCAGGCCTATATGCGATGGGCCCAAGCCAACCTCTCGGTAAGTCGGCTGAGGTCTTTTCGATTTTACTTGATTTGTAATTATCGCTAACTTTGATTCCTTTGTAACAGTCGATGCTCCACGGTCAGCACTTCCACAAGTGCCTGGAGAAGGAGATTCTATTCGAGCGGAAGCAGGCGGAGAAGTTCCTTCGGGAGCTGAACAAGGCGACGGACGAGTTGAAGGAGGCCCGGGACCAAGTGGCCGTTCACGAGGCCCAGCTAGATTCTCTGGACAAGATCCATAAGCAGGACCGAGAGGATCTGCTGAAGAAGGTTGCGGCTGAGGCGGCGGAGAAGGACAAGGCGAAGAAGGAAGTGGCGGACTTGGAGGGGGTCTTGGGGGAGACCTTGGTGGCGGCGCAGGACGAGGCTTATGAGCAGGCCAAGTCCCACTTCAAGTATATTTACCCCAAGTGCAACGTCGACCACCTCAGCTTCGGGTGGAAACCGGACCTGCCTCCGACCCCTGGTGGTGACGGTGGCGAAGAAGTTCACGGCGAAGAAGAGGTGCAACTCGACCCCCAAGACTAGATGTTTTTGTTTTTATTCTTTTTGATGCAAATGCCTTCGGTGGATTGGCCACCGCAAATTTTTGTATCGACATTTTGAAATGGAATGAAATATAATTTTTGGGCCGACCTTCCAACACTTGCGTTTTTGTGACACTTGATTTTTCTTTTGGTAGAAGTTGGCTCGTCAACGAAAGTTGGCTCGGGACCGAGAGGCTGCCAAGAATTACTTTCTGAACAAGTCGAGAGAGCTCGGCCTAGAGGTGGCTCGTTTGAGAAAAATTGTAGCCGACCGGGACTGGTGGGTCATCGAGACGGACTGGTCGGTCTCGGGTACCTCTAGTGGGCACTCGACCTCCGAATCATTTCTTCGCGAGGCAGTCATGGAGAAAGAGTTGGAGGTCCGTCGGCTGAAGCTTATACTGGGTGCTGGTCTAGTTGAAGAGGCGAGCAACTCCACCCCGGGACGGTCGCTGCCGCTCTCGCGGGTCGAGGCCCAGGCAGATGACGCGGAGAGCTCGGTGGCCGGCGTGTCCTCCTTGGTCGGAATAGCCGAGCGTCGTAGGAGCCCCGAATTCGAGTTCCCTGCCGAGTGTGAGAGTTGAGAGCCTTCTTTGTATTTTTATCTTCGTTCATTGAGTTGTAAGCAATGAGTAATGAATAAGATGATTTGTTCTCCGAAGCCTTGATTGCCTCGGATGCCGAGGGTAGCTGGTGTGAAATCTCCGAGGAGTCGCAATTGACGCGACTGCGTCAATAATTGTGTCGTTTCGCATTCCTATGGATATTTATGGCGACGTTTCGCCTTCTGCCGTTTCACATTCCCAGGCGTAATAAATGAGGCCCCAGTGGGCTATATAATCACCACTCCCCTTCAGTTTTTGATCAGTGAGTCATTCGACTCGGATGCCTGCCCATGGCGGGCGTCCAAAAAATATAAGATTTTCGCGCATCCCGGATCGGAGGCACACCGATCACCCTCGAACTATTCGGGGTTCAGGCCGTCAGGGCCATGGGACCCCGGGTTGTTCGTTGGTGAGCGGTGGGCCGACCGATCGTTTGGGATGTTCGGAGAAGTCCGAAGCTTGGTGGCTCTTCCACCGTCCGGGAACAATTCGGGGTTTTGGGCTCGTTCGAGCCGTAAACCCCGAGTTGTTCTTGGGCGATAGAGGGGTCGACTGATCATTCGGGAGGTTCGGAGAGATCCGAAGCTTGGTGGCTCTTCTGCCGTCCTCGAACTGTTCGGGGTTTTTGACTCGTTAGGAGTCGTAAACCCCGAGCTGTTCGGGGGCGAGAGAATGGTCAGCTGATCAGTTTGAGCAGAGAGAGCCACGAGTCTTTGGCCCCCTGCCATCCTCAAACAGTTTGGGGTTTGGGTTTTGCAAAAAGCCGGAAACCCCGAGCTGTTCGCGGGTGAGAGGGTGGCCAATAATCCGACTCAAGGCTCGGGGCGTCTGCGGAAGGCGGACTCCTCAAACCTAAATAAAAAAATTTTCAAACACGCGGTGAGGGAACGGGTGGTAGCAGCGTTGAGCATCGCCGCCGAGCGTCAAGGTCGCGGTGCCCTCAGAGAGGACACCCGCCTTGCTCGGGGTCGACACCGAGCTCCTGCACATGTCCTCTTGGAGAGACAGTGTGGGCGTGGCTGGCGGATGTCGCCTCGGTAATCGGTTGATGGCTTCCGAGGAGGCCAAGCCGAGCGAGGGACGGGTGCCGAGCCCCCATACCGGTGAGAAAGGCAATTGCAGGCGTAGCACAGCGTCGCCGCCGAGCGTCAAGGTCGCGGTGCCCTCGGGGAGGGCACTCGCCTTGCTCGGGGTCGACGCCGAGCTCCTACACATGTTCTCTTGGAGAGACGGTGCGGGCGTGGCTGGCGGATGTCGCCTCGAGCATCGGTTGATGGCCTCCGAGGAGGCCAAACCGAGCGAGGGACGGGTGCCGAGCCCCCATACCGGTGAGAAAGGCAATTGCAGGCGTAGCGCAGCATCGCCGCCGAGCGTCAAGGTCGCGGTGCCCTCGGGGAGGGCACCTGCCTTGCTCGGGGTCGACGCCGAGCTCCTGCACATGTTCTCTTGGAGAGACGGTGCGGGCATGGCTGGCGGATGTCGCCTCGAGCGTCGGTTTATGGCCTCCGAGGAGGCCAAACCGAGCGAGGGACGGGTGCCGAGCCCCCATACCGGTGAGAAAGGCAATTGCAGGCGTAGCGCAGCGTCGCCGCCGAGCGTCAAGGTCGCGGTGCCCTCGGGGAGGGCACCTGCCTTGCTCGGGGTCGACGCCGAGCTCCTGCACATGTTCTCTTGGAGAGACGGTGCGGGCGTGGCTGGCGGATGTCGCCTCGAGCGTCGGTTTATGGCCTCCGAGGAGGCCAAACCGAGCGAGGGACGGGTGCCGAGCCCCCATACCGGTGAGAAAGGCAATTGCAGGCGTAGCGCAGCGTCGCCGCCGAGCATCAAGGTCGCGGTGCCCTTGGAGAGGGCACCCGCCTTGCTCGGGGTCGACGTCGAGCTCCTGCACATGATCTCTTGGAGAGATGGTGCGAGAGCATGTTCGGGCTCGAGCTTTTATCCGAGCGCCGAGTCTTATGCTTGTAAGAGAAGCATGTTTGGGCTTGCAATTTTATCCGGGCGCCGAGTCCTATGCTTGTAAGAGAAGCATGCTTGGGCTCGCGATTTTATCCGGGCGCCGAGTCCTATGCTTGTAAGAGAAGCATGTTTGGGCTCGCGATTTTATCCGGGCGCCGAGTCCTATGCTTGTAAGAGAAGCATGTTTGGGCTCACGATTTTATACGGGCGCCGAGTCCTATGCTTGTAAGAGAAGCATGCTTGGGCTTGCGATTTTATCCGGGCGCCGAGTCCTATGCTTGTAAGAGAAGCATGTTTGGGCTCGCGATTTTATCCGGGCGCCGAGTCCTATGCTTGTAAGAGAAGCATGCTTGGGCTCGCGATTTTATCCGGGCGCCGAGTCCTATGCTTGTAAGAGAAGCATGTTTGGGCTCGCGATTTCATCCGGGCGCCGAGTCCTATGCTTGTAAGAGAAGCATGTTTGGGCTCGCGATTTTATCCGGGCGCCGAGAATACCTGGTCTCGGCATCGAGCAGGACCTTGCTGACGTAGTACAGAGGCTTCTGTGATCCCTCTTCCTCCCGAACGAGAACGGCGCTGAGCACCTTCTCCGAGGCTGATAGGTAAAGCCAGAGTGGCTCTCCTGGTTCGGGCTTGCTGAGGAGTGGAGGGTTTGCGAGGTACTCCTTCAATTGGGCGAAGGCCTCTTGCTGTTGGACTCCCCATTCGAACGCACCAGTGCCCCGCAGGGCTTTGAAGAATGGGAGAGACTTCTCTCCAGACTTGGAGAGGAAACGGCCGATGGCCGCCAGTCTCCCCATCAGTCGCTGGACTTCTTTGATGTTCCTGGGAGGAGCCATGTCTAGGATTGCTTGGATCTTCTCGGGGTTCGCTTTGATCCCCCGTTGGCTGACAATAAAGCCAAGGAACTTTCCCGCAGAGACGCCGAAGGCGCATTTGCTCGGATTGAGTCTCATATTATGGGTCCGAAGTACCCCAAAGGCCTCCTCCAGATCGGCTACGTGGTCCTCCCCCCGCTGGCTCTTGACGAGCATGTCGTCTACGTACACCTCCATATTGCGCCCGATTTGCTCCTTGAAGACCCGGTTGACGAGCCTCTGATAAGTGGCGCAAGCGTTCTTCAGCCTGAAGGGCATGACCCTGTAGCAGTAGAGCCCCTGGTCTGTAACGAAGGACGTCTTGGCGATGTCGGGAGGGAACATGCGGATCTAGTTGTAGCCTGAAAACGCATCCATAAAGGACAGGAGCTCGTGACCCGATGTTGCATCGATAAGAGCATCGATTCTGGGGAGGGGGAATGGATCCTTCGGGCACGCTTTGTTGAGATCCGTGAAATCTATGTAGATCCTCCAGCTCCCGCTCGCCTTCTTGACCATAACGACGTTCGCCAGCCACTCGGGGTAGCTGACCTCTTGGATGAAGCGCGCGGCCAGGAGCTTGTCGACTTCTGCATTAACTGCCTGTTGTCGCTCCGGTGCGAACTTACGTCGCTTTTGAACCACCGGTTTCGAGCCAGGGATCACGCTGAGTTTATGCATGATGAGCTCCTCGGAAATACCGGGCATGTCAGATGGCTTCCAGGCGAACAGATCGACATTGCGCCGAATGCAGGTGATGAGGTCGGATTTAAGGCGGGGTGCGAGGGAGCGACTTACTCGAAATTGTTTCGATGAATCCCCTATCTCGAAGGAGACATCCTCCAGCTCGTCTGCCGACTCTGGCTCTGGCTGGGTCCTTTGGGGCTGCATCTCCACGGCGTCGAGGGGAAACACTCCGCTTCCTATTGTTGTCATATAACAAGAGCGAGCGGCTTCCTGGTTCCACCGGGCCACCCCTACCCCGGTACTGGTAGGGAACTTCATCTTCTGGTGGTAGGCCGATGGGATAGCCTGGAGAGAGCAGAGGCTCGGACAACCGAGTATGGCGTTGTAGGCTGCCTTGACGTTGACAACCATGAAGTCCATGGACTCGGTTCTCCGGTTTGGGGCCGTACCTGCCGTGACGTCCAGTGTGACGATCCCCTCGATCGTCACCGGAACTCCAGAGAATCCGTGCAGAGTGTACCCCGCTGGCTTGAGTTTGCTACGGGGCAGCTTTAGGTTCTTGAAAGCTTCGAGGAACAGAATGTTGACCGAACTTCCGTTATCTACCAGGATTCGCCGAGCATCGAAATTTGCCATGCTGAGATTGATCACGAGGGCATCGCAGTGCGGGAGCCGTACCCCCTCCAGGTCATCCCCCGAGAAGGAAACGGGGAGTTGTTGAATTTGAGGGGGGAGAGGTCCTTGGACGGCGTTGACATCCCGGACGAACGCCTTACGGGAAGTGTTGGACTCCCCTCCCATGGGCTCCCCGTGGATGTAGTGTAATACGGCTTGGCCATCCGGCTCGTCAAGCTCATGCTCTCGCTCGGGGAGCTGCAGGGGAGCTCGAGGAGGAGGTGGGGTTCTCTTGCTCCTCGAGTCCCTCTGTCCCCGAGCGTCGTCCCGCTTGTACTCCTGGAGGTACCCTCGCTGAATGAGGGCCTCAATTTTGTCTTTCAGGGCACGTCAGTGATCCGTGTCGTGCCCATTGTCCCGGTGGAAGCGGCAGTAGAACCGTTGATCCATTTTCTTGCTAGTGTTGTTGGACGACCGAGGGGGATACTGAACGAGGTCCCTGTCCTCGATTGCCAGGAGTATGGAGGACACATTTTGGGTGAGTGGGGTATACCTCTCGAAGCGAGGGACCGGCGGTACTTTCTTCATGGCGCCCAAGTCCCTCGGAGCCTTTTTAGAAGGCTCGACTTCCTCGGCCTTCCGCTTCCCTTTTCCGGGTGCTTCTCTGGACTCATCTGGGTTCAGGGCTTCCTCCTCCCTGATGTATTTCTCAACCCTGTTGAGGAGGTCGAGAAAATCAATAGGAGGCTTCTTCGCCAGAGAGGCTTTCAGCTGCCCATGACGGACGTTGTGCCGAAACGCCGCGGAGGCGACGCCCGGATCGAGAAAGGAGACCGACCTTGCCTCTGCTGTGAACCTCCGGACGAACGCCCTGAGTGATTCTCCCTCCTTCTGTCTGAGTCCCAGTAGGGAAGCACTTGTCTTCTCCGCTTTTCGGCTGGTGACAAAGTGGGCGAGGAAATTGCCTTCCAGCTGGTCGAATGAGTATATGGAACCGGGCGTCAGTTTGGAAAACCATTCGCGTGCCGGACCCCG
Source organism: Hemerocallis citrina (assembly GCA_017893485.1). Classification (NCBI taxonomy): domain Eukaryota; kingdom Viridiplantae; phylum Streptophyta; class Magnoliopsida; order Asparagales; family Asphodelaceae; genus Hemerocallis; species Hemerocallis citrina. Next base: position 45,058,392 of record CM030361.1, read on the forward strand.
AAGGGTGGCAGGGAAGGCTCGACATAGTAGGGGATCCGAAGCGCTGTGAATCATCATGAGGGTTTTGAAACCCTCCATGTGATCAGCAGGATCTCCCTCGCCGTCGTAGGTTTCGAACTGAGGTGGTCGGAAATTCCGAGGTATTTCCGCTTGGAGAATGAGGGTGGAGAAAGGGGGTCGGACAGGTCTGTACCCCTGAGCCGCTCCTTGGCCGCCGTCGCCTATGTGATCGAGATGATTTTCCATTTCTTGGAGGCGCCTTAGGAGTTCGCCGCCGTCCTCGATCGGGTTGGTTAAGGGGCGGGACACGCTTGCCTCGGCGTTCGACCTGGTTCGGGAATGTCTGGCTTCTTCTTTGGGGGCCCGTCGGAGAGCCCCAAGAATTTCTCTTCGGAAGTCCTGGAACTCCTGTTGAGTGACAGGAGCTCCCTCGGCTCGGACCGGTTGGATCGGAGGTTGCCTTCCGACTCGACTGAGTGCTGGCCTCCGTTCTTCCGGCGGTGGTCTAGGATGGTTCGGGGCCGAGTTGGAAGCGGCCCTCCCCCCACTGCGACTAACCTGCCGGTTGGTGATTACCCTTCGTAGGTCGGGCTGGACTGTACGGGTGGCGCTCCGCTGGGATCCCTGATGGGAAGCCCTGTGCTTTGATGTGCGTGGCCCGGCATTGGTATTTGGTTGGGGTGTGTCCCGTCGGTTGACGGAGGACGCAGCCCCCTTGCCTTTGGAGGCCATGGGAGTTCGGCGGTCGAGGTATCTTGGCGGTAGGACTCGGGTCGGCTTCCGAAGTAGCTTTCCCACAGACGGCGCCAACCTGATGCGGTTTGTTTCTGGGAGACGTGTGATGCACCAGGTGCGAGTTCTTACTCGATTTGTACTGAAGGAGAAAGCTACTGGTCGGACGACCCTCGGCGGGCCGGGCGGTACCTGCGACGGGCTTGGAGTGAGGTGGATGTCTGGGCTCGGATCAGAGGGCTCGGATCCGAGGTCTTGTGTACCTGCAAGCGGTCTAGAAACACCGGGGTTGGTTCCGGTGGCAGACCCTCCGACGATCTAGTCAGTTACTTAAGATAAGAGCAACAGTAACTAGGGTTTTAGTGGAAAAAGTTTGATTACCTGTAAACAGGGGGGAGGGTCTGGTATTTATAGAGGAAGCCAATCGGGTCCAGACCCGTTTGGGGCTGGGCCGGACCCGGTTACCCGCATGGCTGAAGCGGTGGAAAAGCCGGGCGGTATAGGGCTGACGTGGCAGGCACCGGAGCGGTTTCCGGGCTGACGTGGCAGAGCTCCGGGCGGTTTTCCGATGCTGACGTGGCAGATCCGAAGGATCAGATGGTGCGCGCATCTCTGAGGGGATCTAGCGGTCCAGGATGGGCCATGCTATTTCTGACCCATATCAGAATGCTTTAGATGTTCTTTAATGAAGTGCTAGAGAATTCTGATCAGTGTACGTATAAGGATGTCTGTTAAACTCTATGTTTAACATGGTGACATGTGGAGTTAATAAATGGATGCTGTCTAAAATAATTTAGCAATGCACCTTGCATGAGTTGCCTACATTTGTATTTTTTGCCAAGTATTGATTGAAAAAATATTTAGAATGTCGAAGAGATGCTATGACTTGTTCGCAACAGCGAGTCGACTTTTTTTGCTGACATTAACACGAGGCTTCACTATTTATCAAAATTTACTACTCGTTCTGTTAACACTAGGGAATGTTACTTATTTCAATTTTTTGTAGGGTTATTTTTAAATATTATATTCTGCATTCATTACATAAGACTGCCTTTCTCTTGGTATTTATATCTTCTGTTCTGTTTGCTTCCTTGTTATCACATGCATTCATTTCATTTTTGTGCATTGCCTCTAATTCTGTAAATGTTACCAACATTTTGATACAATGATCTAACAAGATAAATGTGTTCTTATTTCCAACAAAGATACTCAAAATATAAATGAAATGTATTGCATATAATAAATATCCAACAAAGATACAAAAAAAATATTAGGACAAGAATATTGACTGTATGCTATAAACTAATAAAGAAATCATAATATTAGTTTCTCCATTGTGTGACCTAAATCAAGATTCTGTCTCAAATTACTCTAGGAATCTTCTATAAGTTCATGCTAGCTAGTTTGATTTGTCGAAACTTCTTTAAAAGGCTTCCAACCTGATCTTAATTAACATTTGTCTTTCTTTCCATAGGTGATTAATGACGATGAGGGTGAGATTTCTGATGAAGAGGGATTTGGCATGATGGTGGATGAGCAGCCTGGAATGGCTATACATAAAAGAAAGCATACCCAACAAACCTAATGGAGCTGATGAAGACGGATGGATATATATATAGTTGTTGCCCCTAAGCAAAACAAGGGTAAAGAACTCAAGGTGAAATCGGGGCTGCGGTTTGTATATTCTATTATGAAACAGCAACTGTATTTAGTTCGCTTCAGTACGTTATTGGTTGAGTTTGTGGATCTCCTTACGTACCTCTGAACTACCAGCATTTTTGCAGTAGTAGTTATATGACTTCAGATATTTGAAAATCGCAATGTTGTTTGAAGTAGAAGCCTCAACGAACTGTTGCCAATTTTTTGTTTCGTGTTTTTAGTATCATATTATTGTAGAATTCACATAATTTGTTGCATAATTATCCTTCCTCTTCCTCTTCCTTCATTCAAATTATCATAAGAACTCTCCATTTCAGTTTGCAAGGAGGTTCTGCTGCTTCTATTGCACTCTCTGACCCCGGATTTTGAGCGTGGGCTGGATTGAGCAGCAGTATACAACTATTTGGCTATGATTTCTTAGCTATTTCTTTCTTAAAGCAATATTCCAAAATTTTAGCTGCAGAATAAAACTAGCTATTTCGATAAGATTTCTTAGCTTTTTCCTATTTTAAGCAATATTCGGAAAATATTTCGTCTGAATTGTACTGTACATCTGAAGTTTTAGCATACGATCAAGCTTCTCTTGGATCTTATCTTTTGCTGCAGGAAATGAACTAAATTCCATAGGCATCACTTCCTAATTGTTTTTTTTTTGTTGAAAAAAATTTGACCGTGGTCACCGGTTTCATTAATGAAAAGTTAACGAAACATAAAGTAGCTAATATTACAAATCTAATCTACTCCAGATCAGTACAAAAAGTACAATCAAAAGACAGTAACCCCACTCTGTCATACAAAGAGGACAGAAGTACAGGCCCAAACGTACGACTCCTGCTCGAAATGCCCAACCCATTGGTCTGCTGTCCCTATAGTTGTCCTCCCTCTATCCACTACTGTGTTTCCTCTGTACGTAGTTTTTCCTCGATCCTGCTTGCCCTGCCCAAGCATCTATTAGAATCACAATTTTATGCAATAACATGTTAAATGTACATCTAGTATTACGGACGCAAAACTCATTTCTATCAAGCTACAGACTTCACAGAATAACCCCAACCGAAATATCCCACATTATCCTATATTCTTTCTTAATGTTTAAGGTTCTCCAGCTACCCCAAAAGTCCACGATACAGTTTGGTGTTGCTACCGTGTCAAAATCCGTTCCCTTGACCTCCCACGTCAGTCTAGCCCTAGGGCAAACAATGAAAATGTGGTTAGTGTCCTCCTCTCCCGTGTTGCAGCATTGACACGTCACGTCGATTGGGATATTACGTTTCCTAACGTTCGCTTTGGACAGGATCACATTGTTCAGTATCAACCATAGGAATGTCTTCACTTTAGCCGGGACCTTAGATTTCCAGATGATATTTGCATGCGAGTTCCTAATCCCGCCATCATTCAAGAAGCCGTACATAGCATTAAATGAGAAAATACAATTAGCGCTTAATCTCCATTCCCTCTCGTCCTCCTCTCCTCCATCGTGTGTACCTTCTTCCTCTCCTCCATCGTGTGTACCTTCCTCCTCCAACATCGATTTAAGTTTCAGCAGTTGTTCCTCCCCCTCGTTTGAGAGGCTTCCTTTAAGTTCAAGTCTCAGTCTCTTATTCTTCCAGACGTCCGCAACGAGTGCATCCTCCCTAGTAGCAGAACTCGCCAGTTGAGGGAACAATGAATGCAGTGTGTTCTGTCCACACCATTTGTCCTTCCAGAATCTAATATTATTACCTTTTCCTAGCTTACACCTCGTGTTCGCATGGTAAATATCCCCCACCTTAGCAATTCCCTTCCATAGGAATGAGACCTTTCCTTGCTTGCATGTTCCCTCGAACCTAATAATTTTCCTCCTACGGTACCTCAAGAACGAGTTACTCCACCACGTTTTGCGCCATTTGTGCATTTTCCACCACCATTTGGAAAGAAGTGCCTTATTCATATCTCTAAGTTTGACTATACCCATTCCATCGAACTCTTTCTTCTTGCAAACCCTATCCCACCTTATCAGGTTTATTCCTTTGTTGGCCTCGCGGTTTCCTTTCCATAGGAATTGTCGCCTACATTTGTCAATTCTTTCAATAGCCCAGTTGGGGATCTATAAATAGACATGAGGTAGGTGGGTAGGCTACTTAGTACTGAATTGATCAAAGTAATTCTTCTTCCAAGAGATAGAAACTTTCCTTTCCACCCGGCCAACTTTTTCTAAATCTTTTCCACCAATGAAACCTAGTCCTCCTTAATCACTTCCTAATTGTTCTTTTAGCAAGTCCAAACCACCCGAGTCTTCTGCCTTTTGGAATCCAAGGACGATCATCATCATCATCATCATAGTCACAACAAAAAGGAGAAGAATAAAGGAAGCTATCAGTGCTGTGTTGCCCCAACCCAAGGGCATTTGGTAAGGAGCTACGGTCCGGTGGGCCCATGAGTTTGTTCAACAAGAAGAAAAACGGATGAAGCATGATCCCTATGCCATCCTCCATCCCCAGAGGGAGGCATGGACTTCCCGACTCCTTGATACAGATGATACATTCCTTAATACAAGTGCCACCCACATTCATGGAGGACGACACATTAGGGGATTGGGGAATAAGCAGCAAGAAACCTTTTTATCGATTTCTTCCATTCTAGCATTAGGGTCGAGCTAGCGGGGACCGAGCGGCCCGGCCCGCTCGGTCCTTGGCCCGGCTCGCCCAAACCCGAGCTGAACCGAGGCCAGCCTGCCCAAACAGACCTGGGTAGGTCTAGTTCACCATTTGCCACTAAAAGCACGAACCCGGCCTGGCCCGGCCCAGTCCGGTCTAGGCTGGCCCGCGGGCCGTTGGCCAATTTTGATTTTTCCAAAATTTTTTTAAAAAAAGTTGGATTTGTGTGCTAATACTGCAAAATATGTATACTACAAAGTATATGTATTTATATGGGGTAAATGATGTGGCACCATCTGGACCACCAGATCTCCTCAGATTTCACTCCCCTGTGATCATCAAGTCAAACCTGTCAAACGGGCTTCAGCCCATTTAGGCCCACAGGCAAACAGATCCGACCCGATCCGTTAGAGTCTCAGACCCGTTTACCCTTACCTATAAATACCAGACCCCCTCCTCACTTCTGAAGGTAATAAACTTCTCCCTACCTGATTTCTAGCCTCTGTTACTTTTTCAGGGACTGACTAAATCGTCAGAGGGCCTGTCACCGGGACTTCTCCCGATGTTTCTAGGCAGTGTGCAGGTACAAAAGACCGAGCTGAGCCTCAAAGATTCGAGCCGAGCTACTAGATCCGAGCTGAGCTACTAGATCCGGGCCGAGCACCCAGCCTCCACCTCTCTCCTGCTACTCCCGATCCGACCCTACAGGCTAGGATCGGATCAACGCTAGTGCCATAGCTTCCGCTACAAAAATTACAAGAACTCACACCTGTTGCCCCCACACCCCAAAAACACACAACATCAGGTTAGCGCCGTCTATGGGAAAATCATGCACTGTCGCCAGTCTGAGCCCAGCCAGGAACGTCCCCTCAAGTCCGTGCTCTTTCATGGCACCCAAAGCCAAAAGGGTCGTCACCTCGGCATGACAGCCGGACCCTGCACATCACAGTTGCACGGACGCCCAGGGTTCCAACCAACCGTGGGTTAACGGCGCGGCCAGACATGTCCGAGGTTCTCCTCACTCAAACGCAACTGATTTGCGATGAGTCATCCTAGATCGGCAGGCCAGTCGAACTAGGGAGAGGCCGCTTCCAACTCGGTCTCGAACCATTGCAGACGGCCATCCATAGAGCGGGATCCGGGACACAGCCACTCGCACCGTGAACCTCCGTAGGACCCAGTGGGGCAAGCCCCAGTCACACGGGTTGAGTTCGAAAACTTCCGAGACGAGGTCCTCCAAGCAATCCGAAGAGGCCATGGATCCGAGGTCTGTAACAACTCTGACCCTCGGTTAGGAGCAAGGGGCGGCGAGTCCTACGGTTCGGCCCGTCCCCTGAAGAGGATGCCGTCCTCCGGCGCTTACGGGAGATGGAGAACCGCCTCGCCCATCTCGGCGAGGGTGGACCAATGCCGGGTCATGGTTATAGACCGACCCGACTCCCATTCTCCCCCCAAATCTTAGAAGCCGAGATCCCCTGAAATTTCAGGCCTCCCCAATTCGAGACATACAACGGCGAGGGTGATCCCGCTGATCACATGGAGGGGTTTAAGATATTCATGATGATTCACAGCGCTGCGGATCCCCTTCTATGTCGTGCCTTCCCTGCCACCCTTCGCGGTCCGGCTAGGGAATGGTTCTTAGAGCTCACTCCTGGATCAGTCTTCTCGTTCGACCAGTTGGAAGCAAACTTCCTAGCCCACTTTGTGACCAGCCGAAAGGTCAAGAAGACGAGCGCGTCCCTTCTGGACCTTAGGCAAAACGAAGGGGAGTCACTCTACGATTTTGTTCGGAGGTTCACCGCCGATGTGAGATCGGTCTCCTTTCTGGACACGGGCGTCGCTTCGGTGGCTTTCCAACACAACGTTCAACACAGTCAGCTGAAGGCTTCATTGGCCAAAAAACCATCGATCTACTTTTCCAACATGCTCAACAGGGTCCAGAAGTACATTCAAGCGGAAGAGGCCCTAAATCCGGAGAGCACCAAGGAATACACTCCTAAAGGGAAGCGGAAGGCCGACGACGATGTTGAACCCGTCAAGAGACCACGAAAGAAATGACCAGTCTCAAAAGAGTTCCTCCGGTCCCCCGATTTGAGAGGTACACGCCGCTGACCCAGAATGTCTCGACAATCCTGATGGAGATCGAGGATAAAGGGCTCGTCCGACTCCCTCCCCGACCGAGCAACAACAAGAAGAGGGACCAAAGATTTTACTGCCACTTCCACCGAAACAATGGGCACGAGTCGGATAACTGTCAGGCCCTTAAAGACGAGATCGAGGCCTTCATCTAGCGAGGGTACTTAAGAGATTTCACCCTGGATAATCCACGAGACCGGAGGGATCCGAGGAATCCGAGACCTTCGCCTCCTCCTCGAACAATCAACCGATGGCCAGAGCGGGACCCCAAGCTCGAGGAGACCGGAGGGTAGGCCATACTATACTGCGTCCATGGTGGACTTATGGGGGGGGGAATCTAATACCTCCCGTAAGGCCTTTGTCCGGGAGGTTAACTCCTTCCGGGACCATCCATCCCCCCAGATTCAACAACGACCGGTATCCTTTTCCGGAGAAGACTTGGAGGGAGTCCGGCTCCCACACTGCGACGCCCTCGTCATCAGCCTCATCATGGAAAATTTCGAAGTCCGCTGAATTCTCATGGACAATGGGAGCTCGGTCAACATCCTCTTCTCGGAAGAATTTGAGAACCTCAAGCTCCCCCGGGATAAGCTAAAGCCGACCAGATACACCTTGCACAGATTCTCGGGCATCCCAGTATAGATTGAAGGGATCGTTACGTTGGATGTAACAGCCGGTACAACCCCCATCACGCGGACCGAATTGATGGACTTTATAGTGGTCAACGTCAAGGCGGCGTACAATGCCATCCTCGGCCGACCGGCCTCTACTCGTTCCAGGCCGTTCCCTTGGCCTACCACTTGAAGTTGAAATTCTCCACTGACCTCGGAGTCAGTGTTGTTAGAGGAAATCAGGAGTCGGCACGTTTGTGCTACATGACCGCGGTTGGAAGCGGGGTGTTCCCATTCAACGCGGTCGAGCTTCCGCCTGCAAGAAGCCAGCTCGAGTCTGAACCTACAGACGAATTGGAGGAGGTCTCATTCGAGACAGAAGACAAATTCATGTGGTTCCGTGTGAGCCACACCCTTTCCCCCGACCTGAAGCCAGGGCTGATTGATTGCGTTTGCCACAATATCGACCTCTTTACTTGGACCCCGTCTGACATGCCTGGGATTTTTGAGGACCTAATCATGCACAGGCTGAGCGTCACCTCGGGCTGCAAGCCAATCCATCAAAAGCGGCACAAGTTCGCCCCGAAGAGGCAACAAGTAGTAAAAGTGGAGGTGGACAAACTGTTGTCCATCCGGTTCATTTAAGAGGTCAGCTATCCCGAGTGGCTGGCTAACGTTATGATGGTCAAGAAGGCCAGTGGGAGCTGGAGGATATGCATAGACTTCATGGATCTCAACAGGGCGTACCCCAAAGATCCTTTCCCCTCCCGACCATCGACGCTCTGATCGACGCAACGTCGGGTCACGAGCTCCTAACCTTCATGGATGCCTTTTCAGGCTACAATCAGATCCAAATGTTTCCTCCTAACATCGCCAAATTATCCTTCGTCACTGACCAGGGTCTCTATTACTATCGGGTCATGCCCTTCGGGCTCAAGAATGTCAGGGCCACCTACCAGAGACTTGTCAACCGAGTCTTCAAAAATCAGATCGGTCGTAACATGGAGGTATACGTCGACGACATGCCGTTAAGAGCCGAATGTTCCCTCCAGACATCTCCAAATCATCCTTCGTCACTGACGAGGGTCTCTATTACTATTGGGTCATGCCCTTCGGGCTCAAGAACGTCGGGGCCACCTACCAGAGACTTGTCAACCGAGTCTTCAAAAATCAGATTGGTCATAACATGGAGGTATACGTCGACGACATGCTCGTTAAGAGCCGACGAGGGCAGGATTATGTCGCCGACATTGAGAAAGCCTTCGGCATCCTTCGGTCACACAACATGAGGCTCAACCCTGCCAAGTGTGCCTTCGGCGTCTCCTCAGAAAAATTTCTTGAATTCGTCGTCAGCCAGCACGACATTGAGGCAAATTCCGAGAAGATCCAGGCCATAATCGACATGGCTCCTCCCATAAGCATTAAGGAGGTTTAGCGGCACACAGGGAGACTGGCGGCCATCGACCGCTTCCTCTCCAAGTTCGGAGAGAAGTCCCTCCCCCTTCTTCAAGGCCCTAGGAGGGGCAAAAGGCTTCGAATGAGGCGATCCCTAGCAATAGGCATTCGAACAGTTGAAGTCCTACCTCGCCAACCCCCCACTTCTGAGCAAACCCGAATTAGGCGAACACCTCTTTCTGTACCACCCAGCCTCGGAAAGCGCCCTCGGTGTCGTGCTCGTTCGGGAAGAAGAGGGTGTTCAGAAGCATCTCTACTATGTGAGCAAAGTCTTGCTCTCAGCTGAGACAAGATATGCGAAGATGGAAAAGGTGGCATATAAATGGCCGCGCGAAAGCTCCGCCCTTACTTCCAGGCCCACTCTATCCAGGTCCTTACGGACCAGCCTCTCAAGGCCGTCCTCCACAAGCTCGAATGTTCTGGCAGCTTAGTCAAGTGGTCGATCGAACTAAGCCAGTACGACATCAGCTACCAGCCCAGGACAGCCATAAAGGGGCAGACCCTCGCCGAATTTATCACGGAGTGCACTATCTCTGAGCCATCCGACACTCAAGAGGAAAATCCAATATGGGAAGTTTATGTCGATGGCTCCTCTTGCAAAGTGAAAAGTGGTGCGGGCGTCATCCTCAAATGTCCTGACAACTTCATCCTTCAGTATTCCCTCCCCCTGAACTTTCCGACCTCAAACAACGAGGCAGAGTATGAGGCTATGATCGTCGGGCTCACTCTGGTGCACAAGGCGGGGGCTAGACAGATCAGGGCCTTTAGCGAATCCTAATTCGTGGTCAACCAGATCACCGGGGAATACGAGGCTTGTGACGCTCAGATGGTCCGATATTTGGCGGTAGTCCAGCAACTCCTGGTAACCTCTGATTTCTCTTCGGTAGAACGAATCCCTAGGGAGCAAATTTCCTGTCAAAACTGGCTTCGTCATCCTTTGAAGGGCTAGACAGCACCATCCTAATCGAAGTCCTACTCAGTCCTAACTTCGACCTCCTAGAAGTCCTCTACCTCACCACCGAACCCTAGCCAGACAACTGGATGACTCCCATCATTAAGTTTCTGGCCGAGGGTGAGCTTCCTCAAGATCGGGCCGCGGCTAGAAGGACCTAAGTCCATTCAGAGAGGTTCATCATAATCAATGAGACACTCTTCAAATGTTCGTACACAACAATGGACGGCAGACCTTATCTTTGCAGCCAGGTCCCCCGACGAGGCTAAGTACGCTATGAAGGAATTACTTGAAGGAATCAGGGGGTGTCACATGGGGAGCAGGTTGCTCGCAAGAAAAGCCCTAAACTACGGGTACTACTGGCCGACCATGTTATAAGATGCTCAGGACCCGCATCCATCAAAAGATGCGGCCCCAGCCATCCCCTAGCTTTTATAGCAAGCTAGGGGCTCGACGCTCGATAGTAACCGCGAGCCATTCCCTAGCTTTTACAGCAAGCTGGGAGCTCGACGCTCGGCAGTGATTCCGAGCCATCCCCTAGCTTTTATAGCAAGCTTGGGGGATCGACGGTCGGTAGCGATCCCGAGCCATCCCCTCGCTTTTACAGCAAGTTGGGGGGCTCGACGCTCGACAGTAATCGCGAGCCATCGCCTAGCTTTTATAGCAAGCTGGGGGCTCGATGCTCGACAGTAACCGCGAGCCATCCCCTAGCTTTTACAGCAAGCTTGGGAGCTCGACGGTCGGTAGCGATCCAGAGCCATCCTCTTGCTTTTACAGCAAGTTTGGGGGCTCGACGGTCGGTAGCGATCCCGAGCTATCCCCTAGCTTTTACAACAAGCTAGGGGGCTCAACGCTCGGTAGTAAACTCAAGCCATCTCGTAGCTTTTACAGCAAGCTTGGGGGCTTGACGGTCGGTAACGATCCCGAGCCGTCCCCTAGCTTTTACAGCAAGTTGGGGAGCTCGATGCTCGGCAGTAACTGCGAGCCATCCCCTAGCTTTTACAGCAAGATGGGGGGCTCGACGCTCGGTAGTAACTGCGAGCCATCCCCTAGCTTTTACAGCAAGCTTAGGGGCTCTACGGTCGGTAGCGATCCCGAGCCATCCCCTAGCTTTTACAGCAAGCTGGGGCTCGACGCTCAGTAGTGACCTTGAGCCATCCCCTAGCTTTTACAGCAAGCGTAGGGGCTCGACGGTCGGTAGCGATTTCGAGCCGTCCCCTAGCTTTTAAAGCAAGCTGGGGGGCTCGATGCTTGGCACGACTTCGAGCCATCCCCTAGCTTTTACAGCAAGCTTGGGGGCTCGACGCTCGGCAGTGACCTCGAGCCATCTCCTAGCTTTTATAGCAAGCTTGGGGGCTCGATGCTCGGTAGTAAACTCGAGCCATCCCCTAGCTTTTTCAGAAAGCTTGGGGGCTCGACGGTCAGTAGCGATCCCGAGCCATCTCCTAGCTTTTAAAGCAAGCTGGGGGGCTCGACACTCAGTAGTGACCTCGAGCCATCCCTTAGCTTTTACAGCAAGCTTGGGGGCTCGAAGGTCGGTAGCGATCCTGAGCCATCCCGTAGCTTTTACAGCAAGCTGGGGGGCTCGCTGCTCGGCAGTGATCTCGAGCCATCCCCTAGCTTTTACAGCAAGCTTGGGGGCTCGACGGTCGGTAGTGATCCTGAGCCATCCCCTAGCTTTTACAACAAGCTGGGGGGCTCGACGCTCGAAAGCGACCTCGAGTCATCCCCTAGCTTTCACTAATGTTCGGGGCTCGACACTCAGCGGTAAGCCTCGGCATCCGAGCGCATGAGGGCTCGACGCTCGGTAGTAAATCCCGACATCCGAGCGCAAGGGCGCTCGATGCTCAGCTCCCGACCATCGGTCCCTGGCCCTCAACGCCTCTTTCCTTCAGAGGATCTCCTTCGTCCTACCCCACTTACCACTCCAAGGAGCTACGAGTCATACTCTCCAGACACGCCAGTTCCACTCTTCCGATGGGGACAGACTACTCCTCCACGGCTGGCTTATGCCGCCCTCCAGGAGTGGGGGGCTCCTGATATGGGGTAAGTGACGAGGCCACATCTGGACCACCAGATCTCCTCAGACTTCACTCACCTGTGATCATCAAGTCAAACGAGTCAAACGGGCTTCAGCCCATTCAGGCCCACAGGCAAACGGGTCCGACCCGATCTGTTAAGGTCCCAGACCCATTTACCCATGCCTATAAATACCAGACCCCTCCCCACTTTTAAATGTAATAAACTTTTCTCCACCTGAATCCTAGCTACCGTTACTTTCCCAGGGACTAAATAGATCGTCGGAGGGCCTATTGCCGGAACTTCTCCCGGTGTTTCTAGGCAGTGTGCAAGTACAAAAGACCAAGCCGAACCTCAAAGATCCGAGCCGAACTACTAGATCCGAGTCGAGCTACCTGGATCCGAGCCGAGCACCCAGCCTCCACCTCTCTCCTGCTACTCTCGAGCCGACCCTACGGGCTAGGATCGGATCAACGCCAGTACCACAGCTTCTGCTACAAAAATTACAAGAACTCACACATGTTGCCCCCACACCCCAAAAACACACCGCATCATGTGTGTGTATGTGTGTGTGTGTGTGTGTGTGTGTGTGTGTGTGTGTGTGTATATACACACACACAATAAAATATTTCAAAATTTTATAAAAATGAGTGTAGACATTAAAATTAACTGATCACTACTCATTACTCAATTTGTCAACCTTCACCCTAGCTATTTATAGCCAAGTCTACTTCTTCATTTCTTTAATCTCACCAATGTGGGACTAAAAGTTTTATACTTCAAATGGTCTTATATATATATATATATATAGGAAAATCTTTCATTGTGCACCACTCCTCCGTGTGCACTCGGCCTTCCCGCCTTTGTATCGACGATCTGAACCGTTCACATTGATCTACACATTTAAATTAGTCTAAATATGTAAAATCAAATCATTTGAAATTCATTTGCCGATCCATTACGTGACTATAAAAAACAACGATTTTCAGCCATACAATTTGTAACACTTATATGGATGGACAAATGAATTTCAAATGATTTGATTTTACATATTTAGACTAATTTAGATGTGCAGATTAATGTGAACGGTTTGGATCGTCGATACGAAGGCGGGAAGGCCGAGTGCACAGGCCGTGTGCACCATATGTGGTGCACAACGGAAGACTTCCATATATATATATATATGGGAAAAGGGGGTATGAGCAACTTGCTCATTTAGTAAATAAGCAATTGATGATGTGGCATGCATGTGATTGGAAAATTCTTAAAAGGGTTAGTTGTCCAATGTATCACATGCATGCCACATAATCAATTGTTCATTTACTAAATGAGCAAGTAGCTCATATCCCTTTTATCCTATATATATATATATATATATATATATATATATATATATATATATATATATATATATATATATATATATACTATCAAAATTTTAATGAAATATAGTTGTAGATTTGATTTCTTGACTAGTGCATGTAAATTAGTTCATTGAGTTTGGGTTTGTCACGGGTTCGATCCTGAGAGAGCTCACGTAATTTTATTTTTAATTTATTAATCTCATTTTTATCTATGTGTACAACCCAATTGTTCACAATTTTTCTTTCCTTTTATCTTTGTACAAAATTTTAAAAAAAAAACCAAAACAAAAAAAAAGGTTTTTAACACGTATACCCCTAACAAATATGCTAATATCATATATATCCAAAATGTGTATTTTCATATATGCCCCTAACAATATAATCTCATTTCTTATTACCCTTAAAAATTGCTTCAAACTACGTGTATTTGAAATTTATAAGATTAGTGGTGAATTTGACTAGAAAACATGATAAAGAAGATGAAATTACAAAGATGTATTGTAAATTTGTCCATTTATTAAGAAAACTGGAAAAAAAATTGAGAATTGTTGATGTGTTTCAGTTGGTTTTATAGTCGATTGAGTTTATAAAAAAGTAAGAAGAAGAAGCTTGACTAGTGGAGGAAGGGTATTTTAGTCATTTTACATAAAATCTATTTAAATAGAATTGTATATTTTATACATTTTTTATGTTTTTAATGTAGTTTATACTGAAGGGGTAACTAAGAGATTGGACACACATTGTTAGGGGTAAATATGAAAATACACATTTGTGAGGGGTATATGTGATATTCACATATTTGTTAGAGACATACATGTTAAAAACCCAAAAGAAAAACTGAAAAGCCCGCCTAACTGGTGAACCCGCAACGAACCGACCCGACCCGGTCCGGTCTGACCCCGGAGCCAGGGACCAGGTCCGGTCCAACATTTTCCTGCCAAGGTCTGACCCGGGCCGGTTGACCCGAATGCCATCCCGTGTCTAGTCATCGTGTTGCTAAGATGCACATAGTTAAACTTTTGCTCATGTAACGTTCGTCACAAGTTAGTCACCTTCCACGATAAGACAATGAGATGACAGAAGATGGTCAATCAAAGTCTCTATTTCTCCTCAATTTTTTTTTTTTTTGCTAATAAAATAGAAAATTGAACTTACATGACAGCGAGTGAGCAGGTTTAGGTAATTTACCGTGGATTTTAAAAAAATATATGCCCATATTCAAAATTATTTACAAACAGATGACATTGGCAAACGGAGAATTTAGTTATTTCATACTCGTTGTTGGTGTACGACATTTTATTTCAAGTCTAGCAAATAGGTTTTTGTTCAAAATTTTCAAACAAAACTCGCCGTTTTACACTAGACTCAATGTTCCTAATGACGAGTTTAGTTAAAAAAAAAAATCAGTGGATTTTTTTTCGAAAATTCACCAAGGCCAACAAAAGATTTTTAGTTCAAAATTTTCAAACAACACTCGCCGTTGGAAACGGCGAGGTGCAGGGCCGGCTGGGCGACCGCCCAGGACCCACTTCAGGGTAGGGGCCTAATTTTTTTTTTATGTGTAATGAATTAATGGTCTTATAATTAATATAATTGATTAATGAGTTTGTAATTAATTTTTAGAAGAGGGCCCAATTTAATAATCTCTCTCTTTCTCCCATGTCAATTCAACTTTTTCAAATTTTTTTTTTGGGTCCAGGCTCTTCATCTTCTTCAAATTCTCTCTCGCTCTCACTCACTCTCTTTCTCCCTTGGACCCCTTCCAGCATCTTCAGAGTTCAGAATTTCAGATCTTCTTCAATTTGTCATTTGAGAATTTTTGTTTATTTCTTTTAGTTGTTGGTCTTCAATTTACTATGTTTCATTTGCTCATTCATATTTTATATGTTGTGAAACAGAGTTATAGAGTTGGATAGTTATATAGCTGAAGTAATATCTAGAAGGTATGTGTTTTTCGTTCCTTTGCGTTGTAACATTATCATTGCTTGATTATTTATTTGTTCAAATTAATAAGGGGTTTTTGATAATTTCATTCAGAGAATTAGGTTTGCTTGGAAAAAAAATCATTTGGAGAGGTTGTTTGTTGTATGTCCCTATTGCTTCTATTAACTATCAATTTTAGAGGAAAATATTTGTCAGTCTTATGTTGATTAATTGATCTAATGTTAAATGTAAAGACTGAAGCGACATAGAAAGAATTAATTTTCAAATTTTCAGTTGAGAATTTTTGTTTTTCTTTTAATGAGTTTTTTTCTTCCTAATTTTCAAATGTTCTAAGAATTTGAACTATGAAGTACTATCAACTTATGTTAGTATCAGAACAATTTTGACTTGTGTGTCAGCATAAGAATGGTCTATTCATTTTCTGCAATCAATACATAATTTTCAGTTGAGTCCTCTAAAAATCGAATCTTTTGTGTTGGGTAACTCACCAATTTGAACCTAAGATTCTGAAATGGGAGAACCAACAAAACCAGTTGGGTGCCAAAAGTTGGAATGGAGTTTAAGTGTGATGAAGATGCCTACAATTTTTACAGTGAATATTCCAAAATAGTAGGATTCAGTGTTAAGAAAGCTTGGTTGAATTGAAGAGCATCAGGTGTGATTACGTCTAGGACTTTTGTGTGCTACAAAGAAGGGTTTGAAGAGAACAAGAAGGATGATGTAATCAAGGCGATGAGGGTGAGAAACAATGAGGGAACTGGGCGTCTAAGAATGAGGCTCTTATGAGCTATAACTATAACTGATCTTTGAATTTGTTAGTCCTTGAATTGTTAGGCTCTTCTATAGTCCTTGATTTTGTTGAAAAATATTGAGGTTGAACATATAATTGATGATTTTGCTTCTAAAAATGCAAGAAGAAATTATTTTAGATGAGATGCGATTGATTTTTTATTTTTATATTTTTTTAATTTTTTTGCACCTCGCAAAAATCGTTGTCACTGTGTATAATAAAAAATATGGAGTATTTGGTGTTATAAAGCAAAACAACGGTAATCTTTATTTTTCTGGGTATTGTTTTTATGTCCCCACCATTATATTATATTTTATTAATATATATAAAAATACATGTGTGTCTATAAAGGGCCCAATTTTTTTTTTTTTTTTTCTTCTGTTCAGGGCCTCAAATACCTCAGGACCGGCCCTAGCGAGATGCTTTCCACTAGACTCGTTGTTCTCAACGGCGAGTTTATTCAAATATAATAATTTCAAACAACTTCGCCATCCCCAACAGCGAGTCTAGTATATGTAACCTCACTGATGTGAACGGCGAGTCTTGTTTGATAATTTCGAACTACACACGCTGTTGTGAACGGCGAGTCTAGTATATATAACCTCGCTGATGTGAACAGCGAGTCTTGTTTGATAAATTTGAACTACACATGCCGTTGTGAACGGCGTGTTTCTCCAAAAAATAAAACTAGGTCCGTCGTTCCCAACGGTTAACACGAAATAACTAAACTCGTCATTTAGAACGGCACATTTAGTTGTTTAGTCCACCAGCACAATTAATTTGGTAAGTGTCATTTTTTACAAATAGCTTCGAAAAAGGTCATATATTTAAAATTTAAAAAAAAATCATTACCGTGTACTGCCTGTCTTCCTCGGCGCGAATTTTCTATAAAGAGTGCCGTAGGTAAGTATGTCGAGGAAGAGGAAGCTTCCTTTGGTGGTGAAGATTGTTGGATGTATATGTATATTCTCAATATAATAGGATAATATTGTGTATATTATTCTATGGGGCAACACGGATTTACACGTGTTATGTATTAATTATTGGAACGGGTTGAGTGGGCTAAAAGTCCAGTACCCTAAACCCAGTCTAATCTCTTTATAAGCTGGTCTAGAGATAGTGCTCTGTGACATTCCAATACTGATAAGCAGGGTATAATATCTTAAGCGGCTAGAGATTAACCCTAACCCTAATTTCCCCAAATCAGTATTAACAATCTTAAGATATTATACAAGAAATAAAAATACTGAGATTGAGAGAGAGAGGGGGTTCGTCGGAATCTCACCCCGGCGTTCGCCGTCGCGAGTGCCGCAGTCGCGTTCTCCGCCGTCGCGCGCCGCTGTCCTGAGCGCCGTCGTGGGGCGTCGCGAGTGCCGCAGTCGCGTTCTCCGCCGTCGCGTGCCGCTGTCCTGAGCGCCGTCGTGGGGCGTCGCGAGTGCCGCAGTCGCGTTCTCCGCCGTCGCGCGCCGCTGTCCTGAGCGCCGTCGTGGGGCGCCATCATCGGGAGCCATCGTTGGGCTCCGCCGCTGGGCTCCATCACTAGGCGACGTCGCTGGACTCAGCCGCTGGGCGCCATCGCTAGGCGAGGTCGGAGGACTCCGCCGCTGACCGCCACCTCTGGGCGACGCCGTTGGGCACCGACGTCGATCGCCACTGCCAGAGTTTTGCTCCTCCATCGACATCTGTTGAGGGGATCAGGTTCAGATCCAAAAGATCCAATTTTTGATTGGATGTTATTTTGGTGCTTGGAGTTCAATTTGTTTGATCAGATCCAGTCCAACAGCTCTATTGGTTGGAGATTTGCTGTTTGGGGTTTGGACTGTTTGATCATATCCAGGTTCAGCCAAAAGGAATCAAGATGTGGATAATAATTTTGGTAACAGTGCAGGTTATGGTGATATTGCTTGAACTAGATCCAAATGTGAATGGACTGGATTAGAGCAAAATTGAAGATAAGTTCTTTAATTTCCTATACCTCATTAATGTCATTTGCTAAATATTTTATTATGTGCCGGAAGTTCAAAACACTCGTTTTAAGTTTATGTTTTGAATTATAGAGATACTATGATGCTAAGTGATTAAGTTCAAGACTGTATTAATCATCTATTTAATTTAATATAAGTTGAATAGATGTCTTGGCTATGTGCTAAAATCAAATATCTATTTTTGATAAGTTAAACTATGTTTTGACTATAAAGTTTGGATCTCCAAATTAAATTGTTGCTAGAATTAAACGGTGTCAATAATTTGTTTAATTGGCTAATCTTTAACAATTTGGTGAATGTAGGAACTTCAAAGTTACCTACAAATTGTGTGTTGGAGACGATGGATATGCATTGCGGTTGAATAAGTCTGCACTACGCAGGCTTCTCCATCGAATTTGGAAAACACTTCTAACTTGAAGTGTCGGTATGATCTACTCTAACTTTCTTAGTATTTTTCATGTGATGAATGTGTTAACGTTCTGTGCGTTTGATCATATGATTGAGAGTTTTAGATCATAGTTATTCTCGCTTTGGAAAACTAGCATGTTTAGGGTTGTTAAGTATTTTATCATACTATGTGTATAGATATTTTGACAAATCCATTGTTTGCAGTTTGTGTGAGATTACATATTTGTTTCTCTAAAATTTAAAATAAAATAAAATTGTATAAGATGTATAACAAATGTCTGTAACTTAGGAGAGAGCATCTCTTAATGTAGAATATGACTCTACTAGTTACGTTGTGTTCCCTCTCGTTCATTGTACTGTGTGTGCGAAGTTGAATTATAATATGTTAGTCATTATCTCATTTAGCGTTATGAAGATGATGAAGAACGAGTGAAGGAAAGAACTATTTGCTCAATGTGTTTGAGCTAGTGGACATTGTTAGAACCATTAGAGAAAACAAATAATTTTTTGAAAAATGTGATAGAGTAATTTTGTATTAACTCTTATAAAGTGCATATATTGTCAATCATATGTATAAGTTGAGTTTAACAAATGAGACAATTAATAATAATAGTTCTAATTGTGTTCTTGAACATAGCATAATTGGCTAAGATATGAGAACTATATATTCAATTGTTTGTGAGGAAATGTGATCTAATTATCAAAACTGTGGGAAAATGGAGTTAAAAGCTATTGAGTCAAAGCTTTAACATCCAAGTTGTTTTGAAATTTAGAATCACTGTGAACTATATATTAAATTGTTTGTTCTTGTTAAAACTCATAGCCCTACTATATGACACTCCACTAAGATATGACAAATATGAAAGTTGTGCTCAGATTATAATCACTAAAAAAATCATTTAGTATGGTCTCTAGGAGCACACAACTTCTTGAGTCAATACATTCTGATATTTGTGATCTCAGTAGCTTTGTGACTAGATGAGACGATTGTTTGTCAGAAGTATTTAATCTCTTTTGTAGATGATTAATATAAGTCTGTCATATATAAGAAGAATGAAGCACTTGTTATTCTTAATGAATTAAAAATTATAGTTAAATGCTAAAAATCAAGGGTTCAGATTTGATAGAGGTGGTGAATATGTTTTAACAACTTTAGAGAAGTTTGCATCGAGCATAATCTCTAGTTCACTCTACTTACAACAGTCAAACGGTATTGATAAAAGTTCGAATCAAACACTGAGTGAAATGTTGAATTCTATATTATTGACTGTTGTTTGTCTTGTGTAATTATGAGTGATGTTGTATTGTTAATCATATCTCTAATGTGTTACTACACTCTAAATTGAATACACCCTGTAAATCATGGTATGAAAACACAAACAGTTTTGTTAAAGTAAAAAATGTGTGTTGTGATACTTTTGTTAGAGTACATGACCCTAGAAGGCCTAAAGTAGGACCTACAACAAATATTTGCGTGTTTAGAAAGTGCAGAATGTAGTTCTATGGACAGATGTTGGATCTATCTAATTTGTGTTAGAAGAATCTAGACGTGCAGAGTTCTTTGAGGATGTGTTCAACAAAGATAAATGTATGAAATAATCTAGTCCTACAGACACGTTCAATGATTCACAGTTGGAATCAAGAACCATCCTTACTGACACTTAAAACCTGAATGACAAATGAACTAAGAAGAGTCTTTAGTAGACAATGAGATGATTTTGTGTCATACAATAATACTTTAACTTAGTTGATCTGCCAAAAGAGGCTAAAACTATAGTAAGTAAGTGGGGTTTTGTAGAAGAAACTTAATTTTAATTGTTCAGTAGTAATATTAATGCTTTTTAGTAGCTAACAGATTGACTGAAAAATGGGGTAGATTTATTTGATGTCTACTCACATGTTTGTCATATTGCTAAAATAAGTATTCTTCTTACCCTTACATCTATTGAAAATTTTGTCATTCATAAAGGATATTTAAAAGTTTTCTACTTGATATTTTGTACTGAACAGTTTTGTACTGGAAAGTTTTGGACTAATATGTTTAGTGAACAAGATTTACAATTTAGTAAAATCATTATATGCTTTGAAACATGTAATATAGCTATCGTATAAATAATTTGACAAATTTCTCAAAGAGCCTAGTATATGAATCAAGTAATTCAGATCAGTGCCTTTAACTTTGTGGTATGTCAAATATAATGGATATTATTTACTTGGTTTTATTGACATGATTGTTGATTGGAAGTGACATCTCTATTATAAATGGAGTTAAAATTGTGCTATCCAAATAAATTTATCACCTAAATGGTGTGGACACCATATTATGTATAAGGGTGAGTTTTGGTTGGCAAGGGATAACCCTTAGGCAAACTCGTTAAATCAATAATGTGTTTCAAAAGTGGGGATATAGTGATCGAAAGTGTGTTTTGAAACACCTTATGATACAAAGGTTGACACCTTGTGATGGTGCAACTATGAGACAGGTAAATCATTCTAAAAGAATTGAAAGTCTCGTGTATACAAAGATCTGCACTAGAATAGACATAGCCTTTGAGGTAGGTATGATCTGCAGATTTACTAATAATCCCATACACATTTGAGTGCCCTTAAGAGGCTAATGAGATACCTGAGTGGTACTCAAGAGTTTGCTTTGTACTATTCAAAGTTTAGTGAAAGTCGACAACTAGTGGATATGTGTTCGCACTAGGAGGAGCAGAAAAATTATGGAGATTAATAGGCAAACAAGTGTTGCGTTCTCATCCAAGAAATCAGACCTCTATGTGTTATCCTCTGCAGGGGAAGAGGCTGAGTGGATTGAATAACTTATTGCTAATCATCCATTTGAGAAGTTTAATGTAAATTCTCAATTCTGTTATGCGACTATCAAGCTATAATGCACTGTAGCTCATAACTCACTCTATAATAGTAAGAGGAGTATATTAAGGCTGAAAGAAGCCTAGTTGAACTTTCTCATAGATAAAGTGCAATTGTGACAAGTATGGCCAATGCTCTTGCTAAGAGACTTGAAAGTGATCTAATTATCAAAACTGTGGGGGAAATGGAGTTAAAAGCTATTGAGTCAAAAGCTTTAACATCCAAGTTGTTTTGAAATTTAGAATCCAATTGGAGCCATAGAGAAGTTCAAACTGAAGCATCAATTTTAGGCAGTTGACATGCTTTAGATAATTTGAAAAGTTCTATGTAAATTCTGTTAATATATAATTTCATTCCAATTTTGATGATGCTGTATATTTTCATAATTTACTTAGAGTCATCTCATTATTCCAAAAGAAAGCATGAAAACTTGTCGATGTGTTTCCGATGTTTAGAATGGTTGTTATATCATTCCAATTTTGATGATATAACTCTTTTATGGATTCATGTTTCATTCCAATTTTGATGATTCAGAATTAACCATAATTGATTTGACTATTCTATCATTCCAATATGAAACATAGTATAGTTCTTGTGTAGAAACTATAATAGTTCTTGTTCTTTATTTTGTTAAAGAAACTTGATTGTGATGCTTGCGTTACATTTTGCTAAGCTATCGTTGAATTGTACTAAGTTCTTTAGTAGAACCAGATACTTTATGAAATTTGCTAGAATTCTTAGAGATGTGTCTCTTGATATTCTTGTTTTCAATAAGCTAGCAAAGATGAAGGAGTTGAATCTGTCAACATAGATTTCAAAATAATGATTTGCTCAAAATGGAGGAGTAAACATAAAACAGTTTGCAAGGATATAGTTTTGGTTTATTTATCGAAAGAATAAATTTGCCACTTGCTTGATAAAACTTCTGTTGAGTTTAAGACTCTTGTGTTCATGAGCTTAAAACTCATATTTTGTTCTTGAAGTTTATTTGCTTTGATTGATTTTGAAACTATGACAGTCTCTCTAGTTGGTTTAGTCATTGTGAACTATTCTGTTTTGATATGGTTTTAGAACTATTTGATTATTTTGGTTTAGTCATATTTGAACTATTCAAGTTATAATTGATTTAGTCTATGATCCATGTTTTTATGATTCAATAATGTTTGAATTTTTGTGATCCAATATTATTACATTGCTTAGCCTAATATATTGAGAATATAGGAGGAGATTGTTGGATGTATATGTATATTCTCAATATAATAGGATAATATTGTGTATATTATTCTATGGGGCAACACGGATTTACACGTGTTATGTATTAATTATTGGAACGGGTTGAGTGGGCTAAAAGCCCAGTACCCTAAACCCAGTCTAATCTCTTTATAAGCTGGTCTAGAGATAGTGCTCTGTGACATTCCAATACTGATAAGCAGGGTATAATATCTTAAGCGGCTAGAGATTAACCCTAACCCTAATTTCCCCAAATCAGTATTAACAAAGATAACAACAAGGATTATTTGATGAGGGACCTATTGGCTCTATTCCATCCTTTCCCATCCACAAAGAATCTGATCTATTATGAAATCTTTATCTTTTTAAGAAGGTTGGGACCATGCATGGACAATGACTGTTGCACGCTTTTTATTTGTATGGTGTTTCTTCTCACTTTCATGAATGAAGGCAAAGGAGCATGTGGCTCTCTTTTGTTATATCTCCCTAGCTCTCTTAAACACCCAACCAAGTCTCAGTATGCTTCAAATTATTGGAGAATAATGGGAGTTCTCCTTAGAGATTTATGCTTTGCTCAATAATTAATAAGAATTATTATCAATGAAGGATATGTTGATGAACCCAACCACTAGGAAAACTTTGTGTTTTAACATATTTGTTGGTATTAGTTATTGATAATGCAACGAGAAGACCGCAATTTTTTAGCTGCACTATATTATTATGAACAAAATGTGCTTTTAATACATGTTGTACACAATAAAATTTTAAAGATAAAAAATAAAATACAATAAAACAATTTTTTTAAAAAAAATTCCCAAACGAGTGGCAAATGCACTTCGTAGATATAACTAAAAGCACTTTTAATGTGATGAAAACGAGAAAAAGAAAGCCCAAGTTTTTGGGAAGTGTTTAGACAAACAAACTTGTTAACTATAAAAACATATATATTTAGAGTCCAAAACTACTTTATTAATTATAAAATTGTGGACACTTTTGTTTGGATGTAATATTGTTGATAAGGAACACAAACATTTCATCAGTTGCATGCCTTGTAAATTAGCCAATTGAAAAGTGTTACCTCGGGCATCACATAGGTGTAACTCCCACTTAACTATTAATAAAAAGGCATGCTTAATTAAAACTTTACAAATTGCTATCTACTAAAACATAAGTCATTCTAGTTATTATTACTAGTAATCTGCACGTGCAATGCACGTTTTATGGGTTAGCACATGCATTTTGCACTGGGGATATGCACGTGCAATGCACGGATTCGATGAAGGGAGAGGAAGAGACCGTTTCGATTTTTGAGGGAACAAAATTTTATGGAGACTTTAAATGTGAAGTGAAAATTACAGAATTAACCTTATGTATTTTTTTTAGCTTTTTATATATATAGGGGGTATAATAGTAAAAAGCCACCAAAATGAAGCTTTGCTTAATAATAGTATAGATTTTTTTTTCTTTGTTTTGAGGAGATATCTAGTCATTTTAAAATGTCAATAAAATAATTTTCTGAAGAATATTTAATTTTACCCTTGTTTTTCTATAAGAGAAGAAATAAAATTTTATAAATGAGAATATATAAGACACTCTACCGTTAATGGCTTATTCATAAGCCTCAAAAACCAAAAATATATAATACTTTTACTTAATATTAGATAGTTTCTTAATAGTGGTGTAAAAACTTATAATAACTTATATTTTAAAACAGATGGAGTATTAGTCTGAATTGCATATTTCATCAAACAAGTAAGGCATATATATATATATATAGGAAAATCTTCCGTTGTGTACTATCCCTCCGTGTGCACTCGGCCTTCCCGCCTTTGTATCGACGATCCGAATCGTTCACATTGATCTACACATCTAAATTAGTCTGAATATGTAAAATCAAATCATTTGAAATTTATTTGCCCATCCATCATGTGACTATAAAAAACAATGATTTTCAGCCATACAATTTTGTAACATTTCAATGGATGGGTAAATAAATTTCAAATGATTTGATTTTACATATTTAGACTAATTTAGATGTGTAGATCAATGTGAACGGTACGGATCGTCGATATGAACGTCTGAAGACCTAGTGCACATGTCGTGTGCACTAGAGGAGTGCACAACCAAAGCTTTCTCTATATATATATATATATATATATATATATATATATATATATATATATGGGTAAAAGGGATATGAGCAACTTGCTCATTTAGTAAATGAACAATTGATTATGTGGCATGCATGTGATACATTGGACAAATAACCCATTTAAGAATTTTCCAATTACATGTATGCCACATCATTAATTGCTGATTTAGTAAATGAGCAAGTTGCTCATAACCCTTTTTCTATATATATATATATGTGTGTGTGTGTGTTATATATATATATATATACTAGTATTAGACACGTGCATACGTGCACGTGGTAAAAACTGTAGGGATAATGAGTAAGGTAAAAAAGAAAATAATTTCCAAACTGATCCACTTTTGAAATATATTTACCAATCTGGTATACTTTCGAAAATATTTACCAAAGTTAGGCCATAACCCAAAAGAAAATAATTTCCAATCTGATCCACTGCCAAAAATATTTACCAAACTGGCCCACTACCGAAAATATTTACCAAAGTGGGTTATTTTGTCAACACGTGCGCTGCACGTGCTGTCTTCAAAATGACAGTCGCTGACACTAAGGCCCTTTCCCATTATAATAGTACTAGTATCATGCACGTGCAATGCACGTGGAGGAAGAGGGAAAAAGACAAAAAAAAGGAAAATAATTTCCAAACTGATCCACCGTAAAAAATATTTACCAAACTGGTCCACTTTCGCACGTGCACGCGGAGGAAGAAGGAAGAAGACAAAAAGGGGGGGGGGGGGGGGGGGGGGGGGGGGGGGGGGGGGGGGGGGGGGGGGGGGGGGGGAATAATTTCCAAACTGATCCACTGCCGAAACTATTTACCAAACTGATCCACTTCGAAAATATTTACCAATATGAGTCATTAGGCTTCAAAATGACAAAATGAAAAAAAAAAAAAATTAATGACAAATACCACTAAGGCCTTCTCCCATTATAATAGTAGACTAGTATCATGCACATGCGATGCACGTGGGAGAAGAAGGAAAAAGTAAAAAAAAAGAAAAACAATTTCCAAACTGATCCACTGTGGAAAATATTTACCAAACTGGTCCACTTTCGCACGTGTACGCGGAGGAAGAAGGGAAAAGACAAAAAAAGAAAAATAATTTCCAAACTGATCCACTTCCGAAAATATTTACAACACCGGTCCACTTTCAAAAATATTTACCAACGTGGGTCATTTTGTCAACACGTGCGCTGCACGCGCTGGCTTCAAAATGACATCAATGACAAATGACACTAACCCCTTCTCCCATTATAATAGTAGAGATATATATATATATATATATATATATATATATATATATATAAAACCTAGACTGGTATTTATATGAAATTGCACTGAAAACAAAAAAATGAAGACAAAATCAATATAGAAAAACGATTTTGAAATCAAAGAAACCACATGCAAAATCATTCTCGCTCTAAGCAAACATTAAAAATGATGAGACAATGAAATCAAAGATTCCAACAAAAGTAGAGTTTTTTCCCAAATAAGTAATTTTTAAACTAATTTTCAAAATAGATCACATTCAAAATTAATTTCAAGAATAGACCAGTCCTTATAAGCCGTAGTACCAAACTGCGGCCTCTTCAATTTCGTGGCCACAATTCACAACTGCGGCCCAAGTATATAGCATACATATTTGACTAATAGGTTCGGGAACCTGAAAAATTTTGTCAAGTGTAAAATGTGAAAAGTAGGAGGCCACAGGTCGAATGGGTACTGTGGCCTCGATTCTACGTAGGTACTGCAGCCTCGATGTTACATAGGCCGCAGTACAGAACTGCGCCCTCTTCGATTTCGTGGCTGCAGTTCACAACTGCGGCCGAAGTATATATCATATATATTTGGCTAATAGGTCTGGAAACTTGGAAAAAATGCCCAAGTGTAAAATATGAAATATATGAGGCTGCAGTTGGGTATTGCGACCACGATAATACTTAGGCCGCATTTCAGTTATATGGTCGATGGGGTCCAGTTCTTAAAACTTTTTAATACCCATTCAACCATATGAACTGCGGCCTCTGTATAATCGAGGCCGCAATACTCAACTGTGACAGGCTATTTTTCACATTTTATACTTGGACAATTTTTTTCAAGTCTCTGAGCCTATTAATCAAATATGTATGATGAGTAATGTTTCATCCACTACTAATTTCACTACCATTCTCTTTACTATCTTAGGTGACAAACTCCAATTGGAGTTTCCCTACCTACACTCTCTTTTCCTACCTATTGAAGTGTGCCACCTAAGGTAGTGAAGAGAATTGTAATAAAATTGGTAGTTGGTGTAGCATTACTCTATGCATGCTATATACTTGGACCACAGTTGTGAACTACAGCCACGAAATCGAAGAGATCACGGTTCAGTACTGCGCCCTAAGAGAATTGGACTATTCTCGAAATTAGTTTTGAAAGTAATCTATTTTGAAAAATAGTTTTAAAAGGTTGTCTATTTCCGGGAGAAAGTCACATAAGAGCATCCACAGTCGTTTGCTATTTTTGCAAAATTCCCATATTTTGAGAATTGAGTGTCTGCAGTCGTTTGCTATTTTGCCATATTTTGACAAAATCGCTACAGTCGCTTCTCAAATTTGAGAAACAACTGGTGATTCTCAAAATATAGGGGGCATGTTTCGTCCCTTTGTTTTTTGGTTTTTGTTTTTAATGAGATCTGACGAAACAAGTTATTTTCTCTGACCATTTTTTTTTAATGATCAGACTGTACATGTTGTACCGTTTGAACAAAAAAAAATCCGAAAAATCGTCAAATGGGACATGTTGTCCCTTTTGAAGCCAAAATTGGCTTGGACTATCCCATCCAACAAACCAGGACACATTTTCCACTATTTTTCCTAATCTAACCTATTTAATCAATAATTATCCTAATTAATTACCTACTTAATAATTAAATACTCTAAATATTTAACTAATTACTAACTATCTCAATCTAATGTACAATTAAGATTTTTTTTAAAAAAACGAGAGACGGGACAACATGTCCCGTCTATTGCGATTTTAATTTTTTTATTAACTCAACGTACTAGACGATACATGTTATTTCGTTTTGAGAAATTTTTAGCAAATAACTACTGCCAACATCACACATATTTCTTATTTTTATATGTGCCATTTTTGTAAATATGAAAAACATCATTGTGGCTGCTCTAAGTAAAGCAAATTTCAATATAATAAAAAGATCAATGATTTTTGCTGCCACTACACTGAATCAATCGATCAACAACACTATAATGCTAGGACAATCAATCTCCCAATACAACCCTAAAACGAAACGAACAGAAAAATTAAATCATCAACAAACAATAAAACAGGTACTCAATCATGTAAACTCTCAACAGTGCCAAAGGGCTAAAAAGCATCCAGAGAACGATAACAATCATACAATTTCAAGCCTATGACACTGAAACTCCTAAACCAAGATACGCACACAAGTTTTAAAATTACAAACAACCATTATAACCAAATGAATTAAGAGCGTAGTTGAAGTAAGAATACTCATACATAACTATTCAAGCAATGAACATACTCATACGTGCTAACTGGAGGCAGAGGTAGCTCCGATTAACGATGAAATCTACTGTAATTGCGAAGTTAGAGTATCCACAGTCGTTTTCTATAAATGCCATTTTGCCATATTATAGCAAACGAACTTCTGCAATCGTTTCTCATTTTGCCGTTTTATGGCAAACATGCTATATTCGTTTCTCATATATGAGAAACAAGATAGCTATTCTCAAATTATAAAGGATGGGGAAACATACCCCGTCCGGGATATGATACCCCGTCTCCCCCCCTTAAATTTTTTTTTTTTTTTTTATGATTCCCTCAGACGGGGAAACATATCCCGGCCGGGGTATGTAATCCCGTCTCTCCTTTTTTTTTTTTTAATAAATGAACGGCCATGATTGGCCGATTAGGAAAAAAAAAGAAAAAATACAAATGGTGGGGTGGGCCGGTACATGATGTACCAGCCGGGAAATGATTCCCCGTCCATGAAAGGTGGGGGTTAAATGGGTAGGTTTAGGTAGTTGTATAATTAGGTTTAGTTATTATTTTAATATTTAATTTATTTAATTAATATAGTTTAATAGTTAATAAGTAATTAACTATTTTAATTTAATTTTAAAAGTTGAGACGGTATATAACGGTATATGATATACCGTCCCACTCAATTTTTTGCGAACAATATAACAAACAACCACTGCAGCGATCGATTCTATTTGTTATTACTGTAGCTGCCATTTTATACCATGTGGATGCTCTTATAGTGATACCCATCAAGAACAAGCACCAAAACTAATCACTAACTCATCGATCGCATAAAACCCAAAAAAAAAAAAAACAAAAAAAAAAGATTACCACCAAGAACATAACAACTTCAATTGAAACTTGTAATTAGAATATAACCAGTTCGAAAATCAAACAACCATCAATGTTTTGATTTTTTTTTTTTTTACTGTACAATCACCAATCTCCCAATCCCAAACTCATCCCTCTCATCCTCTTCCTCCCCAATCCCTTTCGGCACCGTCACAACCAACCTCCCGTCCACGTACTCCGCACGGGCCAGTCTCGGCCTCGTCGAATTCGGTAACCTGAACCTCCACCGATTCAACTCCATCCCCGCCTCAAAATTCCCGCCCCCGTCCCTGATCACCACCTTCAGAATCCCCGGGTAAATCTCGACCGCGTGCGCCGCCACGTCGGCATCAAAATCGTCGGTGGGGACCACGAAGCGGAAGGCGGTGGGGGCCTCCTGGACCGCCACGTAGGCGTCGGAGGGGAAGGGGAGTTCGAGGACTTTGCTGAAGATGTGGGGGAGGCGGCGGAGCTTCTTGACGGCGGCGGCGGTGATAGGGTGGACCCTCATGGTGGCACGGATTTTAAAGTGAGAGGAAAACCCTAACTCTAGCCCTTAATTTTTTGAAGTGTTAACTGGAATTTAATTGATGAAATTGAATAGGAAAAATCTGGGGAGGAAAGAGGAGTATGAAACTCTAGAGCTAAATAGCAGGGAGAGAGAGAGAGAGGGGCAGGGAAGGAGAACTAGAAAACAAAACTTGCTGCTTTTCTGATTTCTTGATTTCTTCTGGGTTGAAATTTGGGGAATTTTTTTGCCGTCGTAGGCCAAGTTTTTGAAAATATTTACAATTATGGGCCAGTTTCGAAATTATTTCGAAACTATTACCGTTCGTGGGTTACCTTGTGCCACGTCAGCAGCGACCTGTACTCTCATTAGCTATCTATTCATTTTAAATGTCGCTAATAAAAATAGTGGCCTATATTTTAAAAAAATTTAAAATTTTTGTTTGCTGTCGCTATTCCCACTAGCTACCTTAGTATATATGAGGTTGCTGATGGGATTAACAACATCAAATGAATGTATTGAGACACTTAGTAATTCCTGAAGAGCTTTTTTCAAAAAAATTAAAACTGAGGTCACTATTACGAATAACGACCTATTAGATGGGCTTAGGTCGATTGGGGTTGGGTTTGAGAAAGAAAGGAAGAAAGAGAGAAAAACACTTTTGCGTTTGCGTTTTGATATAGATTTGGATTTAGGTTTAAACTAAATTTGAGAAGGAATGAGAGAGAGCAAGGAGATGAGTTGTTTTGGTATGTTTTTGGTTTAGATTTAGATTATGGTAGATTAGTAATTGAGAATGAAAGGAGAATGCGAGGGGATTTTTTTTTTTTTTTTATAATTCAAAAAACCATTCCGAATTGAAGGGTAAAATGGATGTTTCACAATAAAATAGAGGGAGTGCCAAAAAATTTATAGAATGGTAGGTTAAGTTGCCCAAAAAAAAAAAATGGTAATGGTGGATGTAAATTCGTAAAACTCGGTAAGGTTTTGTGAAATTTATCATCTATTTTTCAAGTATAATAGGATGCCTAACTTTAAAATTTTTAGTAATTGTTTCATTTTATTTAAATATTGGAATTTAATGGTGTTTACTAGTTTTAAATATTAGAAAATTTTAAGTAATATGTTATGTGAATATTGTAAAAGCATCTCCAACCTCATTAAGCTTGCCATTTTGGCTCCCCTAGAATAGATTAAATGAAGAAGAATTAGATAATTTGGTTAGCAAAAAAGGTCTAGAGTGCTAGACAGAGATATTTTAAAGCCCAAAAAGAAATAAAATTAAAATATAAAGCTCAAGCACAAACAAAACAAAAATCTTTCTCTCGAAGCATATCGCAAAGATCACGAGTTCGTGATCACAATTCTTCCTATCTCGACTAGGGTTTTGATTCTTTTTTTTTTCCCTTTTATTTACTTATTTGGAGAGGCATAAGAGAAGTTTGGCGAGCGATACAATTTTATCGGATCGGGCGATTAAATCTGAGAAATCTACTTTTACAAGTGGTTTGGCGAGTTCCGTTGGAACACAATTTTCTCTCTAAATCTACTATTTTTGCTAAAAATGAAAGATAACTAGCATGATTAGAGATGCTCCAATAAAAGATACAGGCGTCGAGCGTGGAGATATCGTATCAGCTACACTGAGCCAAAAAATTACAAATACAGAACACATTGAGCAGTGAGTATTAAGTTAATAAAAGAGCAACAATCGTATGGATGGCCTTTTCTGCATTGCAAATACAGAACACATTGAGCCAAGAAGAGCACATTGAGGCAAGAAGAGCAACACTGTCTCGCTTGCATTGCAGTATTTCTCCAAATTGTCAGAAATGTCAACAGATACAGGCAGTTTATGCACTGTATAAGAATGGTGTACTGCATACACATTGAATGCTATTAACTTAATATTGAAATCGTAGGATTTTTCTGATCAGTTACCCTGAGAGGTCAGACGAGGTGTTCTCTGTATGAATTATATGCATACATGTTGGCGCATGATATTCACGTGAAGTTCCCTCCAGAATGTCTGATGGATCATGATTCCCTAACAAGGCACTTCAAATAGAAAGATTTTTGCGCATCTTATGAAAAAGAGCGAGCTTTTGGATCTTCCTTAACAATCATGCCCCTTGTTTCCAGCAATTTTGGGAAGATCTAAATACGTCCAATGCCTTTTAAGTCATAGACTCGTAAATAATCTCTGTGCGCATCAAATGGCCCTTTATATTTAGTTTATTGCCTCCTTCATACACATCAAGCAAAAATCAGAATATTCAAAGAAAAATACAGCCATTACATGCAAATGAAACCCAAAATCTGTCCAGAAAAATTTCCTAAAAGTAACTCATTAGACATAATTTTCTGGGTTTCAGTAGAATTTATGCTGTCAGATTTTACATATCGGGCAGTAATTGCACAAAAAGGCGAGGTGTTAAAAGTCAAGATGATAATATAAATTATAAGAGAACCGAGATTGGTGGATCATTCAGCTGAGTGCATGCTCTGCTGGAATACCATTGTATTTTAGTTCATCAAACCTCTTTAGCAGGCTAGTCTTGTAAGTTTCGACTTCGGTATGTTCACTAGAATTTGGAGTGGAACTCACAACAGGAATTGCGCCGGCCTGGTGCAAAGCTTCAGCTGCTCCATCTGCAGTTAAACAGAGTAACCGTCATTAAAGCAATTTCACTTAAAATTCGATGTGTTCTTCTAAGTTCAGTACTGCGAACGGAAATAAGCTTTGACAATAATAATGTCTGTTGAAGATACTCAAAGGTGTATACTCTGCTTGTCCTCAAAATCCTACATTGATATGGTTGATAAAATATAATTTTTTTAATTAGAATTTTTAGTAATACATAACAACTTGAAACTATTTATTTTCTAGCTTCCTTTTGTTGAGGAACAAAACAAGGCAGAAAAACTGCAGCAAGTAGAGCACGAAGGAGTAAATAAGTAAGATCATAGGTTAAATTAAATAAACAATCTGCTAATATTACCTCTAGCAAGAAAAGGAATACATTCTTCTGGGTAAATATCATGTCATCATTAATTATATTCGTAAATATGTAAATATACCGTTCTCTTAGACTAAATAAAACAGAGATCAACCAGAGTCACCAAGACAAAGAAAAAGTAAGAAAATAAGTATTAACAACACATAAAATAAGTAATAACTAACACATTAAAAAAAATTTCCATGCATGTATCAAAGTTAGATACAAATGAGGTTGTACATCCTCATCATAATAACAGGTAAATAATGCTGCAGGACTACCAGAGTGGGAAAGTGCAACAAGAGCTTTAAGAGCTTCTTTGCGGGTTTTATCATCTTTCGCAGTTTCGAGCATAACCAAAAGATCTGGAACTCCACCCATCTCAACCACTTTCATCCTTCTTTCATCTGGATATAAGAATAGTTGTGAGAATCCATAATCTAAAAAGCTGCCGGCCCAAAATCCTTAAAATAAAATAAGAGACACAAGGAAACCTAAGCTGTAGCCCCTTTATTAATTTAGCATTTCCATATTTTACCTAGTTAATTTTTCAATCAAATTACAATGTTTTCAAGGCTTTGAAATAAGATATAAAAATATTGCACAACATGGTGAAGAGAGTAAATAAGATATAATTTTTCAATCAAATTACAATGTTTTCAAGGCTTTGAAATAAGATACAAAAATATTGCACAACACGGTCAAGAGACTAAATAACCTAATGAAGTGTGGAGCTGTCCACAATTGCAACTAAATAACAGAATAATGAGCAATGGTGACATCATGAAGTGGTTGAGAAATAAATCCTGGGACTTCTAAATCTAAATCAATGAGAACGGTCGAAAGCAAAAAAAACTACAAATATAACATGATCATTATGATTATCAGGTTAAGTGAATGAACTAGGCACCCAAATGAACATTGCAAAAAGGTGAAGACAATACAAACAACAGAAAAATCGTAGAAATCATGCGAGTAGGACTGTCTTCTTTTGTTATCAGATGCACGTAAACACCATTGGACAGCAAACAAATTTGTAACCTTTAGAGTATATTCACCATTAGAGTATACTGTATAAGAGTTTTCTTTTCTTTTTGTGTGGGTTCATTTTCTTTCTCAGATACAATGCAGAGAGTAGAATTAGAGAACAAGAAAAGAGAAACTGGATTATTCTCAAAGTAGTGTCATCTCTCTCTTACATTATCTAGGAGTAAACAAATATACTGTACTAGTAACGTAATATGCTGAGTATTAGTATATACCATCAACTGCAAAACGCGATAATCTGGATGCTCCCATTCTCTTGAATAAGGGATCTTTCACGTGCAAAAGTGATATGGATTGCTGCAGCAGATTATCACCTGACAGAAAGGTAATGCCGGGAATGATTTTAAGATCAAATCATACACAAGAGGTTAAGTAGGCCATAAAAAATTTGAGTCACTTTCTACAGCTTGAGACTCCATAATTGTTGCAGTAATGTCATGTACATACCCATGTACGGAAAGAACTCGTAACCAACAAGCCCAGCAGTTCCCATAAAGATAAATTTCAATAACCATCCAACTTTCCTGTCAGCCTCTTCCTCGAGTGAGAGATCATCTACAGAGAACAAAAATGTCGTAAGAAAATTCTACATAAGGGATTCCTCTGTTCCGTGAGCACTCATAAATTCTTGATGCTGACTTAAATTTCATGGAGACAGAAAGTATTTGCTAACATATATAGCTTATTCTTTAACTTCAATAAAATACATTGTTGTTAAGGAAAGAAATGGAGAACTTGAATTCCATTTCGGATCATTAACTGAGAAAGAAATAATTTCCAAAAATGATATCATAGCGAAAGGGTATTTTTTAGCTTTAAACTCCTTTCGAGGTTGGCTATATCCCTTATTCTTATTAGTGACTGACTTGAAACACTACTCCCAGAGCTGTTAATGTCTATCTATGCATCAGATTTCTCTCCACATGCCCAATAAGTACATAAATGATATGGGTTATCTTTACTTACACAATGAAACTCAAACAAGTTTCAAAATATAGCAATATTGCTTTAAGGTAGGTAACATACCTAGTTAACTATTCGTGATTAACTTAAATCATTTTTCTCATGATCGTTAACTGTCAACTTATGCATCAGATATTTCTCTAGATGTCAACTAACTACAGAATGATAAGGGCAACCTTTTGATGAGGACATCGGTTCTGTTTTATTTTAGTTTGGGATTTAGCCATATGTAGTAATTTTGCAATTTGCGCCCTTTATTTTATGCATTAGAATATTTTAAAGATTTGTATTGAGGTTTTGTTTTGAGCCTATATATAAACCTTGAGAATAATGAGAAGGTATGTTATTATTGATTATAAAAAATAAATATTGTGTGTTGAGTTATTGCTCTGCATTCTTTTCTTGTGCGTGTGAGACCATAAGGATTTATTAGGGTTAGTAAGAAATCCTAAGAAATTATTAGGATTGTGAGAAACTATAAACTACACTCAAATTCCCAATTTTGTTTTAAACCCTAACACCATATCCCCAACCCCCCCATCTTCATCAAAACCTGCACCCTTTCTTCCTCCTTCTCTTTCTTCCCGAACCCCACAGCGCCCCGTTCCTCTCGCTTCTTCTTCCTTGTTTCCAAAACCCATCCAAGCCCCATTGCTCCTCACCGTACCACCATAGCAACACCCGTCCCGCCTCTCCTCCACCCAAGTCAACAACACCCCCACCATCAGCAGCCAGCACCAGCCCCCCTCCTCGAAACTGGAACCCGACCGCTTCCATCAATCCACCTCCGATCTCCACCCGACCTTGCTGCACTTCAGCCCCTTTTGACTGCTTCGCTGCCCCCACGACAACCAGCAACAACTCCACAACAACTTGCCGCCTTCACTGCCTTGTTGCTCTCCTTGCTGCCGTCGACTCCAAACAACACGACCGAGATCTGTTTCTTCCCCATCCATGGGACGACGTTTTCTTCGAATCCGGTAAACTCTTTCAAACTTCTTGGATATTTGTGATGCTGCTTTAACATCTCTAGAATATTATTTGATTTATCTGTCGCCTACAAATATTGAGAGTGTGTGCTTCTACTTGCTAATTAGGGTACGAATCTTTATTGCATATCTTACTTGCTAAAAAGAATTAAGTATATAATTGTTGATTGTTAGACATGAATCTTTAATTGGGCTTGTGAAACTATTTCATATCTTAAAAATTCATCAAACCAATTAATAGTTTTAATTTCTAACTTAATCTGCATTACATGTTGGTAAACATAATCTTTTAAAATTATTGAAAATTTCTCTACCTAGGGTTAATTTTACATCATTTTGGTATCAGAGGGGGAGTTTAAAATCCTAGTTCTTGCATCATTTAGTCATAATTTTTCCATTCATTTAGGATCGTTTTAGATTTTCGAGTCTTTTTTTTTATTTTTCTTTCTTTCTTTTAGATCATTTCAGATTTTCAAAAAAATCATTTTAGGTGCATTTAGGACACGTTTTCCCAAATTTCAGCAAACACACGTTACCACGACCCCTAGAATTCAGCGAGCTCATTTTCGAACTGAAATAGACAACTATGATATTTCTACTACCCTCGCTGCCATTCAAGTAACTCTTGCCAATATCAATCAGGGACTTAAGAAAGTGAAATTGAACCAAAACATTGTCCATGAGCTTCATTGTCGGATCCCTCAAGGGAATGATCGTGACGACCGACGTCAAGATCGTGACCCTGACGAACAATACAAGAAGAATGTTAAGGTTGACGTTCCCCACTTTGAAGGCCGTATGGAATCCCAAGCTTATCTCAATTGGATCCGTGCCATGGACCAATACTTCGTGTAGTTTGAGATAAGGAGGCCTAACACCCATAACCACTTGGGAGGCTATGAAAGAGAAGCTCACCGAGAGATGTTCCATTATCGTTCTACACCCGATTGCAAGATTCGTGGAACCAACTCTATCAAAGAAACAAATCCACCCAAGAGTATGTGGATAAGTTTAACGACTTCCTCATTCAGTGCAAAGTCTTAGGTAAAGAGAGCAAAGAACAAATTCTCTCTAGGTTCAGAGATGGACTACGAGTCGAGCTTAGGAACGAGCTAATTCATAGAGAAGTGGACTCCTTAGCAGCAGCTTATGTCATTGTCATCAATATCGATTCCTTTAAAGCAAGTTCTCCCTACAAGTCCAGCGACTCGAAAGATTATTCTACTGAGCCCTTCAGGCCTGAGCTCACCTCTTCTTAGTACCCCAACAAGTCTTACCTAAGTTAGCCCACTTCAAATTTCTATCCACCTAGAAATGACAACACGGATAAGAATACTGAAAGAGACTACTCTAAGGTTGATCCTCTCACTAAGTGCTATAGATACAAAGGATACGGCAATGTTGCTGACAACTTTCCAGTTCCAGTAGGATCAACATTGTAGAAGGTACCGTGTCATTGTTTGAGCCCGACAATGAGTTTACCTATGAACCTCATGTAAGTGATGACTTTGATGAAGATAATGATGACAAATCTCTCAACTGTATTCGATCGATCCAATCACCTCCATTGAATGTACCTGAGTCATCCATTCCTTCCCAAGTCACTTGACAGCCCATAGATTTTATCCCTCGGTTAGAACATCACTTAGAGTTTGCATCCACATTTGCATCCCGCATTCATAATTTGCATAGACATATTAATGAGAATAATTTTAACTACAAGTTAATAGCAGATACTAGAAGAAAATTTAAAACTCTTGATGTTGGTGACGAAGTGATGGTTCTCATTCGTCCGGAACGATTTCCAGCTGGATCTGTTAAGAAATTGAATGCACGTATTGCAAGCCCATTTAAAATTATGCATAAAATTAATGATAATGTCTATGTCGTTGACCTTCCTGAAAATTTTGGCATAAGTAAGACTTTCAATATTGATGATCTAGTACCCTCTGAAGACCCAGAATTTAACCCTAAAAATTTTCTTATAAATGAGCCTACCCTGCAGCCTAATGGTGAGATTCTCACATTTCTCCTTCTACCTGATACTATTTACCCACCGACAGAAAAATTGAATAATATTTAAGATAATCAGATAATCTCTACTAGAGATGGTGGTATTCATAGGTATTTGGTGATATGGAAGAACAAGCCAAAGTCGGAGGATAATGGATTGATCTGAAGAGCTCCAGCACTTTGACCCAGATCTTTTGGAGCACTATGACATGATCATTGGTTTTGACTCGACTGGGTCGAGTTCTCTCCCACTCGGAGAGAATGATGAGGACATCAATTCTGTTTTATTTTATTTTGAAATTTAGCCATACGTGGTAGTTTTACAATTTGCACCATTTATTTTCTGCATTATAATATTTTAAAGATTTGTATTGAGGTTTTGTTTTGAGCCTACATATACGCCTTGAGGATAATCAGAAGATATGCTATTATTGATTTTTTAAAAATTATTGTGTGTTGAGTTATTGCTCTGCATTCTTTTCTTGTGCGCGTAAAACCAAATAAAATTATTAGGATTTATGAGAAATCCTAAGAAAGTATTAGGGTTTGTGAGAAGCTCTAAACTACATTCAAATTTCCAATTTTGTTTTAAACCCTAACTCCATATCCCAAAATCTTCAATTCTTCATCAACCCTAGATCCCTAACCCCCCATATTCATCAAAACCCGCACCCTCTCTTCCTCCTTTTCTTTCTTCTCGAACCCCACAGTACCCCGTTCCTCTCGCTTCTTCTTCCTCGTTTCCAAAATCCATCCAAGCCCCCATTGCTCCTCAGTGTACCACCATAGCAACACCCGTCTACCCTCTCCTCCACCCAAGTCAACAACGCCCCCACCAACAGCAGCCTGCACCACCCTCCCTCTTCGAAACTCGAACCCGACCGCTTCCATCAACCCACCTCTGATCTCCACCCGACCTTGCTGCACTTCAGCCCTTTTTGGCTGCTTTGCTGCCCCCACGACAACCAGCAACAACTTCGCAACTTGCTGCCTTCACTGCTTTGCTGCTCTCTTTGCTGCCGTCGACTCCATACAGCACGACCGATATATTTCTTCCCCATCCATGGTGATGACGTTTTCTTCGAATCTGGTAAACTCTTTCCACTTCTCAGATATTTGTGAACTGCTTTAGTATCTCTAGAATATTATTTGATTTATCTGTCGCCCACAAATATTGAGGGTGTATGCTTCTACTTGTTAATTAGGGTACAAATCTTTATTGCATATCTTATTTGCTAAAAAACGGTTAAGTATAATTGTTGATTGTTAGACGTGAATATTTAGTTGGGCTTGTTAAACTATTTCATATCTTCAAAATTCATCAAACCAATTAATAGTTTTAAAGTCTGACTTAATCTACATTACATGTTGGTAAACTTAATCTTTTAAAATTTTTGGAAAATTCTCTACTTAGGGTTAAGTTTACATCAACTTTACTCTTACGATGGAACACAAATAAATTTCTACGAGTACCCTATCCCTAGTAGTAGCTGTACTGCAACAAGAAGAGCTTCATCCCAAATCTTTTGGGTGGGCCAAACAAATCTTCTTATCATCATCGCATTAGCCATATGCCCAACTCTGGATATTAAATATCCATTAGTTCCTATGCGAAGAGTAAATTGTAGAGCATGCATCTTAAGTTGGTAGTTTGGTACTAAATACCCATTGGTTAGTTTTGGTTCAGTTTTCTATCATTGAGTATTTCAAGTTTCCAGCAACTTTTCCTCACTCTGTTGGCATATATCCAAAAGTCCGAGATAATAAACTTAGCATGCATATTCAGCATCTAAATTATCTGAGTATTCCTTCAGCTTTTCCCCACCATGCTAACCTAGATCATAAACATTCAAAGGACTTGAGATGAAACCAACTGTGCATCCATATTTATTTTCTAAATCATTTGGTAGGATGGTTAGCAACATGGCTAAAAAATTATATGCCAAATCGACAATAAAACATACATAGTTAATACGTAAACTAGTTTGTAAAGGCTAAAGTAAGATATTAAAAGGATTGTCTAGTTGCAGGTAATTAAAAATATTTAAAACCTGTGTGCACAATCACCAAAAGATGTAACAGTATCAATGACCAAGAGGCATAAGAGGAAAGACAACAAAGATACAAGAAAGTGAGAAAGGTGGCAATGAGTTCGGATTGCTGGCCTGATGACACGATTTTTGCCATTTCTCGCTTTAGTATCAACTCTAAATCATACTTAAAGATACCATCTACTTTTACATTGAATTTTGTAATGTATATATGAAAGCGAGGAGTTTGAGGTAGCTTCAACCAAGGATAAGACAAGGATGAATAACATGAGATGACAAGAATTTCTGAACATGTATAATTGAGACAAAAAATTAAGTTAGCTATAGTGATGGGTTCCTAGTTGAAAGAGCAAATAGAATTATGGGTAGACTAAAAGTTCATAAACTGAGGTAGTATTATTAGAAGGAAAAAAACTAAATGAATATCAGTTTCAGGCTTCAGCAAAGGTGGCCCTTTATGGAGCTCAATCAATAAATGATCCTAAAATGGGCAAGTAAGAATGCATACATCCAAAGTAAGAATGAGAACATTTCGAACTATGGGAAACTATACCAATCTGATAATGAAGTCGTTATACACTACACTACCATCAAACATTAGCTACATGATATAATGAACTGTAAACAAATGAACTACAACATAATTTAACATGATGATTTTATTAATAATCTCTGCAATCTAGCATTCTTTCTCAACTAGTCACACATCTATCCTCACCACTGACTAAGAGTGTAAGACGCACTCAACAATTTAACATATCTCTCTTACTACTATACTACACCTACAATCTCCTCAATCAGAGTTATCCGCTGTGATCATTTGAAAACCCAGAATTAGTGATTACAACCAAACAAATCCTATACATGTCAGTCAGACAAAGTTATGAATTCACAATATAAAAAGTTATAACTATTATTCTCAATTTAATTAATCCATGTAAATTGCAATTTCAGCTAATACTTAGGCAATCGGGGATAAGAAAAGAAACCGATACTGAAATTTGAGATCTGACCCCTTTCACTGGTGGAAGAGAGCAGCCGCAAGCGAGCATTCCTAACAATGGGTCTTCTTCCAATAGATAACTAAACCCCCAAAAAAACATAATTAGAAAATGCAAACCCAAAAATCTCAAAAGATATTTAACTTACGAAACCCTATAATTTTGATTTGGAGAAACTTTACGGCATCAGAATATTTGGGGAGATCTCTTCGCAGTAGAGATGAAATCTTCTGGAAAGGGAGCTGCATTCTATTCTATTCTATTCTATTCTACTGATCAAAAGACGCTAGAACAAAGAGCGTTGTTGTAGGGGAAATCGCCGACGCGCGGATTTTGGGGATCACTGTGCTTTGATATTCACGCTCCGTGTCGCCTTGGTGTGATTTACTGATTTGGGCCTGGTTTTAGTCGGATTTTATATGAAGCGAGTAAGGGCGGCCCAACTATTTATTTAGCGTGGATTGCTAAGTCCGAGTTGGATTCCGAGAAATATGGATTGGATTCGGCCCAGTCATGGACACTTCCAAATTAGACTGTAAGATTAAGATAGGCTAAATTTTAAAAAAAAACCTATGGTATTTATACAGAAAATTTTCCTGACATTTTTTTATGCAGAAAACCCACTGAACTATTGTTGCAAAAAATTCACCCATCTAAGATGAAACTTCTGCAAAAGTTAAGGGTGGTTTTTGACAACAATGCGAAAGATATATGATGTTTTTTTTAAACAATTTGCAAAGATGGATTGAGTTATCTGATACAAGTAGAAAAGTTAGATGTGGTTTTTTGAAATGCTTCGGGAGTTGCAATAACTGCATAAAAAAAAGATCATGAAGATTTTTTGCATAAAGACTATAGTTAAAGAAGTTTTTTTATTTTCAAATTTAGTCATTAAGATATGATGAGTTAATCAATTTAGTTAGTACAATTGGCTTTTAAAAAAATAAAATAAAATTATTGAGTGTATAATTGAGTTTGGGGTCCACCCTCCTCCTAAACCTAGTTTTCAATATCTCTCCACTCCGCCACTACCTCTCTTCTTATCCCATCACATCTCAGATATTTTTACCAAAATGACTCACTTTTTAAAAGTATTTACCAAACTGGCCCACTTTCGAAAGTATTTATCAAAATGACCCACTCGCTTATTCAGTTAGCGATCCTAGTGAAAACAGGATCGCTAACTAAGTTAGCGAGTGTATACTTTGCTTTTTTCTTCATGTTTCACCACTTTGGAAAATACCTGAAGAAAAAAGTCAAGTATACACTCGCTATCTTAGTTAGTGACTGTGTTTCACTAGGGTTGCTAATTGAGTTAGCGAGTGTCGATTGGGAATTCACTTAATACCACACTATCTCAGTTTCTTCTTCCCCTATCTCTCTCCACACCCCGAAACCCTAGTGACCCAAATCTCATTCTCGTTCTACCCCGTATTCGTGTGGTATTTGTTCATAACTCTTGCTATTTGATTTTTGGTTAATTTTGATGTAAGGTTAGATTGAGTTAATTTGAGATGTGTTCAACAATAAATTGAATGTTTTGGTTATACGAATTATGCCTACATTGTACTAAGTGTGGATGATTTGTAATAAATTTATTTGTGTAATTAACCTAAAATAAACTATATTGTACTAAGTTAGCGTTATTCGTGAAATATTAGTGTCAAGAAAAAGATCAAGTATAGATGTAACACCCCGTATTTAGGCGGGTATATATATAATAATATTGTAGCGCACCGAATTCCCACACCGGTGATTCGTGACACAAACTAGAATCTTTCCTTCAAACAGTCACAATACAGGAAAATAAGGAAACATTTAAACAAATTTTATTCCATGATGTACAAGTTCAAGTGTTACAATTATACACCGTCTCAGAAATTACAAATCAAAGTTTTACAAAAATAACAAAATTTGTAAAGGATGAACACTTGATACTGTCACTTGGGCACACCATCTGGCTTGGGCTTCCTGGGCTCCCTGGGTCGGC
This sequence comes from Hemerocallis citrina, assembly GCA_017893485.1. Taxonomy (NCBI): domain Eukaryota; kingdom Viridiplantae; phylum Streptophyta; class Magnoliopsida; order Asparagales; family Asphodelaceae; genus Hemerocallis; species Hemerocallis citrina. The sequence continues at coordinate 45,101,278 of CM030361.1, forward strand.
AATCTAGCACCTAAAAGAGTGGGCATGTCAGTAATTCTACTGACGCAAGGCTGATAAAAGTAGCGATCTCCAATCTAGACAATCAAGGTTGAAAGCAAAATAGAAAAAGTGACTAAAAAGAAGGGAAAGTGGAATCGGGTCAAGGGTGTCCGTGTATGATAAGGCCTAGTAATCTAATGTACAGGTCAGGATGTACTTAAACTAAATGCAAGCGAGACTTTGGAAATGTATGCATCCCATACTACATACTTTTCAAATCAAGCCGTTGCCTTCAAGTTCAGGGTTTTGAACCCTCGCCATTCAACCAACTCTTGTACTCGTCCTGTTCCTGATAGATAGATCGTGGTTGATGAGGTTGCATATTAATCAGTTCCCATCTATTTCTGCAGTCACTTAGTGGTGTCTCGGTTTGCCACTAGTGCCCGATGCCTGGTCCCCACTCAAAAGCCGTGACGAACTTGAAGATATACCGCAGCATACCTATTGTGTCGAAGATTCACAGGACCGCAGCCCATATGATCCGTTCGTGTCCACCAGCATAAAACTTGACGGCCTCGAATGTCTAGTCCCCCTATCCGCCAGGAAATCCCATCATGTTCTTACCACGGTACTTCAGGAATCAACAGTGCAAGATACGCACCGCAATACGTATCCCTAATGACAGGAGATTACATAACCCGATTACTAGTTCGCGAGAAACTAATGCAGTTATAGGTGACGTCAAAACTAACTAACATTAAGTCTACCTAGACATGTTACAAGGGCATGGTCACCAACTGATTCATCGTCTAAGTTATGCCTAGTCTCAAGCGATTTCCCTACTAGAAACCCTCGTTCCTGTATATCAACCTGCGGCTCCGGTGACGCGATCACTTGCTCGCCACTTTTCCCATTTAGTCTCGTCCTCAAATCGGCCTGTGATCATCCCATGAATTCGTCGGCGGCTGAATTAGTCACTTTTAATTGTTAGGGCGGAAGTCCCCAAGTTGGCCTAATGGTTGATAAGTGTAGGCAACTAACTTAGACAAGGTCGACGACTCAAATGTCGTTGAAGCCTCTACCCGTATCTTAATCAACCTAAGACACAAAATAACCAAGTATTGGGGTGTAGGAATACCCCTAACTTCTCAATTAAACACTTGAGAGTTGAGAACAAGTCACACATATGCAAAGTGACGACTTCTAAGGGTGGTTGGATCTGTCCAGCACTTTGAAAAATCATATCAATTACTATACAACTTGTAATTGCAAGTTCCTGGTTTTTTTTAGAAATCTTAGAGTTTCTACTACAAGTCCATAGTTTATCACATTGGAAAATTCCAAACACGTTTTTCAAGCAAATCACAATTGTACAGACTATGCAATTAGCACCAGGTATTGAACACAGTGTAGTCTAAATTCCATATAAAATCAACCCCATGTCCAAAGCTCATGAATTTTAATAATCTATAACTAGACATACACCACTACATTGTGTCCAAAAATTGCATCTAAACTCCTACTAAACTAAGAATTATGACTCTTCAAATACAACACAAAATTTCCACTGCCTTTCTGACAAGGTTTTTACTTCTACTTACAATTTATTTTTGAAACCCTATCAAATATCATCTAAAAATTCTAAAATTTTAGAATCATGTTATAGATACATACAGGATGATACTGAAAAAATTTCATTGCAATCTCATGTACACACAAGTAGCTATGCATATATGAACTTCAGTCCCCAAGCAGACAACTTCAGTTTTGTCTTCTCAGACCAGTTGGAACTTAGCAATTTTTTTGAGGTATCAAACAAATTCAAACAAATTTAAAATTTAGGATTATGGTTTTATACACATATAAGAGCATCCATGAAAATTCTCAGCTAAAAATACCTAACCAATATTTAGTTATGAGTTTTGGAAGTCACGACAAAATTTCTCAAAACAGCAGCTTCTGCAGTTGGCTGCTGTCCGAAATTGGGACTAGTGTTCGGGCTATTAGATGACTTCCAAATATTATGAAAAAAACATGTAAGCTCTAGATTCATAGAGGAACAAGCCCTACCAATTTTAGTTCAGAATTCCCAACCGTTTATGAGCTAGAAATTTCTATGTTGCACACCAAGAACATGTTTCTTAAATAAAGTCTTGGAAAGGAGTTGTTCTACCATACAATTTTTTATTTTCTTAGCATATCCTTATTCATACATGGAAATCAATTTTTTCTTAGCTACTTTTACATGCTAACATCACATACAAAAGAAAAGACTAATCTTTGAAAGTTTAGAGTATCACCCACTTTTGTGTTGTAAGAAACTCCTTGCAAGTTTTTCCTTGCTCCTCCTTCTTCAAGCTTTTGCTCCTCTAAATGCACCCTACACTTCACTTCTAATCCTCTACTACTACTAAAAGATCTCTTCTTTTTTTTTTGAAGAACAAGTACTAGAACAAGATGAAAAGAGGATGAGAGAGTGAGTGAAGTGAGCATTTATAGGGTGAAGTGGGAGTTAGGGTTTCCCCTCTTGAAGCTAGGGCCGGCCATTTGGGTGTAGGGTGAGGATGAGAGGAGAGTGAGTTAGTGGAGGTGAATGGGTGAGATTAATGCCAACATACCAAGACTAGAAGCTTCAATAGTCAACTTGAAGTCTTCATGAAGAGCCTCACATGGCACAATGTCCCCCTGGATCTCATCAAGATTGGTGCTAGGGTTTGATTAGGATAAGGGTTAGCTTTAACCCTAGGTTATTAACCCTAAGTCACCGTACCCTAACCCTAACCCTAGTGCAAAAATGTGCATGGTTATTTAATTCAATAATCATGCACCAATATTCAAGTCTTAACTTGGTTTTAATATATATATATATATATATATATATATATATATATATATATATATATATATATATATATATATATATATATATATATATATATATATATATATATATAATAATAATAATAATAATAATAATAATAATAATAATAATAATAAAAATTATTTTGGGATATTACAAATATATATATAATAAATAAATAATTAGAGTGAGATGAGTTTGGTTGGTTGTTGGCCTATAGAGTTCCTATGGGCTTGAGATTAAATGGATTTCTATTGGAGCCTATAGCATGGATTACGAGGCTTAGGAAATATTATGCATTAATGATGGAATGCATGCATGGGATAGTGGCGTGGGGTGCTTGGGTTAAAGTCCCATATCGGAAGTGAAGGGAAAAGAGTGAGTGTATATATTAGGAAATCCAAATGATCAAGGTCACCTATAGGGTATACCCATATTTTGATGGTGCATGTGGTGGGCGTGGCTAGAGTTTTGTGTCCATTCTTTCGCGTGCGTGCACGTGTAGCCGTGTGCACAGCTGAGCTGGACTCAGTGCGTTACAAATGGGAATCAGAGCCGAATTTCGACACTGATTGTGGGTAAGAGTGGGTCAGATGTATGCCTAACTGAGGACAGTACGTTGGTAGAGATCAGGGACAGTATGCTAGCAGGGTACTCTACTCCACATCGACTAGAAAGGCGGTCTTGTATTATCTTGCGAGTCTCGGGCTCAGCGAGGACGCTGAGTTCTTATGGAGGGGTGTGTGTAACACCCCGTACTTAAGCGGGTATATATATATATATATATATAAAATAAATAATTAGAGTGGGATGAGTTTGGTTGGTTGTTGGCCTATAGAGTTCCTATGGGCTTGAGATTAAATGGATTTCTATTGGAGCCTATAGCATGGATTATGGGGCTTAGGAAATATTATGCATTAATGATGGAATGCATGCATGGGATAGTGACATGGGGTGCTTTGGTTAAAGTCCCATATCGGAAGTAAAGGGAAAAGAGTGAGTGTATATATTAGGAAATCCAAATGATAAAGGTCACCTATAGGGTATACCCATATTTTGATGGTGCCTGTGGTGGGCGTGGCTAGAGTTTTGTGTCCGTTCTTTCGCGTATGCGCACCTGTAGCCGCGTGCGCAGCTGAGCCGGGCTCAGGGCATTACAATAGACTTGCTATCCCAGATAGCGATTATGTTTGTAACACACTCGCTATCTCAAGTAGCGAGTGTATGGTTGCATAGAAAAAATAAATAAAAATACCAAGTTTAGACATGCTATCTCAGTTAGCGAGTGTGTTTGTACCATACTCGCTAACTGAGATAGCGAGTGTATTGACTTGAAGAAAAATATAATTGGGTTTAGACTCGTTATCTCAGTTAGCGAGTGTGGTACAAATACACTCGCTAACTCACACTCGCTAACTGAGATAGCGAGTCTGAACAAAAATATATTCTTCTTCAAGCCAATACACTCGCTATCTCAGTTAGCGAGTGTGGTACAAACACACTCGCTAACTAAGATAGTGAGTCTAAACCCAATGATTTTTTTTTAATTCAAGCCAATACACTCGCTATTTTAGTTAGCGAGTGTGGCACAAACACACTCGCTAACTGAGATAGCGAGGCTAAACTTAGTATTTTTTTTTACTGTTTCTCCAAAGTGTGGTATAAACACATGAATAACACTAACTAACTTAGTACAATATAGGTTATTTTAGGTTAATTACACAAATAAATTTAGTACAAATCATCCACACTTAGTACAATGTAGACATAATTCGTATAACCAAAATACTCAATTTATTGTTGAACACATCTCAAATTACACAATTCTAAATCTAACCCTATATCAAAATTAACCAAAAATCAAATAGCAAGAGTTATGAACAAATACCACACGAATACTGGGTAGAACGAAGATGAGATTTGGGCCACTAGGGTTTCGGAGTGGGAGGAGTGTGGAGAAAGATAGAGGAAGAATAAATTGAGATAGCGAGTTTGGTATTAAGTGAATCCCAATCGACACTCGCTATCTCAGTTAGTGATCCTAGTGAAAACAGGGTCGCTAACTGAGATAGCGAGTGTATAGTTGGCTTTTTTTTTTCATGTTTCACAACTTGGGGAAAAACTTGAAGAAAGAAGGCACTCACTAACTCAGTTAGTGACCCTGTTTTCACTAGGGTCGCTAACTGAGTTAGCGAATGGGTCGTTGTGGTAAATACTTTCGAAAGTGGGTCAGTTTGGTAAATACTTTCAAAAGGTGGGTCATTTTGGTAAAAATTCCAGATCTCAAGCCTCTCTAACAACCTCCTCCTACCGCACCCCCGGCCTCCCCCTATTTTGCATCTACGACTGCGACAAATCAAAACAAAATTGTTTTAGGATCAGGATTCTGCACTCGCCTCATTGTGGTCAACGCGCGCTACCACATGCTCGGCCAGCTTGCCGCCAACATCGCGAAGGAGCACCTGGATAGGCAGTGCATGGTGGTGGTCCGGTGCGAGGATATGCTCACCAACTTGACCGTGACTTCCTCCGACCGCCGCGCCAACCCACTCACATCCTCCGCCATTGCCAACCCCACCGCCCCTCATCCAGACCCAGTGAGAGATATGAGAAGATATGATCTTCACTGTTCTATTTAGATTGGTTTGAAATTTGGTTGTGAGAAAGTGAGAGAGGAGAATGTTTACTCTTCACTGCTCTCTCTTTGGTTGTTTGTTTGAGATTTGATTGTATGTGAGAGTGTTGATTGTGAGGGTGAGAGAGAGAGAAAGTGAGAAAGAGAGGTGAAGATATGCTCTTCACTACTCTCTCTTTGATTGTGGATTTGATTGTGAGCGAGTATGTTGATTGCGAGTGAGACGGAGGAGAGGAGGAGAATATTGGATTTGGCATTTGGATCATAGTGAAAGTGAGATGAGCAAGTGAAGAGTTCTGGATCTGGGTGAGAGTGTGAAGAAGATCTAAAAGATGAAGTCGCTTCCCAGATGCTCCCCTCAGAGGAGGCAAGCAACGCGGGTGAGCGGGCAGGCAATGTAGCAAGGCTGCAGGGATTGGGCCGGATGACGGGGTCCCTCCCCCCCCCCCCCCCCCCTGCCCAACGCCTTCGATGATGCTTATTATGCCTTCATGGGAGAGGCATTTCTGCTAATAGCAGGCATTTCATATTTCAAAACAATTATGCACCAAAAATTCCGCTCGATTCATTTCGGGTGGGTGTGTGCGAGTCACGTAAGTGGAGCAAAGAGCTAAAATAACATACAAACATTTTTTTCTGGCCAAGCTTTGTGATTGGGCCAAGAAGGGGTCCAGTTAGTAATGGAGGAAATTCCTTTGGGCCTGAATGGAGTCCAGTACGGTTTTGAGGTTATCTTTTGGGCCCATGAAGGGGTCCGGATTGTCCTCTCTTCTGGTGTGATGTATCTTTCGGGTCAGTGGCCCACCCTTTAGGGTTTTGTTGGAGGAACCACTTGTTGTCTGTATTGGTCACACCCTCTCATGTATAACTGGAGGTTCTATATTTTATTTCCTGTATTGTATGTTGTATTTTTTGCACAAATATTTTTGTTAAATCCTTATCAATGAAACACGGTGACTATATTTCTTTAGCAAATGATTAGTGCAGAACTAAGAATACAATATATATATATATATATATATATATATATATATATATATATATATATATATATGGGAAATGCTCCATTAAAAATGCAAATGTCTGTGAAAACTTGGAAAACCACTAAGGCCGTTGTTGGAGATAACGGCCTAGGTTATAATGCATTATAACCTAGGGGCCGGCCTAGGGTCGTTTTCACGTTTTCACAGACATTTGCGTTTTCAACTGAGTGTGCGTTTTCAACTGAGCATTTCCATATATATATATATGGAAATGCTAGGCAGTTTTTCTGGGCGATCGGACGGTCCATGTTGCTCGACAGATAGTTTCTCCGTATGAGAGGGTCGGTGCCTCGGTCGCCCGGCTCGTCTCCTCGGCAGCTCGACTCGGAACCTCGGAATCTGCCGAATTTCGTGGCAAGATCCTGAGCGTCCATCTCAGTGCGGATCCCAAAAAATGCTATCTTGTCGTTTAGTGAACGTGGCAAGATCTGAGCCGTCCATCGCGTCGAACACGTTTTTTGACAAGATCCAACAGCGGAGGAGGGCGCGAGTTATTTCTCCATATGTGGGGGTCGGTTTCTCGTCCCCTCGGCTCGGCAGTTCGGCGTTATAGGCCGAATAAGTGCTCCGACAGGACGTTCGGTTTGACCCAGTAGCTCGAAGGCTCGACCAAGCTGTTCGTTAGCTCGGCTAAGCGCTCCGGTGGCTTAATTCCTTGTCTACTGTATTTAGGGTTCGGTGGTCCAGCCCAGCTGTTCGGTAGCTCAAATTCAACTCGGAATTTGCCAAACTACGTGGCAAGATCCTGAGCATCCATCTCAGCGCGGATCCCCAAAAAATGCTATCTTGTCGTTTAGTGAACATGACAAGATCTGGGCCGTCCATCACATCGAGCACGTTTTTTGACAAGATCCAACGGCTGGGGAGGGTCGGCGGAATTTTTCTCCATATGTGGGGGTCGGTTCCTCGTCCCCTCGGCTCGGCAGTTCGGCATTGTAGGCCAAATAAGTGCTCCGACAGGATGTTCGGTTCGGCTTTTTCCGCAGCTTGGCCCAGAGCCTCAGGATCTGCCGAGCTACGTGGCGCGATCCTGAGGGTCCATCACGGCATGAATCACGAGGACGGGGTTCAGATCACGAGAAAACGTTATTTTGTCGTTTTGTGAGCATGGCGCTATCTGAACCGTCCATCGAGTTTTGACACGATTTTGGAACGATCCGACGGTGATTCGGCTTCGGCAGAATTTTTCTCCATATGTGGAGGTCGGTACCTCTGTTCGGTTAGAACGGTTGTTCGGTGGCAGGTCGAGGTGTTGTTTGCCGAAGAATGGAGTTGGGTGCTTTGAAGAGTTCTGGCTTTGAACCGTCGCCACCCTCCGACTCAGTAGCTCGGTTGCTTAGCCAAGCTGTTCGGTAGCTCGGCTAGGCACACCGGTGGCCGGAAGCTTGGAAGGTACGCGGGGCCAGATCTGGAGCGTCCAACACGGCGTGAATCACGAGAACGAGGTTTAGATCACGAGAAAACGTTATCTTGTCATTTTGTGGGCATGGCGCTATCTGAACCGTCCATCAAGTTTTGACATGAATTTTGGAACGATCCGACGGTGATTCAGCCTCGGCAGAATTTTTCTCCATATGTGGAGGTCGGTACCTCGACACCTCGGTTCGGTTAGAACGGTTGTTCGGTGGCAGGTCGAGGTGTTGTTTGCCGAGGAATGGAGTTGGGTGCTTTGAAGAGTTCTGGCTTTGAACCGTCGCCACCCTCCGACTCAGTAGCTCGGTTGCTTAGCCAAGCTGTTCGGTAGCTCAACTATGCACACCGGTGGTCGAGTCATGGACTTAAGCGATTTGAGGAGTTTTTTTTTTTGAAACGTCGCAACTCTCCGTTTTGGCGCTTTGCCTTCTCTTAGTGGGCTTTTAAATGCCCAAGGAAGCCCAAACATCGCTTCGCGGTTATAAATTCTCACTCCCCCACCCCAGAGCTCATTTCTCACTTTTCACTCCAAGTTTTCACTTTTACTCTCTGCGTGCTCTGCTAGCGGCGATTTTAGCTCCAAGGCGGTTGTGTTAGCTGTCGCGTGGGCCAGGCAATTTCCGGCGAACTAATTTCGACCGTGAACGTTACTTCAAGGACACGTCACATCAAGGTCAGTTTGTTTGCCATAGCTTTTTTTAGAGATGTCAAGGGTAGACTCGGGGAGTGAGGCCTCGTCGGGCGATAGTGGCGTCGAGGAGAGGAGGCGAATGGAGATCCGAAGAAAGGGGAAGGAGGTGGCCAAGCCGTCCGTGGCCGAGGTGAAGAAGAAGAAGAAGAAGGTAGTGGCCAGATCTCCTGTAGTCGAGGAGATCGTGGAGACCGTGAGGCAAGCCCCTGAGTCGGGCCGGTACCCTTGTGTACTGTCCGGCCATGCCAGAGTCAGGCAATACGAGGGCGACCTTATGAAGAAGGCGATCATAGGTCGGTCGGAAGTCTACGAGGAGAACATCCCGGTTCTGACCACCGAGGCGAACGAGATTGCGTCGGTATTATCCGAGAGGGACCTGCTCCGGATCAGAAAAGGGTTCGCCATCCCTCCGGAGTACAAGCTGATCCTCCCCGGCCCTGGGATGCGAGCGAACTCCAAACTGTCATCGTCGGATATGTGTATGTTCGACTACGACTCGCTGAACGTCGGATTGCGCTTTCCTCTGTACCCCTTTGTGTTAGAGGTCCTCCAGTGGTACTGCTTGGCGCCGACCCAGTTCATGCCGAACACCTGGCGCCACGTGAATGCCTTCTTGCTGCAGTGCCGCAATGCCGAGGTCGAGCCAGACCTGACGATCCTTCGGAGCATGTATCGGATTCACCGGATGCACAAGACCGAGCATCGCTACTACCTGTCACCCCGGAAAGGCGTTAGGATTATAGAGAATCCGGACTCGATAAAAGGTTGGAAAAAGAAGTTCTTTTTGTTGAGGGAGCCCTCGATGCTGAAGATTCCGACTCAGTGGAAAGTAGAGGTGCCAAAGTTTGCAAGGGTCGACCCGGTACTGACTGCGGCCTAGGAGGAAGTAGTGGGGAAGATCATGGCTCTCCCAATGTTGAGCTGGAGGGAAATGACCGAGGAGGTGCTACACGGGTCAGGCCTTAGTCCGATCGACCCGAGTACGCTCCTGACATCTCGTAATATATATTTTTTTTCTAAGTTTTTAGCTTGTTTCGCTAACTTGCTGTTTGTTTTGTTGTTGGGAACAGAAGCACCGAAGATGGACTTTCTGGGGATGATGAACGAGCGAGGCAAGGTCGTCGACGGAAGGAAGAGGAAGAGGCCGAGCACGACGGCTTCGTCCGGTCGGCCCTCTAAGGTTTCTTTGGCAGTTGCTCCGCCTCTTACCGTTGCTGAGGTCCCCTCGCCAGCGGTGGTCGTTTCCGCCGACCCCTCGGCTCCTGCTGCGTCTGTCATGGCCGGTAAGGCCTTCGATGTTTCGGCGGCGCTGTCGCTCCAGGCTCCACCCCTGACCACTCAGGCCGAGGAGATCCTGACCGAGCAGCATAAGAAGCTGTTCGTCCCGGACTGGTGAGTCAAGAACCACGACGGCTTCCTCGGGGACTCGCAGATGTGCATGCAAGCCATCAAGCACTTAGCGACCCCGAAGGATCGAGCCGCACTGAAGGCGGGGACGACTGGCGATGACACCTACGAAGTCGCTCGGTCGCTTGTGTCGGTAAGTTTTGCATTCATTTTTCTTGAAAATTTCTTAAGTCTGCCGCTAGGCTTTTACTTTGTGCTCATTCTCTTTTTCTTCGGCAGGCCACCTGTCACTTCGGCCACCTCCTTCAAGTGTTCGCCGAACAGGAGAGGGAGTTAAAGGCCGCCAGCGATAAGGACAGGGCAGAGAAGGTGAGGGCGGTTCGGCAGCTCGAGGCAGAGCAGAGACACGCGGATGGCTTGGAGGTCCGGGTCACCGACCTTGAGGCGGACCTGGAGCGAGCGAAGGGGCGGCTAGCTGAGGAGGTTGCCAAAGTCGCCAAGGCTGCCGAGGAGCTGGCGGCATCGGTGAAGGCTCTGGCAGAGGCAAAGGCGGAGAAGGACGTCGTGGCGGTGGTGATCTGGGCCGAAGTTGAGGCCGAGGCGAAGGCACACATGGCCTCCAACATGGAGAAGTCCTATGAGAGGGCGCTCGACCATGTCCAGGACCGCATCCCCGGATTTCAGCGGGTCGAATACAGGCTGTGGCCTGGAGCTGCAGCAGAGGGCGAAGAGGAGGAAGGCGAAGAGGAGGAAGGCGACGACGAGGAGGGGGTGGTCCCTGAGACTGTGGTGACCAACCCCCAGGCCGGGGCGACGAGGAATGAGGGGCCGTATGGCGAGGTGCCTGTGGTCGAGTCGACGATGCAGGTGGACCCCTAATCTCCTCGTCTTTTGTAATTTTGTTTTTCCTTTTTTAGAATGTAACGCCTTTTTGCGGACTGGCACCGCCTCTTCTTTATGAATGAAATTCTTATTTCAAATTTGTTTAAGTGTTTGGCTCAAACTTTAGTCTTCCAATTGTGATGTTCTCGTCTTTCAGATCTTCGTTCATGCTCTAGATACCGTAGTAGCTCGGCGTCGTGCTGAACTGTTTAAGCAGTCTCACGAGGCTCGCCTCGAGGGTGAGATCGAGCTGATCAGGAGAGTGTCGCTCAATGTGGAGAAGAAGAACAGTGAGCTGCTGGCCGAGGTGCACCACTTACGGATAGTCGAGGAGGAGCTCTTGACGAAGGAGGAAGAGCTAGCCTCGACGCTGGCCAAGCGAGACGAGCTCGCAAAGAAGGTTGAGCAGCTGCAGAGGGTCACGGTCGACAAGAGCATCGAGGTGACCAATTTGCGTCGCATTATATCTGATAGTGCTGAGTACCTGGGTTCGGCGAAACTCCCTCGATTCAAGATACTAGTTAAGGACGACACTTTGAAAGACAGGATCGTTGAGCTCGAGGAGGAAGTGGCTCGTCTGAAGCCTCAGCCCGTGAGGACTAACGTCCGCAGCACCTCGTGCACTCGCTAGGAGAGAGAGCGAAGGATCTCCTTTTACGAGCTCACGACTCGTGCTCCCGTCGTTGGTCGGACTGCGGCCGATGCCCAAAGCGGTGTAGCTTCAAGCGGAGCCTCGGTGGGAGCCACTGCTAGGGTTAGTGGCGAAGAGGCGTCCCAGTTCGTCGGCCTAGAGACGAGATCGGAGATGAGGAGACAAAAATGCCGAGTGTCCCTGAATCGGAATGTCCCCATTCCGAGGAGGCGCTGAACTAGTTGTACTGGGCTTTTGATTTCTTGCATTGTCTTCTTTGTTGTAATTTCTTGCCTTGTAAATTTATCAAGTTGCTTTTTTGTTGTAACTTCTTGCCTTGTAAATTTATCAAGTTGTTTTAATGAAATCGAAGTTCGTCTGCCCATTGTTGTGCCGTAGTTGCCTTACTCTTGAAACGAACCATAAGAACCAATAGTTAGCTTCTTCGAGCGTTCTATCCATAGAACTCTTGCCTTAGCTGTAGAACTTTAGCTCTTGCTCGGAGTATACCGAGGCAACTTTGCACTTCGGTGGTGTGGTCGCTCGGATTTCAGACCCGAACCATGTGGCTCAATCTGGACGTTCGATCACGATCGTGGCACGAATCACGAGGTAGGAGGCTCGAGTTTCAAGAAAACACTGTCTTGTCGTTTTGTGGATACGTGGCACGAACTGATCCGTTCATCATGTTCTAGTACGCATTTTGAGATGATCCAATTGTGAAATTGGTTCGACAGAATTTTTCTCCACATGTGGAGGTCGGTTCCTCGTCCGCTCGGTTCGGGATGCTGAGGGAGTGCAGTCGGGCCGAGCGTTGGACTCCGAACTCGCCGTTAGAGTGGTTCAATCTGGACGGTCGATCACGATCATGGCACGAATCACGAGTCGGGAGGCTCGAGTTTCGAGAAAATGCTATCTTGTCGTTTTGTGGATACGTGGCACGATCTGATCCGTTCATCACGTTCTAGTACACATTTTGAGACGATCCAACGGTGAAATTGGTTCGGCGAAATTTTTCTCCATATGTGGAGGTCGGTTCCTCGTCCGCTCGGTTCGGGATACTGAGGGAGTGCAGTCGAGCCGAGCGTTGGACTCCGAACTCGCCGTTAGAGTTGTTCAACGGTTGTGGGAGTAGTTTCGAATGGCGAACTACTTCCAGCTCGCTTAAGAGCGAGCTTACGAAGTAGAGTCGAGCCAAGTGTTGGACTCCGAACCATCGTTAGAGTTGTTCAACGGTTGCAGGAGCAGTTCCGAATGGCGAACTACTTCTAGCTCACTTAAGAGCGAATTTGCGAAGTAGAATCGAGGCAAGTGTTGGACTCCGAACCATCGTTAGAGTTGGTCAACGGTTGCGGGAGCAGTTTCGAATGGCGAACTACTTCTAGCTCGCTTAAGAGCGAATTTGCGAAGTAGAATCGAGCCAAGTGTTGGACTCCGAACCATCGTTAGAGTTGGTCAACGGTTGTGGGAGCAGTTCCGAATGGCGAACTACTTCTAACTCGCTTAAGAGCGAACTTGCGAAGTAGAATCGAGCCAAGTGTTGGACTCCGAACCATCGTTAAAGTTGTTCAACGGTTGTGGGAGCAGTTACGAATGGCGACCTACTTCTAGCTCACTTAAGAGCGAACTTGCGAAGTAGAATCGAGCCAAGTGTTGGACTCCGAACTATCGTTAGAGTTATTCAACGGTTGTGGGAGCAATTCCGAATGGCGAGCTACTTCTAGCTCGCTTAAGAGCGAGCTTGCGAAGTAGAATCGAGCTAAGTGTTGGACTCCGAACCATCGTTAGAGTTATTCAACGGTTGTGGGAGCAATTCCAAATGGTGACCCACTCCTAGCCCGCTTAAGAGCGAGCTTGCGGAGCATAATCGAATCAAGTGTTGGACTCCGAAACCATCGTTAGAGTTGTTCAATGGTTGTGGGAGCAATTCCGAATGGCGAGCTACTTCTAGCTCGCTTAAGAGCGAGCTTGCGAAGTAGAATCGAGCCAAGTGTTGGACTCCGACCATCGTTAGAGTTATTCAACGGTTGTGGGAGCAATTCCGAATGGCGAGCTACTTCTAGCTCTCTTTAAGAGCGAGCTTGCGAAGTAGAATAGAGCCAAGTGTTGGACTCCGAACCATCATTAGAGTTGTTCAACGGTTGTGGGAGCAATTCCGAATGGCGAACTACTTTTAGCTCGCTTAAGAGCGAGCTTGCGAAGTATAATCGAGCCAAGTGTTGAACTCCGAAACCATCGTTAGAGTTGTTCAACGGTTGTGGGAGCAATTCCGAATGGTGACCCACTCCTAGCTTGCTTAAGAGCGAGCTTGCAGAGCAGAATTGAACCAAGTGTTGGACTCCGAACTCGTCGTTAGGGTGAAGAGTAAAGGCATAGAGATGCAAGCAATTTTACAAGTAAAATGTGAAAAAACTTTCTTTATTGATGACTAATGGTCGGCTGCTTCTAAAGTTGTGATTCGTTATTACAAGAGAGAAATAAAGGAAAAAATACAAGTAAAAGGAGAGGAACGGTTCGACATCCCAGAATACTTAGAGAGGCGTTAGTGCTCTCTCTTGGTATTTCAAAAGATGGTCGGCATTCCAAGTCCTGGGGATCTCTCTGCCTTCGAGGTCTTCTAGTCTGTATGTCCCGGGCCGAACTACATTGGCGATCTTATAAGGTCCCTCCCAATTTGGAGCCAGTTTGCTCTTCTGACCGGGAAAAGAGATGGCTAACTTTCTGAGGACCAAGTCCACTTCTTTGAGGTCGGTAGGACGGACTCTCTTATTGTATGCCAACTTGATCCTTCTTCGGTAGCTTTGTTGATGAATGACAGCTCTTTCTCGGATCTCATCAATCAGGTCTAGATTTGCTCGGAGCTCTCTGGCATTTTGTTCTTCTTCAAAAGCCATTAGACAAGGAGAGGGTATACCAACTTCTAGGGGGATCATAGCCTCGAACCCATAGGTGAGATTGAATGGAGACCCTCTTGTGGGGGTCCGTTTTGTAGTGCGGTAGTTCCACAGCACGTCAGGGAGCTGATCGACCCATAAGCCTTTAGAACACTTATCCAACCTCTTCTTAATACCGAAGAGGACCTTTCGGTTAGCATTCTCCACTTGGCCATTCGACTGTGGATGGGAAACGGAGGAGAATCAGTGTTGGATGGCGAGGTCTTCACAGAGAGCTCGGAAGGCAGCACCGGTGAACTAAGTTTCGTTGTCTGTTATGAGGACCCGAGGGACACCGAATCGGCAAATTACGTTCTTCCAAAAGAACTGAAGTATCTTGTTCTCGGTGATCGTGGCCAAGGGCTCGGCCTCTATCCACTTCGAGAAGTAGTCGATTGCCACGAATAAGAATTTGAACTGGTCTGGAGCTGGTGGGAATGGCCCTAGTAAATCCATCCCCCACATTGCGAAAGGGATTGGACTTGATAGGGAAGTGAGTGGAGCTTGTGGGAGGGGACGGATGTTGGAGTACTTCTGACATGAGCTGCATTGCCGAACGTGCCTTTTGGCGTCTTGTAGGAGAGTATGCCAGAAATATCCATAATTCAACACTTTGCGGGCTATGGATCTGGACCCTGAATGTGCCCCGCCGATGCCCTCGTGAAGTTCTTGCAGGGCATAGTCGGCTTGTTCCGAGGAGAGGCATCTCAAATAAGGCATGCCGTCTACCTGTGTGAAGGAGCGCTTGTATAGGATGCCCTCGATAAGTGTGTATCGCTCTGTTCGGGTTCTTACTCGGCGAGCTTCCTTTGGATCTTCGAGGAGGAGCCCATCCCTCAGGAACTCAACGATGGGTTTCATCTAGTTATCTTGAAGCAGGACAGGTAGAGACTCCATTGAATCAGAAGTTTCGTCTTCTATACTTGGCTTCAGAAGTACCTCAATTAAGACGGTCTGCTCGAGACCTTGGATGGAGGAGGAGGCTAGCTTGGAGAGGGCATCGGCCTGGGCATTCTTGATGAACACAATATTATTCACTTTCTAGAGCAATAATCTTGTTATAATTAGACATTTAAAAGCTCTATATGTGGTATTTAACTCCTATTTTCTCTTTTCCACAGGAAACAGCTTATAACAGAAAAACGAAGCAGATTTAGGACTTCAAGGATAATACACAGCAAACTGCAGAGGATCAGTCGACTGGTTCCCCAACACAGGCGACTGGACAAGAGAAGCTGATTTTCCACAACTCTCGACACAGTCGACTCACTCCCAAAAGATAGTCGACTGGTCTGAACAATTATGAAATCTTCAGGAGTCTCGACTCAGTCGACTGGTTCGAAGACAAGTCGACTGGTCTGCGGCGGAGTAAACAGATAAGATATTCGAAGATTCACCCAAATCTAATTCCGAATCTATTTGAAACCAGATCTTATGCAACGAATCAAATCTAGAGACTGGGAATTGGCAAGAGCACGTGGTGAACAGATAAGGAAAGAAAGAAGAAAAGAGAAAGATATAAATCATCAAATAAAATAAAAAAGGATTTTGCTGAAAAAGTGAAAACCCTAATTCTCAGCCGTATTCTATAAATATCAGAAAAGAAGCATTATTCAGGGAGATCCGCCAGAAAGCATCTATCTCTTGGACGCAACTTAATCTCAGAGTTCCCAACCATCAAGTCATCAACCAGTGCTTCATTCCATCATCATCGAAGAAAGGGAAGAGGAGAACCAGTACCAGAAGGCAGTCGACTGTGTGACAGCCAGTCGACCATATTGCCGGAATCCATTAGTTTATTTCTTCTCTCTTTATTCTTTCATGTTGATCATGTATTTGAACTTGTTAAGCAATAAAAGTATAATTATGTGGAACTAATTTCATAGTTGGGTAGATCAAAGCCGTAGTTATGTAGTGCTATGTTCTTTTGAATCCTTCTATTTTACTTATTGATTGAATCTAATTGAATTGATATAGATTGATAACAGTCAAACTTGTTCAGGAGTTATAAGTACAGTCGACTGAAGGTGAGAGCCAGTCGACTGCCATACAGAATCTGATATTATCAAGTCTGTGAGTTAGAAATCTGAATCTGTTATATGAGCATATTGAGACGATCCGTATCTCGTGCTCGTAATTTGTAACAAGGAAATCTTTAGGATTCTTGGTTCAATCAACTTAAGGGATCTAGATCTGATACCAATTTCTAGAACTTTAAGTGTTTGTTCGTTTCCATTGTTCTTATGCTTTTGTTAAGAATAACTTAGTAGATACCATGCTAAAATACTTAGGGGAAGAAATGAATTAGAGTAGATACCATGCCTAATTCTTGGCTTAGGGAAACAATACTTTAAGGAGTAGATACCATGCCCTTGAAGTGAACAAACATGAGTAATTAGAAGTAAATTCAAAAGGCAACTTAGCATTACTAACTATTGGTGGAGATCAACAACCCAACTATTCAAGAGATATTTGTGATTCAACACCTCTCATCTTAGTTTTAATCTTTTAGTTCTTTTAGAATATTATAAAAACTCTTATTCATTTTTATTATTAGTTTTATTGATTAGTAAGTTGAAGTCTACAATCTCTGTGGGATCGACTCTTGCTATTACTACGATTCTATAAACGATTCGTGCACTTGCGAGGTTTTATAATTTGTGTCTAGATTTATCTATTTATTTAGGTATCTAGATTAGCACAACAATTCTCATCCCGGGGGATTTGCTGGATGAGGGCTTCTTCAAATAGGGCCATGAGATTCCTGACCTTGGCTAGGTACTTAACCATTCGGTCATCTCGCGCCTCATACTCGCCCAGGACCTGATTCACGACCAGCTGAGAGTCGCTAAAGATCCGGAGGCGCTGCGCCCCTGCATTGCGAGCCATTCCGAGGCCGGCTATGAGTGCTTCGTACTCTGCTTCATTGTTCGAGGCCTTGAAGTTGATGCGGAGGAAGTATTGGAGGATGAAATCATCGGGCCGGCCAGAATGACCCCGGCTCCGCTTCCCTCGTTACAAGAGGAGCCATCCACATAAACCGACCAGACAGGCGGTCCCTTCATTGCTTGGCTGAACTCGGGGATGGTACTTTCAACTATGAATTCTGCTAAGGCCTGAGTCTTGATCGCGGTCCGAGGCTGATACGTTATATCATGCTGGCTCAGTTCGATAGACCACTTCATAAGGCGACCAGAGGTCTCTGGCTTGTGGAGCACTTGCTTCAGCGGTTGGTCGGTAAGAACGACCACCGAATGGGACTGAAAATATGGGCGAAGCTTCCTTGTGGCCATCACTGGGGCATAAGTCATCTTTTCTATCCTCGGGTAGCGGAGCTCGGCATCCCGAAGAACCTTGCTCACGTAATATATGGGCCTTTGGGTCTTATCTTCTTCCCTCACGAGAACGGCGCTGAGGGTCTGCTCGGAAGCTGCCAAGTAGAGGTAGAGGGGTTCACCAGGAATTGGTTTGCTGAAGAGAGGAGGATTGACGAGGTAAGCCTTGAGTTGGTCAAACAACTCCTGTTGCTGTTGACCCAATTCGAAACCTTTAGCACCCCTGAGAGCCTTGAAGAAGGGGAGGCACTTCTCCCCTGACTTCGAGAGGAAACACCCTATAGTGGCTAGGCGGCCTGTCAGCCTCTGAACTTCCTTAACGTTCTTGGGAGGGGCCACGTCTAATATGGCCTTGATTTTCTCAGGGTTAGCTTCGATTCCTCGTTGGCTAACCATGAAACCGAGGAACTTTCCTGACGAGACTCCGAACGCACACTTGTTCGGATTGAGTCTCATGTTGTGCTTTCTCAGAACATCGAACGCCAGCGCCTTTATCTTTCTGAGCAGACAGGTGACGCTACAAATTGCTGCTAAATTGGATATTTCATATTAATTGTCTGACTTCAAATTATCTTTGTATTCCATGTTTCAAAAACTATAAATTAACTTCAAACTAGTCTCAAATTACACCTAGAACGTCCTTTAACAAAAACTACACACCATAAGTCTCATTTTCCTAGAAAGGATTTGTAATCAATTTTGTAAATATATGAAAAGTTATAGAACAAAGGTATTCTGCATCCTTTCCAAAACCAACTGTTAGGAAAGGTGAAGATTGTCATATACAAATAAAAAAGATCACAGACCATAAAATTCTACAAATGTACATGAAAATCATTAAAAGCACACAAAAAAGGGTGTACATGGAAATCCATATAAGGGAATGTTGTAGTGTTGATTTTAATTCTAATAAACAAATATCTTTGAAGAATCTACATTTAACATCAAGGGGCAAAATATGAAGTCACGTAGGAGAATTTTATAATATAACAATGTTTGTTTAATTGCTTTTGTAATATGATTGTAATGTAGATGTTTAAAAACTTTTATAAATTTGTGGTTCTTGTGATTTTGTTCTCGCTGGATGAAAATCCTGACTCCACCACTGTATTGAAATTATTCAATGTAAAATGTATACTTATACTTTAGAAAGTTTTCTTTCCTTGATATGACTATAAGTGTACAAGAAGATTAATGTTGTGAATGACTTTCCATGATTTGACTATAACGATCCATACATCATACTTATATAACATTAATGATATATACATCATGCTTAATGAACTCGTCCTTAATTGAATACATCACAGTTGCAAACATGCATAAACACTTGTAACATCTAAAATAAAAATGGAGAGCTAAATTACCAAAAAGTATACAATATGATGAAGTACTAATCAATGCTAGATTATATTCTAACATAAATTTGAATGAACCCTTCGAGCATCACACGAGCTCATTGCAAGTTATTCAATAAAAAAGTCATTCGCTAATTATAAATCAATCAAAATAAAATAGATAGATAATGTATGTTTTGTTCATCATTTTTGTATCGACATTCTAACAAACATGTTATGTTCTACAATAACATCACATGAAAAAATTGCATCTTTAATCAAATTAATGACTTTAGACAATCAAATCGAGAAAAATAACCCCTATTATTTTGAAGAATGGATCAACTGAGCAAGAAACGAGGAAAATGAAAGAGGAGAGAAATGGTCGATGACTGCTAGGTTTGGTGGTCATGTTCAAGGGGGTATTTGTGTCTTTTCACATTTTAAATTATTTTTTCATAAGTAAAAGTTTAAATTTTCAATAATAATGGAAGAGTTGGGATTGTCATTTGTCGACATACAAACCCGTGCATTGCACGTGCAACTCCAACTCTCCCATTAATTACAATAAAAATAAACAAATAAAAAAATTCCACCTATTTAAAACGTGCAACGCACGTGCAAAATAATTTTATAATATTTTTTAATACTAAACATATACATATCATATGTTACACATACAACTCAAATTCTACTTATAAACACGTGCATTGCACGTACAAATTGTAGATTTTTTTTCAAAATATTTTTTCCAATTCCATGTAACGCACATCCAACTCCAAAACTATTTCTTAACACTTACCTCGCACGTGAAAATCCTCAAACTCTTATCAAAACGTACATCGTACGTAAAAAAAATACTAGTTTTCAATAATGCTACGTTCACAATAATTTTCAAAACATTTTTTTTTTACAATCTTATGTGGCCCAATGTTATTGGAGGTTTCTACAACCGTGCTATAAATTTTTTAATAGCATTGTATCACATAAGATTAGAAAAAAAAAGTTGTATAAAAAATTGTGGGTGCACTCTTAAATTTTTATCTTGTCCAAAAAGTTAATAAATAACTTCTATTGGGACGGTAAACCAATTATGTACTTCTGCACAGGTCATTTTGACCAAAAAAAGCCCAATCAAACGAGAATTTTTTTCCAAAATGACCCTCTTTTTGAAAGTTTTTTCCAAACTGTCCTACTTTTTTTTTCTTCCTTAAACGACCCACTCGCTTTTTGAAAAAGCGAGTATGGGATTATTCCCCTCGACTTTTCAGAAAGTGAGTCTTGAGATGCTGATTTTCGTCATCTCAAGACTCGCTTTCTGAAAAAGTTAGGGAATTTATCCCACACTCGCTTTTTCAAAAAGCGAGTCTTTACTTTTTTTGCCCAGCAATACTCGCTTTCTGAAAAAGGGAGGAGATTTATCCCACACTCGCTTTTTCAAAAAGCAAGTGTCGTTTGGGGCCCAACTATCTTCGACCTCGCATCCCTCCGTTCGTCTCCCCGTCGAACTCCAAACATGAAACATCCCATTACGTAAAACCTAGATGCATCACTTATTCATTTGACCTCAAACCTCATAATCCCCTCTTCTTAGTTCTTACATCTTAGTTCTTTAGGCGCATATATAAGCATCCAACTCCTTGAGGGTTTGTTCAGTCACCTCCTTCACTGTGTCAGCCTCCGGCACCTCCTCGCACGCCTTCTCGTACTCAAAGCTCATCTTCACTGCACACCCCTCGCCCTTGGGAGCCACCTGGTACGTCGCCTTGAAAACTTTGTGACTACTGTGAGTTCACTTATTTTGCTGACACATTTATTAGGCTTAAAACCCACCGCTATCTACTAGTGTACTAATTTTCCTTATATATATATATATATATATATATATATATATATATATATATATATATATATATATTATTTTCCTTTGATTTTTGCTCTCCTATTTCATTACTTAAGCAAATTAGAGAATGATTTAAAATTTTGAGTGAGATTGACGGAGATTAATGAGTGTGTTAGTCTTTGTCATTGTTCCCAATTTAAGAGCTTGAACTTGTAATCTTGTTTCACTTGCTGTGTTAAGTTCCCAATCTTCCACTCTCTCTCTCTTTCTTCCTCCATCTCCCGCTCACTCTTCCTCTGTCTCCCAATGACCACAGAACTCACGCCGCACTCCACCTCCTCCGCTCGCCTCGCCTTCCTCTCGACACCCCACCATTGAAGTCCTGCCGCTCGCCTTCTCCCTCCATTGTCGGAGCTTCGCTTCCTGCAGTCGAACCCACCACCGAAGAACTCTATCGCCTCCGCCTGCAACCCAGTGCCGCCTTCTTCCCCATCTCAGCCGCCGCGCTCCTCCTCCATCGCCATTAACGCGAATCCGAGGTGCCGTCCACTCCCCTCGTCTCAGTCGAGCCTTCTGCTCTTGCAGTCGCGTCGACCCTCGCCACCCCGAAGCACCACCCTTCCGCCTGTCGAGCCTTCCGCTCTTGGTGGGCAGAAAAACTAAAGACTCGTTTTTTGAAAAAGCGAGTCTGTGATTATTTACCTCGTTTTTTCAAAAAGTGAGTCTTGAGATGTTGAAAATCTGCAACATAAGACTCGCTTTTTGAAAAAGCGAGGGGAATAATCCCAGACTCGCTTTTTCAAAAAGCGAGTGGGTCGTTTAGGGAAGAAAAAAAAAAGTAGGTCAGTTTGAGAAAAACTTTTAAAAAAGGGTCATTTTGGAAAAAAATTCATCAAACGGAGTCTAATAAGTCTTCCCTATTGGTTGACACTCAAGGTCAAGGCAAGAACCTCGATCCCCCCTGGACCGAGAGAAGCGACTTCGTAACACTTTCAACACCATTTTGTCGGTCAAACTTGGCAGCCAAATAAGCCACTACCATGCCTACTTAATTCCAACTCTGGGCCCGTTTCAATTCCATCTCCTCATCTCTCTCCGTTTTACTGGTCTTGCCTTTCTCAAGCTCTCATCAGAGAACTCCTCAAACCTTTCTCCTCTTCTTCTCTCTAATCTAATCAGTGAGTATAATAATTGATTTCAACAGTTCTCCTTCTTTCTGTAGCTTCAAATCTCTAATATTATTCATCATCATGTTTTCATTATCAGCTGGTTTAAATTGTTGCACCAACTTCGACATGGAGGTCTCTGTTTCTCAAAATCACGGTCAGTATCACTATGAAACTGGATACAATTATCCGAAAGGAATCAACAACTATCGAACTGTTCAGTCATCCAACTGGTTCACCAAATCTCATCCAAAGAAGAGGTCAATCCCTTTAGACATGTCCGCTAATTCTGAATTATGGGCTGGTCCTACATACTACAATTCACCTCCCCCGTGTTCGCTGCCCATTCCTAGATTCTCGCTGAAACCGGAACTGAACTCATCTTCTGTAGATTTCTTTGTCAATACTAATGACTTTGCCACTGAGAATCTCAGAAGAATTCTCAATCTGGGTGTCAGTATTAGGTTGGTTCAACATATTTACTACTTGGGCTGCTTCTTCTATATATGATTAGTTAGTACTACGATCTTTATGGTGCTTTGCACAAGAATCATGTGACCCCTTGCTGTTTTTTCCTTGGTTTTTTTTTAAAAAAAGAGGAAAGTTTGGAAAGGGGAAACAGAATTGGAAGAGTTATAGTGATTACTGATTAGAGGTTAACAGCTAAAAGTGCTTCAGAATTTATTGTTAGCTTTCGTAAGATCCTAGCAGAAAATTCTTGTTTCAATCTTGTATAAACTCATTTGTGTTTCTTTGAACATATTAGTTGTTGCATAGGCTGTCAAATGGAAAATAAATCACTTGATTGGGAGTTATTGTAGTACTCTGTTCTGGAGTTACGGTGTCGAGTTCTGGGCATGGCAAACAAGCAGTCGTTGTTTGGACTTCAATTGTGTGGCCTCACACATGTATTGGGCCATCTGCAACGAGTTGATCATCTGGAATTTGCATAGTCAAGGTTTTGTGCAATAATGAGAAGTTATATACATCTCCGTTACTACGAACTTATAGTAAAACCAGACACTCTTATATCAAAATGAGGAGTGTTTTCATTTCAATGAAGATTTATATTTAAACTTGTTTTTTTTTTTATTTCTTTGTTAATGAGAGCAGGTAGCATTTGTTTAGCCATTGAATGCTCTATGCTTAAATGAGAAAACTGTAAAGCTCTGATACCACTTGTCGGAGAAATCTACTCCCACAACTCGTAGTGCTAATAGCGGAAGTTCACCACAAGCAATAGAGACTCCTAAGAAATAGATGAACCAAGAACAAAACACCACAATATATGGATCTCACAAGAACACAACCAATATGCAGAGATAACCAATACTTCTTATTCCCAAAGAAATACAAAGATTACAAGAAAGATTACAACTCTCAATCTCTCTCTCTCACCTTTGAAACACTCGGCACAATCTCTCTTGAAGTTGAATAATGATCACGGCATAGGATTACCAAACCTAGAGTTTACGGCCATATATATAGCCCCCAAGCAAACCCTAAAAGATAAACACAAATATAGCAAATTGAGCCTTTCTCCCGTAAGCCCAAAAGAAACAATCAGCGTCGGTGTCGGTCGACCACACCCCAAGCCGGTCGACCGCATCGTGCAGAATCAATCCAGAGGGCTGACCGGTCGACCGCACCCCTAGTGTCGGTCGACCGTCCCCTTCTTTGTTGGACGCCTGCACTCGAAGAACCCCCAGTAAACTGGGTCGGTCGACCGCACTCCTAGCCGGTCAACCGCAACCCTCCAAACTTTACTTCTTCTTCTTCTTGCTGCTTGTCTTCCCTTGCTTCTTTGTCTACTCCTCTTCTTCTCCAACTTCAAGTACCCCGTGCCTATGTGGATTTGAGGCCACAATTTCTCACAATCTCCCACTTGGACCAAATACACCACGTTTCAAAGTTATTGCAATCTTTCCTCGCATTATCTCTGCCATCTCCCACTTTCATGAAAGACCAAGTACTCCCCACTCTCATGAAGAGCACATCCGTCACTCCACCACGTGGAGTGCACCAACCACCCCTCATCGCCTCATGAAGGATGTGCTCCACCAATCGCATAGAGCACGAATACCGGAGAAACAATCTCCCGTGTCGGATTCCGTGTTATGAAACTCCCCAACTCGCAAGATCTCCATCAACACCGGACATGCTTCGAAGCCTCTCAATGTACCCTCTGCACTAGAAACCTTCGTGGACGACACCTCCACAAACTCCGTAGACTGTTCAACCCTTACAGTGTAGCGTCCCGAATTTCTAATATAATATCTTAGAAAATACGTGACACTATTCCCAGTATCAACTTCAATGTAATATTACGCATAGCCCAAAAATACAGATAATTTTTATTTCAACCTTTATTACAACAATTATTTACAACACAGCGGAATACAAAACACCTTGAATTACAAACTTTCTTTTTAAAACATTTTTTTTACAAAATTTACACAAAAGCTCTATTACATCAATATATCTCAAGCATCCAAACCCCAAGCTCTAAGCAACAACAACCTGTAAAATATGAGGCTAGAGATAATCCCTAACCCCCAAAACTAAAGGAGTCAGCCATAATGGTGTGAGTGACATAAAAACAAAGCAACATAATTAAATCATAAAACATAGAGTCATCCACAAAATGTATTATCAGCAAGAGTAAAGGAATGAGAAATAACAAATAAGTAAAGCATGAAAACATCAAGGAATATAAGATAGTAAATAGTAATTCATGAAAACGTCCAGTGATTCTAGACTAAGTGTCAAGTGTAGAAAAAACAAGAAAAACACAAGCATAAAACCAAATTAAGAAAACACAACTCTATATGCTGACTCTCTAATGCGTACTTGTCGGATTCTATGCATTCCATAGTACATAGGTTCGGTGCAAGCCCTTAACGATCTCCACTTTATAGGGATAACTCATCGCTATGCAACTAATCCTACTACGGTGATGTGAAAACAAGATCCAGAATACTCCGCGAATAGGCACCACAGCCCTCGACGCGCAAGCATCATGTAAGATAGCTCAAAAATAACCGGAGAATCATCTCCCAAACCCGTGTACCCCACGAATAGGCTTGCAAGGCCCTCGACGTGCAGATACACCAAGTACATTCCGTGAATAGGCCTGCCGACCCTCGACACGCGAATGCACTCTGCATGCTCCGTGAATAGGCTTGCAGACCCTCGACACGCGAACACACAAATGTCCTTTCGAGACATAACAACAAACAGTCCTGGAACGCATTCGTTGGACTAACAAAACCATGAGCCTATACTTACGTTTTCCAAGTTCCATCACATCCCCACTAGTGCCTGTCCTTAAGTTGATTATTATTAAAACACCAAATCTCCATCTCTAGAGTTAATGTATCCTGTCGGACTTAAATACTCAACAACAACTAAATCAAGACCCCCTAGGTCTAACTCAACAAATCTCAACTGTCGGTACCAGGACTCCCATTCAACTCCTAGAGATCTCAACAAGACCAAAGTTCACAAATCCATTGTCAAAACGATCAAAGGGATAAACCTCTTCAATCAACAAAACCCAAATCTTTATAAAATTTCATAATCCAAATTCAACAATAAAATATCTTTAAAACATATGTTCTGTAGAAACAATAATATTTAGAATAGTACGTTATAGATCAAAACATTTAGAGAATAAATCATTTGAAAGAACATTCAAAAATATAAAGATACATCAGTATCAGTCAACTACAAAAGCTATCGGTCGACTGTCCAGAGAGAAAATTCAATAATCTTTAAGAAATAATTCTAAGTATAGCAGTCGATTGAAAAGGGTATAGGTCGACTGTCCAGAGTGAAAAATACAATAACTTCAAGAAAATAATTCTAAGTGGTACCAGTCGACTGTTAAGATCCTCAGTCGACTGTCCAGACGAAATTTCAAGAAAACTAAGGAACATAGCAGCCGGGTCGTGTCGGTCGATTGAGAAATCGTACCAGTCGACTGTCGACCTACAGACTGCCTACTTTGGTTGTGCACATTTCAACCGTCACGAAGATTTACTTTACAAAAACAAAATCTATAAAAAGTATATTTTTGATATGATCAAATACAACTTATAGGATATACAAAGATCCATATAAACCAATCAAAAACCACTTGAATTGATAAAAATAACCTTTTGATAAACTTCTTCAAAATAAAATATAAATTGTGCATATAATCAAAATAGAGTATCTAAAATTAATTGTTCGTTGAAATTGCTTCGTATTCAGATCCAACCCACATCAAAACCAAATCTCAAAAGAAAAACCCAATTTGGATATATTTCCTCAAATTCAACTAAATCTCAAATTTTAGTCATCATAACTCAAATCCTCAAAACATGGTCCTCTAAACCATTATTCATTCTCAAAATTTCTCAAACTCAATCTCAACTACTCTCAATAGTTAATTCATAAACAAAAACCAATTTATCATCAACATGGCCAAGTTGTTTTCATCTAACTCACCAATAGTCCCAAAAATCTCATCTTTAATTAATTAATGCATAACATCCATCATACTCAATCAAATCAATAATCCAAAAGAAAAAGTCTACTCACAATTTATATTAGGTTTTCCAACAAATCTAAAATCATTCACATGCAAATATCTAGGGTTCTTCTTAAAGATCCAATTTTTCATCCATCCAACATACATATTCATACCAAACCCTAGCATGCTTTCTAATAGATGAAATTCAACATCCAAAATCAATCAAAACATTCATATCATTCTCATACAACATACACAAATCAAAAAAAAAACAAACAAGTCACTCACATACATAAAACAAAACAACAAAACAATTATATCACTCACCTCAAATGAAGAATCCAATCGAATAAGCAAAACCCTTCTTTGCGAAATTCAAGATCTTCTCTTTCAATCTCCAAGAAAAATAAAAAGAGCAAAAACCAAAATACCCCTCCAACGTTTGGCCTAAGTACAATATGCCCATATAACGTTTGAAAAAATACACTAAACCCATTACTCTGTTAACTTAACTTATTCCGTTAAGTTAGAATTATTGAATTACCTTTCTACTATTACCCTTTCATATCTCAATCCCTTCTTTCTTCCTTTCTTCCTTCCCTTCCTTTTTTTCTTCTTTCATCTTTTCCTATTAACAACGATTTTTTCGACAACAATTTTTTCGATCCACGAACATTTTAGAAGAGTGGGATGCTACAGTAGTGTACACATATTATTGAATGAACAAGATTAAACAAGTTAATTTTCACATGAATATCTGTTTGTAAAAGCTACATATGAACCATGCAAATTGTTTCATTGGTCATGTAATGATCCACAAACGTTTATGAAATTGCCTGTGGCAGTTTGAGAATTAGCAAGTCAGATCACATGGAACTTCTTCATTTATCAAAAGTTTTTGGTAATCTTAGAGGCTTCGTTTTATAACAACTATAATTTTGAGACGAGGGAAAGGGTTGTTACTTTCAGATTGTCCTTTACAATTTGAATATCCACAGTATAAATGTTGGTCGCGACTTGAATTTGATTTTAAAAAAGTTTCTGATCAGGTGTGGACCTTCTTCCAAATTTCACATTATGATATCAATTTTGATGAATATAATGTCATTAAATAGTTAGACAAATATGTCAATCCAATTATGAATTTGGGATGGGATATGTTAAATTATTTAATTTGATATTTTATTTTGCCAAATTTGTTGTGATTAGTTTGAAATTTGTAAGAAGTTTTACTCGATCAAACAAGTGCTCTTCTTTTTATTAAATTAAATTTACTGCAGATGTTTTCTCTGTTGATATTTGAATTTTAAGGACTAAAGTTAAGATCTTGGTTTTCTGGTGTGCAATAGTTTCATAGAACTCTCGTCTTCCACAGATATTGTTAAGAGTCTTGCACCTCAGCTCATGTACTTTGTCTCAAAGAAATCGTTGCCGAATAAATCGTTGTTAATAGAGAAAAATGAAATAAGAAAAAAAGATTGAAGAATGGAAGAAAGAAGAGATTGTGATATGAAAGGGTAAGGGTATAAAGGTAATTCAATAATTATAACCTAACGGAATAAGTTAAGTTAACGGAGTAATGGGTTTAGTGTATTTTTTCAAACGTTATATGGGCATATTGTACTTAGGCCAAACGTTGGGGGGGTATTTTGGCTTTTGCCCAAATAAAAATAATAAACCTTGTGTTGTGCAGCGAATGACGGCTGCACTTCACCTTTTATATAGGCCGGAATTGAAGGATTAGGATTTTGAAACACATTTGCAAGATAATCCTTTAACAAATTACTACTTTACATATATAAACCTTTCTTTATAAAGTAGTTAAAATAAGTTAAATAAATAAAAAACCCTAATCAAATCCTTTTACTACTGAGTTGTCCAGCAATCCAGCACAGCCCAGTAATAAGTAAAATTCGGATTTGCACTCAGGGTGGCAATTTTGCACAAAAGTCCTTCTTTTTGTAATATTTGCAAATACATCATAAAATATTCGTAAAAATCCAGAAAATTCAGAAATAATATCTAATAATACATATTATATTTTCCAATAAAAATATCTGACTTTTACTTTTCAGGAAAATATTTACACAAGATCCAACATAAATTCCACATTTGCAAAAACACCATATTTGTTTAAATCTTTACCAAATCGACTCTAAATAAAATTTAAATATATTTTAATTTCAATGATGACCATGGAAAGCCCAAAAATCAGTAAAAATGAATTTTCATAATTTATTTGAGATCCAAACGGCTTTTTTTATAAAAGCCCCTCTCTTTCGAGGTATTTATAAAAATAGTTTCTTTACTCAGAAAAATCCCAAAATTTAGAATATACTCTATTATAAGTAGGAGAATTTATTAAAAATATAAAATTGGATATTTACACCAAAAATATTTGCACGTGTTTCGCACGTGTAAAAAAGATAAATCTTCAGAAAAATATTTATTAAATCTCCTGAAAATCATTTTAATTCATTTATAAATCTTTAAAATTATATTTGAAAATACGGGGTACTACATACAGTCCCAATTCGGTTACCCTCATCGACATCACCTCGCATATCGATACCAGTGCTCTCTATCTCACAAGAGCGACTTGAAGCTTCAACTGCCAATTCACAAAGTACCCTCTCCGCAACAACGTCTTGTCCACTAGGATCACTTCCATGGCCATCAGCTCCCACTAAATTAGTAACCTCCCCTCCACAACTGAAAGAACTTGGTTGCACCCCACACAACCTACTACTCGATTCCGACTGAGAGTCAACTACAGGAGAAACGCCCCTCACGTCTCTAAGCAAATAAAGCGTTCCCTCACACTTTCCTTTTGCAATCACCTTTGAACCTGCAGCTATGCACCACTCTCCACTACCAACTGTAGTAGACAACCCCTCTTTGTCTAGCCTTCCAATCGAGATAAGATTTTCTTTCAAGTCTGGAACATGCCTTGTGTCCCGCAAGACAACACTTTGATCATCAATGGTATTCATGCGAACAGCACCAACCCCACGTACAGGACACCGGTGACCATTCTCCACGATCACATCTCCAAAAGAACCCTCCTCGTAGTCATCAAATATTTCTCTCCTCGAAGTGCAATGAAAAGAAGCTCCCGAATCAATACACCAATCTTGAGTGCCCAACTCCTCCCGAGCTGATAAGCATTGATTCTCAATAAGCCCCACTTGAGCTTCCTTTGGAGTATCTCTCTTCGGTTTCTCCCGCTTCTTCTTCATATAAGTCTTGCAACTGCGCATCATGTGACCCTTCTTGTGACAATACCAGCACTCAGGCCCATGTCCTCCATCACTGTCATCAGACCCGCTCTCAGATGAACTACTCTGATCATTTCTTCTTCGACTACTCTTAGATCTCCTACATCTCTTCTCAACGTACATGGCAGAATCTCTAGAAGATGATGATGGACATCCCCCGTTTCTCACCCTTCTCACCACATCCTGTAGAGTCGTCGAATCTGTCATAGTGCATGTAATAGTCTGTTCCACTGTGCCATAACTATCGGATAAAGTAGATAGAAGTAACAATGACTGCCCCCTCTCTGAAAACTTCAAACCTGCAGCTTCCATCTGGTTATAAACCATACAGTAATTGTTCACATGCTCTGCTACTGAACCGCCTTCCTTCAACTTCATATTAACCAATTTCTTCAGATGAAAAATTTGATTAGATGTCGACGGTTTCTCATACATGTCCGTAAGAATCTCCATAGCCTCATTTATGGTCTTTGCCTTTGAAATATGAAATAACGTCTTCCTACTCAGCCCCAACTGAATCTGCCCCAGCGCCTTCTGATCCAAACGATTCCACTCTGCCAAGACCTTCGCATCCTTGTCTGCACCTACCGGTTTCTCATCAAACAACGGACCATCAAGATCTTTCTAACGAAGATACGCTATCATCTGAATCTTCCATATCGCGAAGTCACTCCCATCGAATCTCTCGATCTTCATCTTGTTATCGGTCATCTTGAATCAACTGCTCTGATACCACTTGTAAAGCTCTAATACCACTTGTCAGAGAAATCTACTCCCACAACTCGTAGTGCTAATAGCGGAAGTGCATCACAAGCAATAGAGATTCCCAAGAAATAGATGAACCACGAATAAGCCACCACAATATATGGATCTCCCAAGAATACAACCAATACGTAGAGATAACCAATACTTCTTATTCCCAAAGAAATACAAGGATTACAAGAAATATTATAACTCTCAATCTTTCTCTCTCATCTTTGAAACACTCGGCACAATCTCTCTTGAAATTGAATAATGATCACGGCATAGGATTACCAAACCCTAGAGTTCACGACCATATATATAGCCCCCAAGCAAATCCTAAAAGATAAACATAAATATAGTAAATTGGGCCTTTCTCCTGTAAGCCCAAAAGAAACAATCAGCGTCGATGTCGGTCGACCGCACCCCAAGCCGATCAACCGCATCGTGCGGAATCAATCCAGAGGGCTGACCGGTCGATCGCACCCCTAGTGTCGGTCGACCGTCCCCTCCTCTGTTGGACGCCTGCACTCGAAGAACCCCAAGTCGACTGAGTCGGTCGACCGTACTCCTAGCCGGTCGACCGCAACCCTCCAGACTTCACTTCTTCTTCTTGCTGCTTATCTTCCCTTGCTTCTTTATCTACTCCTCTTCTTCTCCAACTTCAAGTACCCCGTGCCTACGTGTATTTGAGGCCATAATTCCTAACAAAAACATGTAGGATGACACTAAATCTCTAATCAACATGTGAAAATTAGGCTACTAATTGGGTTTTTCTTCTTCTTCTTTTCACAATGGCCTTGAGTAGGTGTTGGTCGGATTGGGTTTGGGCCTAAAGGTGGGCCTCAGCCCAAGAAAAATATCCCCTCCTGCCATCTTTATTTGATACTTTCCTTTTTTGATATATAACTAGGTTTGCCCATTGACACGTGCCTATGGCACATCTTCGGAACGGTGCACCTGGTTTGATTATATAAAATAATTTTGGAAGTACAACAAATTAATTGAAATAGCAAACATATTATATAAGGAAGCAGTATATCTACCTTTAAGCTCAATCATCGCCTTCTTGATTATTAGCTTGAACTTACCAGGAAGGCATATAGTTTGTTAGAAACACTGCATAAAGTTTTTCTTTTAACTTCTGTTGCCGCTAATTTCGGTGTGGGGGCAAGCAGATGAATTTGTGAGTTCGTGGAAAACCTGAATAGCAAACACCTAACCTGTTCGTCGGAGCTTGACCGTTGACTCCCGCCGTTCACCTGCAAGGAAGTGCGAGACACCGGGGTTGATCCCGGCGACGCACCCTCCGACGCTCAAGTCAGTCACCAGAAATGATTATGAAAGAGCGTTTAACTAGAAAAAGATTTATTACCTCTTAATGGAGATGGGTGTGGGGTATTTATAGTCGCCGTTGGGATCAGATAAGGAATGTGATTCCTGTGATCTGATAAGGAATATTCTCCTAGTAAACAGATTAGGAATGTAATCCCTATTCCCGGTGGAAAGATAGACGTGAATCAGAGCCGTTGATTAGGATTAATCAAAAACCCTAATTCTATCTTTCCTGGACTGGGTGTGTTTCGGGTTGGGACCCGTACCCAGTTGAGGTGGATCCGTTCGCGGGTTATTGGATCTGTGAGAAGGAGACCCAGTACCCGTTTCAGACCCATTTGTATGTGAAATTACCGTTTTACCCCTGAGCTTTAAGATTCGTATCCGATGTGAACGGTTCCGATTTAATCCTATTTTTAGCCATATCACGAGCCCCCCACTCCCAAAGTCTGAGTTTGATCAGCCTTTGAGGAGTAGTTTTACTGTTTTACTGGCGTACGGGATTTTATCGGTGTTCTTAAGGGAGTTTGGAATCTTGCTCGGGGTGTAACAGTGTTATTGTGGGCTTGTAAAATGTCCAAAAATATTCTCAGAATTTTCTGGATTTTTGGTGATTTTTCCAGATTTTTCTGAATTTTTCCTCATTTTTTTTGAATTTTTTATTCATTTTCCGAATTAAATAATTAATTATCTAAAATATTAATTAATTATTCTAATTTAATAATTATTTTTTCAGAATTTGAAAATAATTTTTTCTGAATTAATAATTATTTTTAGAATTTTTAATTAATTTTTTCGATTTTTAAATATTTTTTTCGGATTTTTTAAATAAAAAAAACAATTAAATAAATAAATAAATAATTTAAATATTACCTGGACACGTGGCAGATTTCTGGCCGTCCATCATGACCAGATGAGCACGCATCGTGAGGCAGATCGCGATATGGACACGTGGCACGTTTCTGGCCGTCCATCATGATCAGATCTGCGCGCATCGTGAGGCAGATCGCGATCTGGACACGTGGCGCGTTTCTGGCCGTCCATCATGATCAGATCTGCGTGCACCGTGAGGCAGATCACGATCGGGACACGTGGCGCGTTTCTGAGCGTCGATCGTGTCGCGACGCGAATTTTGAGACGATCGGACGGATCGTGTTGGTCGGTCTGTTTTTTTCTCAATTTACAGCATCGGCACCCCGGTACCCCGGCTCGGCACCTCGGATCCCAGAGATGATGCCACGTGGCATGCCACGTGGCTTTTTTTTTTTTTTTTTTTTTTGCTTCTTCTTTCTTCGTTTCTGTTCTTCTTCGTCTCTCCTCGCTTCTCCTTCTTCGTTTCTTTCTCCATCAAGCTCTCCTTCATGCCGACTCGACTCCGCCACTCCTTCGGTATCATCTCGACGGTGCTTGGCGATGGCGAGGAGGTGAACTCGGCGAGGAGTCGGAGCTTGGCGATGGGTTCGAGCTTCGACTGGAACGGAGCTTCGGTTCGACGTGCTGGAGCTTGGAGCTTTGGCAAGGGAGCTCGGCGAAGTGGGTCGGTGCTTCGGTGCTCGACGAAGGGAAGAGGCGAGCTCGGAGTTGGATTCGGCACCATTGGAGCTCGGAGGTGAGCTCGGCAGTTGGAGTCGGAGCTTGGAGGTGAGAGCTCGTGGAGCTCATCGTACGCGGAGCTTCGGGAGAACTCCGACGATGGGTTGGGAGCTTCGACTGGAACGGAGCTTCGGTTCGACGTGCTGGAGCTTGGAGCTTGAAGGTGGTCGTCGGAGGTGGAGCTCGGCAACGGAGCTCGACACGAATGGAGCTCGCGATGGGGCCTGAGGAGATGACGGAGCTTTGTGATCGGTATTGAAGCTCGGCACGAATGAAGCTCGCGAAGGTGGTGCTCGGAGCTTGTTCGTGGAGCTTGGAGGAGGTTGGTGGAGGGCTTGCCACTGGAGTTCGACAAAACCGAGCCGAGGAGATCGGCTTCGGAGCTTGGCGAAGCTCACGCTGATGGAGGGGGACATCGATGCTTGATGGTGGTCGACGAGCGCAGGGATGCGCAAGGGAGACGAGCGCAGGGTGGCGCATGGGAGACGTTCTTGACGAAGTAGGAGGGACCAGCTATTTTTTTTGGTGCAGTGAAGAAGATGAGTTCGTTGTTTGATTTTGGCGGGAAGTTGGAAGGGAAGAAGAGAAGGGTTCGGGTTTGGGACCCTAATGGGTCCGACCCGACCTCCCTTTTTTTTTTTATTCTTCCTCCTCTGCTTCTTGTTCGGAAAATCTGAGCTCCTCGGATCTGCTTCTTGTTCGGCCGATCCGAGCACAGATTTTGAGGAGATTTTTTGCTACTTTGCGGTTCGGTAGGTCGGTAGCTCGGATTTGAGATCCGAGCTATGTGGCTCAATCTGAACGGTTGATCACGATCGTGGCGCGAATCACGAGACAAGAGGCACGAGTTTCGAGAAAACGTTATCTTGTCGTTTTGTGGAGACGTGGCGAGATCTGAGCCGTTCATCATGTTTTAGCGCGAATTTTGAGACGATCCGACGGCGAGATGGGATCAGTCGAATTTTTCTCCATATACGAGGGTCGGTACCCCGGTACCTCGACTCGGATCGGCACCTCGGATCGTTGAGATGATGCCACGTGGCTTTTTTTTTTTCTCTCTCTCTCTGCTTTTCTGCTTTGCTTCTCCTTCTCTCCTTCTTTGTTTCTTTCTCCACCGAGCTCGCCCCACGCCCTCCTTCTTCGTTTCTTTTTCGCCTCTCCTCGCTTCTCCTTCGTCTTCGTCTCGAAGGAAGCTCCGACGAAGGAGCTCGGAGCTCGACGGTGGAGCTTGGAGAGGTGACGGGTTCGGCTCGGCGACGGAGGGAGTTCGGCGAGAGTGGGAGCTCGGAGTTGTGGCAGAGTTCAAGCTTGGACGAAGGTGGCGAGGAGTTGGAGCTTCGGTTTGATGGGTTCGGCTCGGCATGGAGAGTCGACACTTCGGAGCTTGACGACGAGTGAGCTGCTCGGAGCGGCACTGCGTTTGGAGTTGGGTTCGGGTTCGGAGCTCGTCGACTCAGTAGGGAGGAGCTCGGAGGTGAGCTCGATGACGGAGCTCGACGAGGGTGGAGTTGTGAGCGCTCGAGGTTGAAGGAGATGGGTTCGGCTCGACGACGGAGGGAGCTCGGCGAGGGTGAGAGCACAAATGTGGTCGTCGGAGCTCGATCTCGCCATGTTCCGAAGCTCGAGCTCGTGTGAAGTCGAGGTGAAGCTTCGAGCTCCGTCGGTGGCTCGGCGATGGAGGGGAGCTCGATGCTCCAAGGTTGGTGCTCGACGTTTGGGGCTCAGTGAGCTCGGCATTGGGCCTCGATAGCGGAGCTTGGAGGCGACGGTGTTCGCCGAGGAAGGACTCGACGATGAGCTTCGGCTGCTCGGAGCAGCGGCGAGCTTGTTCGAGGAGATTGGCATCGGCGGCAGGCGAAGAGCTCGGCGTCGAAGGGAAGAGCACCGAAGCTTGGTGTTTGGCGGTGTGTTTGGAGTTGGGTTCGGCCCGTGAGCTCGGCACCGTGGAGCTTCGACAGGTGGGTTCGGAGCTCGACGTTTGAGATTGGTTACGGCTTGAGCTCGATGAGGGGGAGGCAAGCTCGCCGTCGTCGAGGAGCTCGGCTCGTGACGAAGTGGAGTTTTGGGTTTCCCTTCATCTTGTTTTGGCGGGAGAGTGGAGAAGAAGAGATACGGGGTTGAGTTTTGTTTAGTTTTTTGTTTTGGCAGGTGATTGGAAGAGGATGACGTGGGGAGTTCGGGTTTGGATCCCAACGGGTCCGAACCCACACTTTTTTTTTCTCTCTTTTTCTCCTCCGCTTCTTTGTTGCTCGGCTAATGCATCTGGTTTGGCAGATCTGAGCACAGATTTTGAGGAGAATTTTTTCCCACTCTGCTGTTCGGTAGATCGGTGGCTCGGATTTGAGATCCGAGCTACGTGGCTCAATCTGGACGGTTGATCACGATCGTGGCGCGAATCACAAGACAAGAGGCACGAGTTTCGAAAAAACGTTATCTTGTCGTTTTGTGGTGACGTGGCGAGATCTGAGCCGTTCATCATGTTTTAGCGCAAATTTTGAGACGATCCGACGGTGAGATGAGATCGGTCGAATTTTTCTCCATATATGAGGGTCGGTACCCCGGCACCTCGGATCGGCACCTCGGATCCTCTCTGGGAGCATCTGGTTTGCTCGGCAAATGAATCTGGTTCGGCAGATCCGAGCACGGATTTTGAGGTACATTTTTCGCCGCTCCGCAGTTTGGTAGATTGGCAGATCTAAGCTACGCGACTCAATCTTGACGGTTGATCACGATCGTGGCGCGAATCACGAGACAAGAGGCACGAGTTTCGAGAAAACGTTATCTTGTCGTTTTGTGGTGACGTGGCGCGATCTGATCCGTCCATCATGACGAGCGCGCTTTTTTACAAGATCCAATGGCTGATATGGGTCTGCGAGTTTTTTCGCCATATACGAGGGTCGGTACCCCGGTACCTCGGCTCGGCGCGTCAGGGCTGTTTGGCCGAGGTGCTGAGTTGGACGTTTTGAGGGAAGTATCTCTTGAGGGTTCCTCCCCTGTGCCCAGTAGCTCGGCTGCTCGGCTGAGCTGTTCGGTAGCTCGGCTGGGCGAGCCGGTGGCAGGCGTCTCGGAAGATACGCGTGGCCGGATCTGGGCCGTTCATCATGGCGTGCATCACGAGGATGGGGTTCAGATCACGAGAAAACGTTATCTTGTCGTTTTGTGGGCGTGGCACGATCTGAACCGTCCATCAGATTCTGACGCGAATTTTGGAGAGATCCGACGGTGACTTCGCCTCGGGATGATTTTTTGCCATATACGAGGGTCGGTACCCCGGTACCTCGGCTCGACGCATCAGTAGTTCACCCTCTGCCCGTAGTAGCTCGGAGAAGAGGAGAAGAGGAAGGGGAGGAGAGGCATCTGGGTTCTCTCCTCTGCCTTGTTCTCTCGCATAGTGGAGAAGCGGCGCTGGGAAGATCCTCGTAAGAGCCATGGGAAGACCCATTCTGTGAAGTGAGTGCAAGGAGCAACTCTAGGGGAGAGTTGTGCTCCGATCTCGTCGAGAAGAGCTATTTGAGAGACAAGTTTGAGCAGGAATTCTAGGAGAAAGTTGTGCTCCGAACTTGTGGAGAAGAGCTCCGCTTTGGAGGTGAGCGGAGTGAAGAGCTCGGCTGTAGGAGAGCCATCTGGACGAGGAGTTTGAGGAGCAACTCTAGGAGAGAGTTCTAGCTCCGAACTCGTTTGAGAAGAGCTCCGCTTCGGATGCGAGCGGAGTGGGGAGCTCGATTTGTAGAAGAGCCATCAGGAAGAGGAGCTTGAGGAGCAACACTAGGAGAGAGTTCTAGCTCCGAACTCGTTTGAGAAGAGCTCCGCTTCGGATGCGAGCGGAGTGGGGAGCTCGATTTGTAGAAGAGCCATCTGGAAGAGGAGTTTGAGGAGCAACTCTAGGAGAGATTTTTAGCTCCGAATTCGTTGGGAAGAGCTCCGCTTCGGATGCGAGCGGAGTGGGGAGCTCGATCTGTAGAAGTGCCATCTGGAAGAGGAGCTTGAGGAGCAACTCTAGGAGAGAGTTCTAGGTCCGAACTCGTTTGAGAAGAGCTCCGCTTCGGATGCGAGCGGAGTGGGGAGCTCGATTTGTAGAAGAGGCATCTGGAAGAGGAGCTTGAGGAGCAACTCTAGGAGAGAGTTCTAGGTCCGAACTCGTTTGAGAAGAGCTCCGCTTCGGATGCGAGCGGAGTGGGGAGCTCGATTTGTAGAAGAGGCATCAGGAAGAGGAGCGGGAGGAGCAACTCTAGGAGAGAGTTCTAGCTCCGAACTCGTTTGAGAAGAGCTCCGCTTCGGATGCGAGCGGAGTAGGGAGCTCGATTTGTAGAAGAGCCATTAGGAAGAGGAGCTTGAGGAGCAACACTAGGAGAGAGTTCTAGCTCCGAACTCGTTTGAGAAGAGCTCCGCTTCGGATGCGAGCGGAGTGGGGAGCTCGATTTGTAGAAGAGCCATCAGGAAGAGGAGCCTGAGGAGCAACTCTAGGAGAGAGTTCTAGCTCCGAACTCGTTTGAGAAGAGCTCCGCTTCGGATGCGAGCGGAGTGGGGAGCTCAATTTGTAGAAGAGCCATCAGGAAGAGGAGCTTGAGGAGCAACTCTAGGAAAGAGTTCTAGCTCCGAATTCGTTGGGAAGAGCTCCGCTTTGGAGGCGAGCGGAGTGGGGAGCTCGATTTGTAGAAGAGCCATCTGGACGGTTGATCACGATCGTGGCGCGAATCACGGGACAAGAGGCACGAGTTTCGAGAAAACGTTATCTTGTCGTTTTGTGGTGACGTAGTGCGATCTGATCCGTCCATCACGATTGGGTGCGAATTTTGAGATGATCTAACGGCGAAATCGCCTCGGGACGATTTTTTGCCATATACGAGGGTCGGTACCCCGGTACCTCGGCTCGGAGACTCAGTGCTGTTGGCCGAGGCACTGAGGCATTTTGGAGGAAGTGTTCCTTGAAGATTCCGCCCCTCCGTGCTCAGTGGCTCGGCCGTTCGGCTGAGCTGTTCGGTAGCTCGGCTGTTCGGATGGCTCGAGCGTGAGGAGAAGCTTAGTGAGTTGATGAAGGGGATGGGTCGATGAAGCTCTGCTCCTCGGCTCGGGAGGATGGGTCAGCATATGGGAGAGGTGAGGGGCTCTGAAGTTGTCTCTATTCTGTTTGGTTTTGGAGATTATTGAAGAGGAGCTCCACTCCTAGGAGAAGAGGTGCTGGGAAGACCCATTCTTTGAAGTGAGCGCAAGGAGCAATTCTAAGAGAGTTTTAGCTCCGATCTCGTCGAGAAGAGCTATTTGAGAGACAAGTTTGAGGAGGAACTCCAGGAGAAAGTTGTGCTCTGAACCTGTGGAGAAGAGCTCCGCTTTGGAAGTGAGCGGAGTGAAGAGTCTTGACTTTGAGAAGAAAGAGGAAGGGGAGGAGAGGCATTCGGGTTCTCTCCCCTGCCTCGTTCTTTCGCACAGTGAAGAAGAGCAGAAGTGTTGGGTACTTTTGGCGGGAAGACTGAAGAAGGAGAAGAATGAAGGAGCTAAGAAGGGTATGGGTCGGACCGAGGGTATTGGATCTGACCCTGACCCGTTAGCCTCTTTTTCTTCTTGCTCTTCATCTGCTTAGCTGCACGGTAGATGCATCTTGTTCGGCAGATCCGAGCATGGATTTTGGGGCACATTTTCTGCCACTTTGCTTCTCGGTAGATGGGTAGCTCAGCTCGGATGGTCGTGGGGGCAGTTCGGAATGGCCATCTTCCTCCGGCCCGTTTAAGGACGAGCCGGTGAAGTAAAGTCGAGCCATAGGACCCTGACCATCGTGAGGTTAGTTTGAGGGATGCAGGAGCAGTTTCGAATGGCGAGCTACTTCTAATCCGCTTAGGAGCGAACTTGCGAAGTAGAATCGAGCCAAGTGTTGGACTCCGATCCATTCAACGGCTGCAGGAGCAATTTCGAACGGCGATCTACTTCCGGCTCGCCTGTAGACGAGCCGAGGAAGAAGTGTCGAGCCGAGTGCTGGACTCCGAACCATCGTGTGGTTAGTTTAAGGGATGCAGGAGCAGTTTCGAATGGCGAGCTACTTTTGGTCCGCTTAGGAGCGAACTTGCGACGTAGAATCGAGCCAAGTGTTGGACTCCGATCCATTCAACGGCTGCAGGAGCAATTTCGAACGGCGATCTACTTCCGGCTCGGCTGTAGACGAGCTGAGGAAGAAGTGTCGAGCCGAGTGCTGGACTCCGAACCATCGTGTGGTTAGTTTAAGGGATGCAGGAGCAGTTTCGAATGGCGAGCTACTTCTAGTCCGCTTAGGAGCGAACTTGCGAAGTAGAATCGAGCCAAGTGTTGGACTCCGATCCATTCAACGGCTGCAGGAGCAATTTCGAACGGCGATCTACTTCCGGCTCGTCTGTGGGCGAGCCGAGGAAGAAGAGTCGAGTCGAGTGCTGGACTCCGAACCATCGTGTGGTTAGTTTAAGGGATGCAGGAGCAGTTTCGAATGGCGAGCTACTTCTAGTCCGCTTAGGAGCGAACTTGCGAAGTAGAATCGAGCCAAGTGTTGGACTCCGATCCATTCAACGGCTGCAGGAGCAATTTCGAACGGCGATCTACTTCCGGCTCGTCTGTGGGCGAGCTGAGGAAGAAGAGTCGAGCCGAGTGCTAGACTCCGAACCATCGTGTGGTGCTTAGCAAGTTGTGGGAGCAGCCATGTAGAAGAAGCTGGACTCCGAACCCACCATTTAAGAGAGTCGTGACTCGGAGAGATAGAGAAGCAAGAGCAATAATTTTCAATGAAAAGATGTAAAATTTTATTGAAATAAACTAAGTGGCTGCTCCAATAGGGCGAGCCATTATTACATGCTGTTGGCCGAGTTACAAGCATCGGCCTTATTGAAAATCAGAATCCTGCTTCTACAATAAGGTGAGGACCTCTTGGGAGGAGCTGAGTCTTGAAGCTCGGCGGGCCTTCCTATTCGTTTGGAAGAGGTGATGGTCAGGGGAGGAGCTCGGCCCCCTCTTTTTGGATGAACTTGATCAGGTGCCCCCGTTGTATGAGTTCTTCGATCTCCTCCTTGAGAGCCCGACAATCATCCGTGTCGTGGCCGTGGTCCCTGTGAAAGCGGCACCACTTATCTTTGTCCCTCTTCTTGCCAGGGGTATTCATTCTTGGGGGAGCACGGAGTAGTCCTTCCTTGTCCACCTCCATAAAGACTTCTGATATATTAACAATGAGGGGGGTGAACTTCTCAAACCGAGGAGTCGGGCGGTGCTGGCCATTGCCGTCCTTCTGAAGCTTCTTAGCCTCTTCTTCTTCGGTCAACTTCCGTTTCGTCCCTGAGGTAGACCCTCCGAGGCTTGGAAGGTAGGCGGCCTCTTCGGCACGAATGTACTTGTCACACCTGAGAAGGAGGTCGGCAAAGTTCTGTGGAGGCTTCTTAGCAAGAGAGGAGCGGAGGCTGGAATTGAAGACATTGGATTGGAAGGCGGCTGTTGCGACAGATTGGTCGAGGGAAGCTATAGACCTGGCTTCAGCTGTGAACCTCTTCACATAGTCTCTTAACTTCTCACCTTTCTCTTGCCTGAGCTGGAGGAGTGAGATGCTGGTCTTCTCCGTGCGCCTGCTACTCACGAAGTGGGTGATGAAGAGTGTTTCGAACTGCTTGAAGGAGAATATGGAAGACGGGGCGAGGCGGGAGTACCATTCCCGAGCCGAGCCCTTGAGAGTAGCAGGGAATGTCTTGCACAGCAAGGCATCGGAAGCTTGGTGGATGAGCATGAGAGTCTTGAAGCTCTCAATGTGGTCAACGGGGTCAGTCTCCCCGGTGTAAGTCTCAAATTGGGGAGGTTTGAAGCCGAACGGCACAGGTGCATCCACAATGGTTCGGGAGAAAGGGGGTCGAGTAGGACGTAGGGTCCTCCCCCTAAGCTCTTCTTCTCGACCTATCTGACCCAGGCGCCTCTCTACCTCATGAAGACGGCGATACATGGTGTCGTCCCTCCGACGGTAATCAGCCGAGCCTCTAGACTCGTCTTCGTAGGAGGGAGAGCGAGGGCTGCGGCGATGGTAACTTCGGGAGCGACGAGGACTTGGGGTACGCCGGGAGTTGGTAGGAGCGGGACGAGGAGATGGGGACCGTCGGCGAGGGCTTCGGACTGGAGGAGGGGACGGGGCCTTCGGCTCATTAGGGTTTTGACGGAGGTTGAGTGCCTGTTGTACCATTGCTTGGAACTGCTGGAACTCGGCACGGGTGATTGGTGCCTCATTGTTCCTGGGCTGTTGCCGATCTGCGGGGGAGTGCCTCCTTCTGTAATGCTCGGGGGACTCCCTCCTTCCCCTTCGGACAGGGGATCTTCTGTAGTCTCGGCGGTGAGGGGATCGCTCACCCGGACGTTGTTGGCGGGAGGCTCCCTCTCGGGCCCGCTTCTCGTCCAGACGGTGGCGTAAGTCCTCCACCTTCTGCCGGTTTTGAGGATTATGAGAGGCCATGGAGTCCGTAGAGGCTTTGTGTATGGAGACGCGGTCTTGATGGAGAGGTTGCTTCATGCGGGAGCCCCCTGCACCGGCATTCTGAGGACCGGTGGGACTCTTGGGGGGTTCCTGATTCTGAAGAGGAGGCTGATCTTGTTGAAGAGGGTCCTCCACTTGAGGCGGGGGTTGTCCCTGCTGCGGAACGGGTTGGACGGGGACTACCTCTTGCTGATCGGCAGGGTTGGGCCCGCGGTTGGACCCTCTGGACCTAACTTTTCTCGGAGGCATGGCTGGAGAAGATCGGACCAACGGGAAGAGGGGCTGCTATTCGTTTGGTTTTCCCACAGACGGCGCCAATCTGTTGCCGCTAATTTCGGTGTGGGGGCAAGCAGATGAATTTGTGAGTTCGTGGAAAACCTGAATAGCAAACACCTAACCTGTTCGTCGGAGCTTGACCGTTGACTCCTGCCGTTCACCTGCAAGGAAGTGCGAGACACCGGGGTTGATCCCGGCGACGCACCCTCCGACGCTCAAGTCAGTCACCAGAAATGATTATGAAAGAGCGTTTAACTAGAAAAAGATTTATTACCTCTTAATGGAGATGGGTGTGGGATATTTATAGTCGCCGTTGGGATCAGATAAGGAATGTGATTCCTGTGATCTGATAAGGAATATTCTCCTAGTAAACAGATTAGGAATGTAATCCCTATTCCCGGTGGAAAGATAGACGTGAATCAGAGCCGTTGATTAGGATTAATCAAAAACCCTAATTCTATCTTTCCTGGACTGGGTGTGTTTCGGGTTGGGACCCGTACCCAGTTGAGGTGGATCCGTTCGCGGGTTATTGGATCTGTGAGAAGGAGACCCAGTACCCGTTTCAGACCCATTTGTATGTGAAATTACCGTTTTACCCCTGAGCTTTAAGATTCGTATCCGATGTGAACGGTTCCGATTTAATCCTATTTTTAGCCATATCAACTTCAATATCACTTTTAGATATTTGTAACAGTTATGCAAGGACATTATCATATAGGTTTTATAGAGCTTACTCTAATCTCATAACCACTATGAGCATGTCTAAATACAATGGTAATGCAAATACAGGTGTGAAGATATATACAATACCAATAATCTAAACATTTGTTTGTCTTAGAGTCAGTTTGCAATTGAAATACCTCTTATTATTGTTTTGAACAAAATGAAATACATGAAGTTCTCAAAACTCTAAACACAACTAATCATTTATTTTATCTCCACTTTGTCTTCCCATTGCACCTTTATGAAGAAAAAAATCAAAATTGATAAATAACAAATTTACTTTAGCTGTCTTTCTTAAGTGGAGAGTTTGCACCATTCATTGGTAAACTCCAGTCATCCCAATCCTATATATCCAAACATATACTAAAAGTTCTTATATGTTATGTTATCCTTGTTTTCTAATAACCAGTGAAAGGAACACTTCACGATAGTATTTTCTCTTGTAGTAAAGAAATTAATATTGCATATTTGTCCAGTTATTTTAGGTTGTCGGTCAGCTTACCTATCCTGCTATGGTTTGGAAGCCCAAATTGAGGCCACCAAATAAACCATCTTTCACTTGCGTACACCTTAAATCAAAATTAATAAAAAAAAACTCATCAAATAAATCACAAAATTAAAAAAAATTAAACCCAAAAAATAAAACAATCATACCTCTCTGAACTTAGATCCCATGCACACACAAAAATTCGAATCTTCAAAAAACTGAGTAATCCCCTGCACACACAAAATTAAAAATATTAATGAGATAAAATTAGAGTCGTCACATTGCATATATAGGCTCTCCATTCGGTGGTGGGAAGTCGCTTGATATTCGCGCTCGATTTGGTGGAGGGGAGTCACCAATACGGAATCAGCAGTGGATCAGATATCGGTGACGACCTCTTGATTGAGGTTCGACATTGGATTTGGATTTGGATTTGCTTTGAGATTTTCAATTTTTCAAAAATTTCAAATTTTTCAAAATTTTCAAACTATTCAAAAATTTCAAACTTTTCAAATTTCAAATTTTAAAATTTAAATTTCGATTTTTTTAAATTTCAAAATATTTAAAATTTTTGTTCTTTTTTAATTTAAATTTTTTAAAATTTTAAAAAATATATAATTTTTTGATTTTTTTGTTTTATTTTTAAAGTTTTTAAATTTTAAACTTTTTTTAGTTTTTATGTTTTTAAATT
Organism: Hemerocallis citrina; assembly: GCA_017893485.1. Lineage (NCBI taxonomy): Eukaryota > Viridiplantae > Streptophyta > Magnoliopsida > Asparagales > Asphodelaceae > Hemerocallis > Hemerocallis citrina. The sequence goes on from CM030361.1 coordinate 45,145,471, forward strand.
TTTTTAAAATTTTAAATTTTTTTTATTTTCTTAATTTTTTGAATAGGAGAGAGAGAGAGAGAGAGAGAGAGAGAGATAATTAAATGAATAAAGGAGTTGATTTGGGTGGTAGGATTTGAATAGAGTTTTTTTTTTTTTTTTGGGGGGGGGGGGGGGGGGGGGGGGGGGGGGGGGGGAGGGAGGGGATTTTTTTTATAATTTGAATAGAGTTGATTTGGGTGGTAGGATTTAAAATTTCGATTTTTTTTTATTTCAAAATATTTAAAATTTTTGTTCTTTTTTAATTTAAATTTTTTAAAATTTAAAAAAATATATAATTTTTTGATGTTTTGAATTATTTTTAAAGTTTTTAAATTTTCAACTTCTTTTAGTTTTTATGTTTTTTAATTTTTTTAAAATTTTAAATTTTTTTATTTTCTTAATTTTTTGAATAGGAGAGAAAGGGAGAGAGAGAGAGAGAGAGAGAGAGAGAGAGAGAGAGAGAGAGAAATAATTAAATAAATAAAGGAGTTGATTTGGGTGGTAGGATTTGAATAGAGTTTTTTTTTTTTTTTTTTTTGGGGGGGGGGGGGGGATATGTTTTATGATGTTAGATCTTCGCCTTTGATTTTTTGGGGGATTGAAGAAGAGCCACGTGATAGCTTTCTTTGTATTTTATTATATAGATTTTTAAAAAAAATTAGTTTTAAAGTTTTAAAATTTTTTTGTTTTAAAGTTTTAAAGTTTTTTAATTTTTTAAATTTTTTAAAATTTTTAAAATTTTTATTTTCTTAATTTTTTGAATAGGAGGGAGAGAGAAAGAGAGGGTGAGAAAGAAATAATTAAATAAATAAAGGAGTTGTTTTGGGTGGAAGGATTTGAATTTGAGTTTTGGGAGAAAACTTTGGGGGGGGGGGGGGGGGAATGTGTTTTGTGATGTTAGATCTGGGCCTTTGATTTTTTGGGGATTGAAGGATAGCCACTTAATAGATTTCTTTGTATTTTATTATATAGATATTTGATATTTTCCTTAGGAAATAGAACCACCCACTTAACTGAATTGATTAATGAGGACCGCTTGATTTATCTCTAATCTCTAATAATATTATAATGGGTGAACTGGGGTTGTCATTTGTGGACAACATGTAATTTGTAGACATTCAATCATCTAATTTTTAATCATCCATTTTTAAGTGAGAGTTACTTTTAACCATTCATTTACTCAACTGTTGTTAGTTACCATAATACACTCAAAATTCAAATTTATTTACGACATAATTATTTACAAAAGTGTCACTCATATAAAATAAAAGTTTGTGTCACTATGGGTAATTTGTAAAGAGTATGTGATGAGTAAAGGGATGTCTCACGTTCGAGGCCAGATTACGTCTTATTATTTACTATATATAAAAAAATGTTTAGAACGTGCATCGCACGTGCAGATTACTATAATAATCTCTATCTCTAATCTCTAATATTATAATGGGAGAATTGGGGTTGTAATTTGTAGACAACTTGTAATTTGTAGACAATCAATCATCATCTATCTCTAATATTATAATGGGAGAGTTGAGGTTGTCATTTGTAGACATTCAACCATCTAATCTCAACCATTTATTTTTTAAGTAGGAGTTATATTAACCATTCATTTTTAAGTAGGAATTATATGAACCATTCATTTAATGAATTTTTGCTAGTTACCATAATAGCCTCAAAGTTCAAATTTATTTACGACATAATTACTTACAAAAATGTCACTCATATAAAATAAAGTTTGTGCCACTATGGGTTGTAAAAAGTTTGTGATAAGTAAAAGGAGGTCTCAGGTTCGAGGCCAGAGTACGTCTTATTATTTACTATATTTATTATACAAAAAAAAGAACGTGCATCGCACGTGCAAATTACTAGTATAATATTATAATGAGAGAGTTGGGGTTGTCATTTGTAGACAACCTGTAATTTGTAAACAACCAGCCATCTAATTTTAAAATTTTATTTTTAATTGGGAGTTATATTAACCATTCATTTACTCAACTATTGTTAGTTACCATAATACCCTCAAAATTTAAATTTATTTACGACATAATTATTTACAAAAGTGTCACTTATATAAAATAAAAGTTGGTGCCACTAGGGGTAATTTGTAAAGTGTATGTGATGAGTAAAGAGAGGTCTCATGTTCGAGGCTAGATTACGACTTAGTATTTTTATATAAAAAAATACATTTATTAGGACGTGCAAAGCATGTGTAGATTACTAGTCTCTAATATTATAATATGAGAGTTGGGGTTGTCACTTGTAGACATTTATTTACTCAATCATTGTTTGTTACCATAATACCCTTAAAGTTCAAATTTATTTACGACATAATCATTTACAAAAGTATCACTTATATAAAATAAAATTGTATGCCACTAGGAATAATTTGTAAAGAATATCTCTACTATTTTTAATAGGAGTGTTTGTCACAAAACAAATCCTATTTGTAACAAAACAAACAAATGCAAATCATGTTAACTTTACATACAGTAAAAAAAAAGTGCACTATATATGTATGCATCAAATTCAAACAATCCTGAAGACCCTTCATCTCCCTCTGCTCATCTCCCTCTCTCTTCACCACCGCAATCCCGAAGACCCGTCATTCCCCTGCCGCCCCGTCGCCAGCGAACCTTGTCGCGCCACTGCAACCTCGCAGCGCTGTCGCCAGCGAGCCCCATTGCGCCACCGCAACCCCTTGACGCCGTCGCCAGCAACTCTGGTCCCGCCGCGCCCCAATGATGCCCGGCCCGTCGCGTCGCGGCTTTTTTTTTTATCTCCCCCTTTTTTCGAACCGCAATATTTTGCACAATCCAAAACTAGGGTTAGGGTTTCTTGATACAGCGTCAAGCTGTATCTAAAGAATCATAATATTGCGTATCAGCCCTCAGAAGTTGCGTATCAGTCCCCCAGAGATTTTCTTTCTTCTAGGGGCCTATATGAATAAATGTTATTTTTTTGCAAATAACCCCACGTTTCAGATCTCACAGGTGCTACCGTTGAGACAGCTGTGCACCTGTGAGTGGGGGGAATTCAGCTGTGGGGGCCACTGTGGAAAGGCATTTATGTACAGTGCACCTAGCTAGAATACGGGTGCGCCCATGCTGACGTGTCGCCTTCGTATTGGTGGTTCACATTGTAATTGGGTATATAAACCTTTCATTGTAATAGACAGGGATATAAAGTAGAATTTCTCATTTTTCAGTCTTATTTTTTCATTTCCTTCTCGTTCTTGTTTTTCGTCTATCAACCACAGGTAGACGATGCCGGTGGAGACGCGGAGTCACCGTGAACCTATCATTCCTCATATAGGGGCCGTAACAATGGTATCAGAGCAGACCGATAGCCAAATACCCACTCAGTTCGAGCGCTCCACCATCTTTGAGTCTGGATCTCATTTCGGGCTTGGATCACAGGAGCCATCGGTGCGAGGATCCACCCCTAGGGGTGTTGAGCCTTAACAGTCGACCGATCTGAACCTTCGGGTTGCAGATATCGATATTTCGATGGGAACCTTCACCAAGAACATGGAAGCGCAGATCGCTGGTATGAAGGCCCAGGGATCGAAGATGAAGGGTCAGGTAGACCAGATCCAAGCGATGCTTGAGAAGATGTTGTTGTTGTTCGAGCGCAGCAGGGGAAATGGAGCAGGAGAGGCCTCTGTTCCTCTCACCAGCCCCATGGGAACAGAGGATCGCCGATGGTTTCGACAGAGCGAGGATAGCCCTGACCAACCACGGTTTGTCTTTCCCAAGCACACGAAGCTTGAGATTCCCACATTCGACGGCAGTGGGGATATCACCCACTGGTTTTTTCATTTAGAGCACCATTTCAATACACAAGGAATCACCGAGCAATATAGGGTAGATTTCGAAATTTATTATTTGAGAGGAGACGCGCTGATGTGGTGGCGATGGTTCAAGGGGCAGTATGGCCCAGGGGTGACATGGGAAGTGCTCAAGAAGGAAATGCTGCTTCAATTCGGCCTCGCAGAACTGCATAACCCAACGGCAACCCTCTTTAAGCTCCGACAGACGGGGACCATTCACGAGTATCACAAGGAGGTTATTAATTACAGCCACCTATGCAAACCATTAGCCATGTCGGTTTTGGTCGACTGTTTCCTCTCAGGGCTGAAGGAGGAGGTGCAGCAGGAGGTGGTACTCAAACACCCCACTACGGTTACCACGACATACAGGGAGGCACAGGTGAGGGAAACCATTTTGATGTGCCAACGTAAAGCTGCGAAGTTCCAAGGCATCAACAATAAACAAGGGTATGTCCTGTTACATCAAACGCTAAGGTCCCAAGCTCCACTCCTATTAAGCTAAATGGCCAAGAAACCCCAAAACTCACTGAGTTTGACAGAATGTTAGCCGAAAAGAAGGCTCAGAATTTGTGCTTTAGGTGCGATGAGAAGTGGGTTAAAGGGCATAGGTGTGAGGGTTGCACGTTATTGCAACTTGAGGGTGATGCAGAGGAGGAGCCTGCATTAGAGGGTGGTTGTAAGGAGGAAGGCAAAGCAAACTCTGAAGAAAAGTTATAGTGTTTGAAGGCTCAGGTTACACAATCTCTTCATCCCACGATCACATTAGATGTGATGGCAGTAGTAGAGGCTCCAAAGACCTTAAGGCTGCGAGGTAGCATTTCGAACCAAGAGGTGTATGTCTTGTTCGATACGGGCTCATCCCATAACTTCATCGACACATAGTTGGCCAAGCGACTCAAGCTGCTTGTGACAAAGGGGGACCCAGTTTGAGGTTACCATTGCAGGCTGTGAGAAACTGCGATGTGAAGGAAGATGTGAAGGGGTGCAATTTGAGTGTCAAGGAGTCACGATAACAACTCGATTCTGTGTTCTTTCCCTGGGAATCATTCAGGCGGTGTTAGGAGCTCAGTGGGTGAGAACCTTAGAGGGAGTTTGGGTGAGCTTCAAAAGATATTCGTTGCATTTCGAGCAGGATGGGAAGATCAGAGTATTAAAGGGGGTGAACAGCAAGCCCATGGGTGTGGCGACCACCAAACCAATGTTAAAAACCCTCTCCTTCGTCAAGAAAGGTCTCTTGCTGCAGATCACTAGAGAGTCGACCCAAGACACCCCACAACTTAAGACAAACTCCCAGTTCGCACCGCTATTGCAGGAGTATGATACTGTTTTCCAAGATAAGTTTGTGCTCCCCCCGTCAAGGGCTTGTGACCATGGCATTTCCCTTAACCCCAATGCGCAACCAGTTAGCTTGAGACCCTATAAGCATCCATGGCACTAAAAGAACGAGATTGAGAAAATGGTTAAGGAGATGTTGCAAACAGGGGTGATACGACCCAACTCAAGCTCCTTTGCTTCTCCTATCGTCATGGTGAAGAAACACGACAGAACGTGGAGAATGTGCGTGGATTTCTGAGTTCTCAACAAGTTAACTGTTAAGAACAAGTTCCCCATACCCATGATTGATGAAATCCTCGATGAACTGCAGGGAGCCACAATCTTCAGTAAGCTGGATTTACGAAGCAGCTACCACCAAATACGAATGAAGGAGGAAGATTTTCACAAAACTGCGTTCAAAACACACGAAGGCCACTATGAGCGATTTGTCTTGCTCATCTTCGATGACATCTTCATATATAGCAAAACCCTTGACGAACATGAACAACACTTGAGGGAAGTCCTGCAGGTCCTGCGCAGCAATTCACTGCAAGCTAAATTGAGTAAATGTGTTTTTGGAGTAGGTGAAGTGGCGTATTTGGGCCACATTGTGTCAGCTAAGGGTGTCTCTGTCGACCCCAGAAAGGTTGAGGTTGTAGTTGGCTGGCCTACCCCCAAGTTAGTGAAGGCATTACGAGGGTTCCTCGGTTTGGCAGGCTATTACAGAAAATTCATCGCTAAGTATACCATAATTGCAGTTTCTTTAGTAGCTTTAACTAAAAAGGGGGCCTTCCAATGGACTTTCAAGTCCTCCTTCGAGGACTTGAAAGTAGCACTGACTAACCCCCCAGTACTTCAATGAAGAGTTTTTGTTATAATGTGACGTCGCAGAAACAGGAGTGGGCGCCGTGCTTATGCAGCAGCAGCATCCAATCTCTTTTTTGAGCAAGGAACTCAAAGGAAAGAGTAGACACTTATCGACGTACGAGAAGGAGATGCTTGCCATACTTTTGGCCGTGAAGAAGTGGCGACATTATCTGTTAGGTAATGAGTTCTTAATCAGAACTGATCACAAGCCTCTAAAACATTTATTGGAGCAGCGGTTGACAACGGAGGCGCAACATACGTGGTTGTGGAAGCTTCATGGTTACCAATTTAGAGTCGACTATAAGAAAGGTAGGGAAAATGTGGGTGCGGATGGGTTGTCACGTATGTTTGAGGGTCGGTAGCTGAGCGCCATTATAGTCATTCAACCCCCTTGAATAGCTGAGCTGAAGAAGGAGACTGCTCAAGATCCCTTTTACACAACCATTCGAGCTAATGGCGATAGAGATGACAATGTGCAATCCCACATCAGCTTCCAACACGGCCTTTACTACTACAAGGGAAGAGTTTTACTCAACCCCTCATCTCCTATTACTCATAAATTAATGGAAATCTATCATGGTTCATTGCAGGGTGGGCACTTAGGTTTTGTTAAGTCGTGGGCAAGGTTGAAAGGGGTGGCCTATTGGAGAGGAATGAAGGGGTCTGCCAACGGTGCAAGTACTCCACCCAATTACCTGCAGAGCTGCTGCAGCCCCTTCCTATTCCGGAGTCGGTATGGAGCGATGTAAGTATGGATTTCATCGAAGGCCTGCCAAGAAGCTGGGGAAAGACAACTATATTAGTAGTAGTCGACAGGCTATCCAAGTACCTCACTTCATTACCTTGACGCACCCCTACACAGCCAAGCAAGTCGTATAATTATTTGTCCAAAACATCATAAAGCTCTATGGAATTCCTGCCACCATAGTGAGTGATCGCGATGTCGTCTTCATTAGCGCCTTTTGGTCTGAGATCTCCCAGGATGCGACAACAGTAGAGTGTTGACGTAGGCACCACACCACACTCTCGAACTTAACAGTTTTTGAATTCTACAACCGAACGACCGAACTACAAGAACATAACAGAAAAGAAGGGGAAAAGAGTTTTTGGTGTGTTTCATGAGGGGAGAAGGGAGCTTTATTTATAGGGCTAGAGCGCACATCCCCTTGAATGCACATACTGTAACGGCAGACAAAAGGTTGAATGCAATCACTGTAACGACAGACAAAATCATTTATGCAGTTTAAAACATGAATAAATGGCAGAAAAAATAGTTTCTGCATTTATTTCAGCCTTTACAGATCAGAAAAACAAAACTATACCCAAAAAAATGCACAAAGTGAGGTTCAATTAGTCCAACATTCGTGTCCGCATGACGTGCACAACTCTGCATGTGATTACGATTCGAGATTTGCACCCCCACCTTACACACGAGAGAGAACCTTTTGGCTTGCTATCTTACAATGCCAAGAAATGGTTTATTATATATACCCTTCTATTTTCTTTGGTTTTTCCGATATGGGACTAAAGTCCTTCAACTCATTTTTCAGAAATCAATTGCCTCATTTTGGGAGATAATTTCTCATTCACCCGATAGCTGTTTTCAGCAAATAAATATATGATTTTGATCTACTCACGAAGGAGAATATAAATCCATCAAGATCTCTCACTAATTTATATAGAATCTTACTCAAAAAATTACTCAAAATAGTTCGTAAATGGTGTTAAGATACTCATTTTCCCAACAGTTTCAACCTAGGGCTCGTAGTACCTCAACTAAGACCGACTTACTACGAGGACACCCAATGAATAAGTGATCTCTAGACTCGACCTCAGCATTGCAAAAACCGCAACTAGTTGCAACTGCCGGTTGTCATTTTGCAAGGTTTTTCTTTGACAACATAGCATCATTTGGAACCAGCCACATGAATATCTGGACTTTGAGTAGCGCCTTGGTCGTCCTAACTGCTTCAGATGGGGGTGGAAACTGTTGTAGGTATACAAGTCAAATCACTAATATCTAATGTTATAATGGGAAAGGGCCTTAGTATCATTTGTAACTCTACCAACATGTGCAACACACGTACATAACTAATATAAAGAGGTTTCAAGTTCGAGTCCTCCCTAGGTTAGAGTTTTTATTTTTGTTTTTTAAAATTATTAAAACGTGCATCGCACGTGTAAATTACTAGTTTATTTGATGTACAGGAGAATGAGTGATCGACCGAGTGCTTGTGTGATGTTGCTCACGGTTTTGACTTTACTGTTTCAAATTGTTCTGTTTTTTAATCTGATTATATCTCATATTATAAATCTATCAGAGTTTGTCACCAAACAAACACGTGCATTGTAATTCAACAAACACGTGCAATGCACATGCATAACTAACATAAATGAGGTCTTAGGTTCGATGTTAGATAACGTTGGAATTTTTAAAAATTATATATATACTTATAAAGACGTGCATCGTACGTGTAAATTACTAGTGTTATTAAGTAGACATGTAACTGTATAAGTGTTAACTATATTTAGTGCTTTAACTAAGCATTAAAGGAGTGTTTTTTAAAAAAAATTATAATGAAAATATTAAAGGAGTCTTAAAATATATAAAAATTCTCCCCCAAATCAAAAGCACGTGCGAATCACACCCCAGAAAAATCAATTAAAGTGGGATGATTAATACAATGGAGAAACTGTTATTGAAGGATGAGATTTAATATAAACAAACTAAACAGTAAACCCTGTTCTTCCTATTTTCTTCCGTTGTAACCAAAATTCGGCACACAAAAGAAACAAACAACAAAAAGATCTTCCTCTCTCTCTTTATCTCTAATCTAAAATCTCAACACTAACCCTTACCCTAACCCTAACCCTAGCTCCCAATTCAATCTCATCTCTCTGTAATTTCCCCTCTTCACGTAGTAAGTCTGAAGGTGCGATCTGAAGAGGGGATCTCGATCCGAGAAGAAGATCGAGATCTAAAGGTGACTCCTTGCTCTTTCAGTTTTCATCTTTAATCTGTTTTCAGAATTTCAGATCTAGATTCAATGAATTCTGTACTCTCGATTAGTTTTTTTGCTGAAAAGAAGTATTTTTGGGGGAAATTTAGATCTACAATAGTTGAAATTTGATTCTTAGTTAAATTTGTATTGTCATACTTTAATGAAATTTGAATACAAGTAATCCCTTAATGTGGAGTTAAAGCAGTGTGGTTGGTGGCAAGTCTTCAACTTCATGTGTCAGTTCATTCACCAACTTAGAAGGCGAATTTTTATATACTAGTAGTTAGTTTACTACCTCCAAGAATTTAAGGAAATGTTGGGCGATTGAATTTTAAATCTTGGAATCCAACATTTACAAATCGGGAGAAAATGAAATGTGTAGAACACATTGACGTGTGCTTTCGGGCAAACTTTTGCGAATGTATGGAATTGACGGATAAATTTATTTTGTGGTTGGATGATCCATTTACCCCCCTTCTTTTCATATCGTAAGAGTAAAAAAATACTATGTGTTCCAATTGAACACTTTCCATTTATGATCAGAAAGTGGTGTCTTGATTTTCGGGGATTTCATAGGTTATAATTAGAAGAGTTTGATTGATATTTGCTGGATTTGGGGACTTGACATACGAAAAGGAGTGAGATCCAAGTAGAAAGTATGCCACCGCCAAAAGAGATCTTAGATGAACCCTTAGGGCCAAGGTAAACCACTGAGAAATAACAATAAATATCGATGGTAGAGCTGCAGCTTAGCGTTGTTTTCATGTAATTCTTTCATCAAGAGAGATTTGGCATCGTCTTTAAAATGTTGGTTTATGTAGCAGGTTTGTCAGCTGATATGTAGGTTTGAGAGCCTGACACCATAATATTCCATGATATATATTGTATTTTTATTTTAAGGCGATGTCAGCAAAATATTGGATGTTAGTTGATATATCAGGTCTTTAATATTGGGTCTATAAGTTTGGAAGATTAAGTTATCAAATGCTTTACCCATTTAAAAATTAAAATCCAATCCTGCCCAATCTAACCTATTCCAGATCAGTCCCATTTTTTTTGGACACGAGAAGAGACTTAAATTTTATTGACTTGCTTTTTATTGACTTGTGAATGAGTAATCCCTACTCTCTGGAAATTAGTCACCGTAGAAAATTTAAGTTGTTAATTTTTGTTCACTTGAAGATAAAGTCACCGTACTTGCTTACTTGATGGAAATAAGAAAGAAAATATATCACAATTTAGATAACAGCTAGGTGCCAAATTCAAAAGTAATGGACAAAGACTGTATAAATATTTTTAGAACTCATATATAATATATTCTGCCTACAGATCTGCATGTCAAATTTCAGTCATTTCCTCTGCAAAATCTTTTTTAATCTATGCATTTTAGCCACAAATTCTAGCCAACCATGTTTTCAATTTCATGAAAAGCCTCGGTATAATTCCATTTATTGAATGCCCACGGTAGTGGATGATAGCTTTTTAAAATTTCTTTAAATAACCAAACATATAATTATCCTTTGAATTTCTCTGTTCTTGCTGCCATTGTACGACATCCTTCTTCTTTAAGGTCTAATACTTATATTAAAACATTAAGATTAGGAAAAAGACAAATGAAAGTCAAATCCAATGCTCCGTGCGTCATGACTGAGAAAATTCCTCTTTCATTTAAAGAATTATCATGTTCAATTTGACACTAATGCTCCTAGAAATGCCATGCTTATGGATGTCCATTTTTCTTCTCTCTTCGGTAATAAAATTGTCAATATCTTTCATTCTTTTGATAAATAAAAGACTTTAGCTTGTAAGTCAACATAACAAATAGAGTATATTATGGGTAATAGTATTTCTCATTTAAATTAAATAACAAATTAGAATAAAAAGAAATGCTGATGTCTTCATGCAAACAATGGTCTCCTGCCCTTTTCACTGAAACTTCTTTCTACCTTCATCACATGTTTCATTTTCATAATTCTGACTGTTAGTGACACTGAAATTTTGATAGACATCAATTATTTATCTGATGTTCGTCCTATTTCTAATAGAAGCAGAGGAGCTTGGAGATGGAAGCTGAATCCTGGAATTTGGTACGATAAGTCAAAAATTGTAAAAGAGGAGCTAAGGTGAAATGGCACCTGCAAGCAGGGCAGATAAGAAAGCAGCTTTAGATGCTGCTTCATGGATGTTCAATGTAGTGACATCTGTTGGAATCATCATGGTCAATAAAGCCTTAATGGCTACATATGGCTTCAGTTTTGGTAAATCCATAATTCTTGACTATTTTGATATACCTTTTAGTTTACTATACAATGGGGGAAGTACATCCGATTTCCAAATGATATTGCATGTTTCTTTGTCAGCCTGTTGTCTTTGGGTGATTTTTTTTAGGAAGGTGAATGTATTTTTTTAGGAGATTAATTTGATTTAAATTTGTTTTGTTGCACATACATATTTTGTCCTAATTGACCAGCCCCAAAGATTAGAGTTTAAGGCTCTCCTGTTAATGTTTATGTTTTATTATAGACACGTATGCATATAATAAATGAAGTGGTTCAGTCTTATTATAGACACATGTGTATATTATATACATGTATGTAGCTACTCAGGAATTGGAAAACTGTTCAATCATCCTAGGCCTAGAATTTACCTCCTTTTTAAGCAAGATTACCCATTAGGGGGTGTTTGGTACGCGGACTGGAGGATTCCCGGGAATGTAAGTGTGGGAATCAAAATTCCTGGAAATGTTGCATTACCGCGTTTGGTATAATACATTGCATTCCTGGCAATCTTTTATTGTTGCATCATTTTTCCTTTTTTGGGGGGCATTGTATTCTTTTTGGGGGGATTCCACATCCCATGGTTTTAGGGGAGAATAGAAACCCTTCCCAAGAAAGGATTTTGATTTCTATGGGAATCCAATAACATTCATTCCAAAACTATGTCTGCCTCTTATCAAACCAGGTAATCCACAAGGAAATGGAGGGACATTACCGCATACCAAATGCCCCTTTAGTGTGATATGCCTCTATTAATGGGTTAAATATGTAAATGTTTTAGCACTCAGAATTCCGTCAAATTCAAATAATGTTTCATGGCATTGAGTGAATAAAAGGCCTATGATCATTACCATGACTATTACATGCATGAAGAATTACTATCCTGTAAACTTAAATTATGTTGTGCCTATGTGTCTAATTTTCCTCTGCAACTTTACCTCCATACATTTCCGGCTTTTGCCCATTGCTGCTATGTCATTTTTCTATTTTCTTAAAACAATTGCCCTGTATACCTTTATTCATTAGGCAACTTAAAGCACTGCTTGGGCATTGCCTCTTAGGCCTTGTTTTGGCATGTGGGTTAGTCCTTTTTCAAAAGAGGAATAGAATGAAATGAAAATAAACCACTTAAACACTATCCTATCCATGCTATTGCTATAACTGCAGTAAAAATTACACTCCATTGCATTTATATATACATACCATGCGTAGACATGTGCAACAGAGACCACCCATGATTTTATTGTATTATGGGAAGTGATCGGATTGTAGATAATGGAACAAAGAGGACTAAGGCTCGACCGAAATAAATTTGGATTGAGGCAATTAGGAGGAATATGGTAGTTTCTAATATAACTTAAGAGATGAATCTAACTTCTTAATTCCTTTGCGAAGTTGAACAGAGAAAAAAGATTTGTGTCCAACCCCAAAGATTAGGGATAAAGGCTTTATTGTGGTAGAAATGATAGCACACACATACACGCGCACCCTGACATACATACCCGGTCATTCATCCAGACATATATGTAGTGTGTGTGTGTGTGTGTGTGTGTGTGTGTGTGTGTGTGTGTGTGTGTGTGTGCCTGAGTATATGTACATGTGTTAGGAGATTCAGATATCTTGAATGAAGTATGGCACATTAGTTATAACGCCACTGAGGCTGATTTTAGATCTGTTTTCAACTTCTGCTAAGTCATTTGCCAGATGGTTGTTGCTGAATTGATTATTTTGGAATGTGCAAGTGGAATCCAAATATCTGAAGAGTCCTTGTTTATCGCTAAGTCAAGTTTTCATATATTCTTGCTTCTTCTGAATTTCTATCTTGTAATTCTAGTAAATGCTGCTTCTACAGTATTAGTACCAACATGAAATGTGAAAAGTTATGAGGAAGTACTAATTCCAGTAACTTTGTATAGTTGGAATTGGTATTACATTTTTGTGAAGTATGCACTGATTCATGAATTTTGGTTTTATTATTGTCATCATCTGATTGTACGCCTTGATAAATTTATTGTCCTTACGGAAATTTGTCATCGTAATTTTTGCAGCCACAACACTAACCGGCCTGCATTTTGCCACTACAACGCTCATGACTGTTGCACTTCGGTGGTTAGGATACATCCAGCCTTCACATTTACCATTGCCTGAACTTCTAAAGTTTGTCTTTTTTGCAAACTTGTCAATTGTTGGTATGAACGTGAGTTTGATGTGGAATTCTGTGGGTTTTTACCAGGTCAGTTTTGGACAATTGTTTCTTCAATTCGTCCATTCTTTTTCCTTTTGGTTTGACAAAATATTAACATAGTCAATGATTGATCTTCAGATAGCAAAGTTGTGTATGATTCCAGTATCATGTCTATTAGAAGTTTTGTTGGACAAGGTTCGTTACTCCCGGGGTACCAAGCTCAGCATAATGCTAGTTCTTAAAGGTGTTGCAGTCTGTACTGTTACTGATGTTAGCGTCAATACTAGAGGTCTAATTGCTGCCGTAATAGCAGTTTGGAGCACTTCTTTGCAACAATATGTAAGTTTTCAGATATGCAAGGTTATGTGTGTATGTGTGCACTTGTCTGTATGCCTGCACTTATGTTTTCAGATATGCAAGTCTTTAGATATGCATGGCATTTTGTTAGTTGCAATAATTGTAAAAGATAGAATTTAACTTATTAACCTTCCTTGCTGAGCCAAACATTTTTTTAAAAAAATTCTACTTTTTTTTACCTTCCATCAAAAACAAATTTATTGTTATTATTTTTTCTACTTTTCACATGACATGCCAACTACTCAACGTTTTTCCTATGACTTATCCCTTGCTAATGACACTTTAGGTGTCTCCTCTCCAAATTAATTTCAGATATGGTTTATGTAGTTATGTCATTAATTTTGGTATTTATTCATATTTTAGTTTAGTGAAACGTGTTCAATGCAATACCTTCAAAGATAATGTGTTTCTGTTACGATTCATCCTTTTATTTTCTTTCAGTGTCTATGCCCAATCTTTAGTTTTTGTAAACCATGATGCATGCATCTCATATGCGACAATTATAGTTTCTGAAAGACGTTTGTTTTTAAATGGTTAAAAATTTTGATTCTTGTGTGCAGTATGTTCATTCTCTTCAAAGGAAGTATTCACTCAGCTCATTTAGCTTACTGGGACATACTGCTCCAGTGCAGGCAGCATCTCTCCTGATAATTGGGCCTCTTCTAGATTACTGGCTGACTAATCAAAGAGTGGACAAATTCGACTATAGTGTGATTTCAGTTGTAAGTTTCTGAAGTCTTTTGCTAGAGTGTTTTCTTGTTAGTTTGAGCTATATTTCGTAAAGTTTTTAGTCAAAACTTCTGTTGCATTCTGCACTCGGTATAGACTATATGAATCATACCTTAGAGATGGATGCTGTTCTCTCTGATACAGTCACCAACTCACCATCTTAAAAACTTACTGGTCATTCTCCTTCTAAATGTAGAGGAATTAGTTGGATGATCTTAAATAATGTAGGTGTCCCTACTCTCAGGATGGCTTATGATAGAGTCAGCATTGTTCCCTTTTTCCTTACCCAGAAATTGGTCACCACTCACCAGTGCTAGGGTTTCTTGCTACCCCCCCAAAACACACAAACAACCACCAAAGTAGCCTTCATATTTGGTCACAGAAAAATTATGTAATATCAAATATCCCCCGAAAGTGATAAAACCCCATACCGGTATAGCTTTCCAAAAAAAATTATATATTGTCAACAGAAAATTTTAGTAATATCTAATATCCCCAAAAATTGACAAACACTATGTTGCATTCATATATGACCTTGGAGGGTACTGGTCACATTTTTGGGACATTTGATATAAGCTAAAGTTTCTATGCAGAGTACGTCAATATGTGTGTGTGTGTGGGGGGGGGGGGGGGGGGGGGGGGGGGATAGGGGAGATACCCTTAACACGTGTGATAAAAAATCTGCTGTATTCATACATACATGACCTTGGAGGGCGGAGGGTATTTGTTACATTTGGGCGACAATTGATATAACATACCTTTTTTTGGCAGACTATCAAAATATTTAGATTTGGTGTTATTTAGAACAATTTTATAAGTTTTTCGGGGATGTGTAGATAACACCGTTAATACTTGTTTCCTCTACCAAATTTCCCTCACCATTGTCAATTGACTTCCGCTGGCTTTCTACTCTGCAGTTCCTCATTCTACTGTCATGCACAATTGCCATTGGAACCAACCTTAGTCAGTTCATATGTATTGGTCGATTCACAGCTGTCTCTTTCCAAGTTCTCGGTCACATGAAGACTATCCTTGTCCTTGTTCTCGGATTCTTCTTGTTTGGTAAAGAAGGCCTCAATCTCCATGTAGTTTTTGGCATGATTTTAGCTGTAGCAGGAATGATTTGGTATGGAAATGCATCATCCAAGCCTGGGGGAAAAGAGCGACGCAGCTATTTACCTACGGACAGATCCCAAATGCAACCGGGCGAGCTTGACGAAAAAGTCTAATTGAATTTGGCATATATGGATTCAACTCACTTACAGTTTCAACAGTGACTTAATGATTATTCACATTCATTTTCATACTATCATGATTCCTATTATTTTTTCCATTCTTAAGGTATATTGGAATCTCTCAAGGTATATTGCAGATGAACCTAGATTCATAAGAAGTTTTTCGTTTTCTATGTTACATCATTGTATGCTATCAGAAAAAAAAGTATGTTAACATCATTTTATTTTTTACATTCATGAACCCAATTGATGAGAGGACTTGTGGACTCTTTTCTCATATATGATATGAATTTACTTTTTCAACTCTGCTTAACCTTGTAATTTAGTCTGTGTTTGGTTCCAGAGGAGCGTGTACATAAATTGCCATTTTATAGTGTTATCCTGTTAACTTAATTTAGTAAACAATCATCATTGTACAGTAGGAAACACTGCTAAATTTTTTAGAAGTAACCCTTAAATTGTTGGCCTTAATCACCTACCCAACCCAACTCTTCAAATTAATGACAATCTCCCTCATCCTATCTAGTTTTTCACCTACCATAATTTCATTGCAAAAATTACTCTGAATCTGCACTTTTGTTTAGAAAAAAAACTATCACAAACTTCTATTTTATGATACAAAAATACCACCATGAACTTTCATTAGTGATTACAACCTACCATGAAATGCTAGGTTTCAATTTCTAAACTACCAAAGATTTTCAAATCAATGGGGTGCTTATCTCCCCCTGCTACTTCGTTGTTATCACCAGAAAAAAGAAAACCAGCTAAATAGATGCTACCTTTTAACAAATTGAGTTCAGTACGAACTCTGTCATGCCTAATACAGGAACTTGAATTCTGAGTGCGGGATGAGGCCTTCACCTTTTCTGATACAAGCTAATATTTGTAAAAAAATGAAGATACTAGAATTCCCATAATGACTTGTCTCTTTTTTAATCATAAACGGTGGGTCCAAGGACTCTCCGCGCTTCATTAAAAAGATTTTAATAAAACAAACAACCGAAGTAAGGAAAATGATGTTCATGAATCCCTACACGTTGGCCATGAGCCTCATTCCCCAACAAAATAGAGAACCCATCCCATACAAGATAGCTCCCGCCCCAAAAAATTGAAATTACAAAAAATTACAATAATTGTTGTTCCGGCCTAACAACAACAGGATCTCCAAAAAGTGGTACCGTCACAGGCCCACACAAAAGGTGCGGACCATCCCGCTTCCACATGCCAATCACTTTTCCTCGGTGGTTCCCCCCCTTTCCTCGGTCTCTGCCTCGTAGCTCTTTGTACAATTCCTTGACTCTCTTTGTTGATTTCCCACCTGCCGTTATAGACCAGAAGATGATATTAGCAATAATCTTGAATAGCAGTTGATGATGCATGGTGTATCTGTGCTGTGGTCTAAAAATTCTACAGTTTCTCTCTAACCATATTCCCCAGTAAATTGCCATCACCCCAACCCCCCATATGTCCTCGTCTCCTTTTCGTAGGTTAAATTTACGCCAATTTCCCCACAGGTCTTGCACCGTCTCCGGACCCGATCCGGAGATGCCCAATCTGCTCAATAAATCCCCCCATATAGGCCTAGCAAATTGACATGTAACGAAAATGTGGTCTACCGTTTCGTTATCCAGGTTGCACATAATACAGTCCCCCGGTCCTAGCCACTTGCGTCTTACCAAGTTGTCCCCGGTAAATACCGCATTTTTACACACAAGCCAATTGAAAGCCCTTATCTTAAGAGGTACCTTAACCTTCCAAACCGGATCACCATTCCGAATTCCCCCATCGTCAAGCCACCTATAAACCGATTTAACCGAGAAAACCCCTCCGTCCCCTATTTCCCAGGCAATTTTGTCTGAATGTTCCTCTCCCGCGAGCTTCCAGCTTTGTAAAAATTGGATTAGATACTGCTTTTGACTCCTAGCCTCCGCACTTAGCCTGCCAGATAATCTTGGTCTCCATTCATCGTTTCTCCAGTTACGCGCTACCCAGTCGTTTTTGTTAGTTGCGAATTTGTAGACTTCTGGAAATCTTCTCTTTAGGTTAATTGTGTCGCACCACCTATCCTTCCAGAAGCAAATTGTTGCTCCGTTCCCAATGGAGAAGGTGACCCCTGTCAGAAAAATGTCTCTAGTACGCGTAACCCCCTGCCAGAACCCTGACATAGACCCCTTATTCTTCTGTTTCTGGTACACGCATCCATTCCTTATGTATGTCTTCTTGATTAGTGTAGTCCATTTTGCCTTACGCTTTGTCTTCAGTTTCCACCACCACTTACAAAGCAGAGCTTGGTTCATCTGACGCAGATTGACAACCCCTAACCCCCCAAATTCCTTTTGTCTGCATACAATCCCCCATTTGATCAGAGAGTAGTCCTTCCCCTCCTGTCCAGCCCCATGCCATAGGAATTTCCTTCTTAATCTATCTATTTTCTTGATCACCCAAACCGAAATCTCGTAAAAAGACAAGTATAAAGGTATGGAGCTGATGACCGAGTTAAGCAGGACTAGTCGGCCACCAAATGTCTAGTAAAGGAGTTCTTGAAAAAGAGGGGGAGAGAGATTAAGGAAACAATGGCATATTTATTTTCATTGATCCAGGTAGTATATATATACAGATTTCATGAGCACATAAAGTGGAAAGTGATTACACATAAAAAGGAACATAAAAACAAACTGAATGAAAATCCCTTGAATTGTGGCAAATCCTTCATTTTCTCTATTGACTTGCGCAACATAATTTTATATCTTTATCATCTAGTGGATCCTTATTTTGAATGTACATTTGATGGAGCAGCTGCTCTCCTTTCTTTGGTGGAACACTCAAATGAATACATGATTATGGACCATCACAATCCTTTTGCTTTGCTACAAAAAACTAAAATAGAAGAGAATAAGCCATCCCTTCCTAAAAATGTCACAAAGAAATATTGCTAGTGATCTCACATCACCATTTTTTGTGAAACCAAAAGGGTTCCACTTACATCATAATCTACAAACTAAACATCAAACATCTGCAAATTGTCTTCGTCACTCTACTCTCATTGCATCGTTAACTTCTTTTCTTTGTTAGAGATGTGTCAATAACAATTTGTGTAAGTAAAACAGCCTTATGCTACTGGAGGTCTCTTGCAAATTCAACTCAAATACAACAATTATTCCCAGCAATCTATCTGCAAGGATTGGCAACTGTAAGAATGAACTACAGGTTTGATTATTTGCAGTAAAGGAAATGAGTGATGAAAAGAATAGGAAATTTCAGATCTTCAAATGGGACAAAATTGGTAATAGAAAATGATAGTAAATCAGTAACTCAAACTCTCAAAGTACATTCAAAAGTTGAATCTGATACTAAGAAAAACTAAACAAATTACTATAAATACTATGCAGAGAACCCTTCAATTTCAAAGCAATATAAACAAACCAAACAGTTGATGAATTTCCAAAGTACACCATTCTTAATCTGCCTATCAACTGACTTATTCATCAAAACTAATTAAGACTTCAATTTGAAGCTCCGAATCATTGAACACACCCCTTTAGGATCAAATCCTCAGTACACATGACTAACTAAGAATTTACAAATTTCCCCTACTTGAGTGTGCTAATGGACCTCCCAAACTTTTTGGAGGGTACTGTCACGGATGCCGAAGTAGCTGACATGTCGCCGGACCTCCTCCTCAGCATCTGCTTCATCCCATCAGTTACATGGACTGCAGGATTCGACCTGAAGCTTCTACAGAATGACATGTGGGCTCCCAGCGCCTCATCGACCCCACCACACCCCTTACTAGTCTTCCTCCCTCTCTTGGCCTCTTCTCTCACCGCCTCCGTGCACAGCCCACACAACCATTTCCCGTCGAAGTTTGCCTTCACCGTGTTTATGTACTCCTGGGTGCAATCCTCTCTCAAGCCACAACACTCACACTTGACTGACTCAATCTCCATTTGCTTAATATAGATAGAAGCTTGAATTGTACAAGGGTGGAGATAATGTGATTGAGAATTTATATGTGGTTGAGGGGGGGAAGGAAAAGAGAATTTTTTCCGTACTGACCCAATTTTTGAAAATATTTATCAAACTGACCAACTTTCGAAAATATTTACCCAACTGACCCATGTCAGCATAAAACGCTCTGTGCAACAACGGCATATGTTATTTTGATGCCTTTGTTGTCAAGAGCGGCATTTGTATATAAAAAAATTAGACAATGCCACTATCTGGAGTAACGACATTAGTTCATTTTCTCTCAATCGTAAACTTTCTGACTTGGAAAAAAATTATAAGTGTGGAAATATCTTTAACTGATGCCGCTATCCCCAACAACGACATCGAAATACGTTATTGTAAATAGCTGCAACAAGTCAAAGAAGATTTCAAAATTTTATTTCACACCTATTTAACGAGAAAAAAATTTGAAATTTTGTTTGAACTGATGCCGCTATTCAGCATCAGATATTTCGATGCCGTTGTTGGTGATAGAGACACCAGTCATAAGATGTTTTCATACTAATAATTTTTTCCAAGTCAGAGAGTTCACGAATGAATAGGAAATGTATTTATGTCGTTGCTCCAAAAAGTGGAATGTAATTTTTTTTATTACAATTGCCGCTTTTTTGATATAACGGCATAGAAATAACCTATGTCGTTGTTGTCAATAGCGTTTTATGCTGACGTGTCCAAAATTAGGTCAGTTGGTTAAATATTTTCGAAAGTGAGTCAGTACGGGAAAAATTCAGGAAAGGAAGGGGCACGGAAATCGCTTTCATGCCCCTATTTTGAAATGAACTTGTTTTTGTGCCTACTTGGTTTCAAATCTATGGCTATCCCCCCATTTATACTCTGTCAATCATTACATTACTAATCAATGTGTATTAACTATTAAGAATAGTGGCATAAATTCACAAAGTCATAATTTGTTCGATATGGTACAAAAGGTTGGTAGATGCAGAGCTGAGCTCATGGTTGGTCTCCTTTTAATTTTTAAACTGATTGGGTTTGAAAATTGAAGCAATTGGATTCTTGCTACTCACCTCGAAGTGTTTAATTGATTGCTTAGTTGTTTAGTTTATGTTTGTGGATAGTTTTTATTGTGTTGTTGACAGTGTCTTTAGATTTGTTTTAGTCATTATTAGCATTGGTTGGATGAAAAAGACTACATGGCTTTTAAAGCTTAGGATCATTATTTCAATTAACTATTATGTTAAACACTACAAATATTTGTGAATTGTGATAGTGTATTAGATTTGATCATTGTTAGTAGGAGGATTGTTATTAATAATTCAACATATGATTACTTCTGAAGAAAAGTGAGCACAGTTACTGTATTACATTCAAGATATTTAACAAAATGTTCCTGCAAATAAAATTACAGAAGGATACAGACATAAACATAAAAATCCTAATCTCTATAAGGATGATACACATATCTAATACGGTAGACGATTTTGTAACAACAAAAGCAATGTGATAAAAAGATTTCATCCAACAATATGATACGAACATAAAATCACTACACTCCAATCCAAACCAACCAAAGATAGGATCTTAAATAGCCTAATTGAACATTTGAACTTGAAGGTTCTGATCAAACTATAAAAACAGAAAGAAAAAAAAAGAACAGAAGAAAGCTGATAGGACTTAAATACAGGAGAGAAAAAAAAATTCTACAGCAGTTCATAAAACTATAAATTTATCTTAATATATATATATATATATGTCATGATTTTGGTCATATATTAGAAACATCGTACTAGATAGTGAATAAGGGGGAAAACTATTAGTTGTCAGTGCAGTCGCAACTTTAGATCTGAGTTGTCTCAGCAGAGCTCTTGTAAACCAACTAAGAACTTATAATTGCTATACATAATAGATACATATCAAATTATTTATATACATGTAACTGCTTATTGTATAGTATAATTGCCATATCTTATAAGCTCTTTACTAGCTTTGCAAAAAGTGCTTATATTGCCCTATCATACAATAAACATATAGCATATGATATCTAACAGTGTGGTTTACTAAGAACAGATACCCATGTAATCATGCATGTAGATAATCCACCAGCTTTTAATTATGCTTCTATAGTAATCAAGTTGACCTGCTCATTAGCTGCTGTCTAATTTTAAAATGGAGCAATCATTTTCTTCGAGAAAAAGAAAAAAAAAATGATGGTGCAGGTAGAATGGCCAATGCACGACTTTGCTACTAGCAGTTTTAAAACTCCTAAAGCAATTCTAGATAGCTTTTAACTTTCTTTCTTTAAGGGAAATATCATATCAGACTGTGCTCATCATCCTTAAAATAAGAAAATAAAGAAATTCAAGACTGAAGCAAAGATCAGCGCATTTCAATTTGTATCTTTGTGTTTTGATGAACGACTGAAAAGTACACTTGACCCCTCCAGTAAAAACTATTATGAAAGGGACAGTATGGGCTCACCCTTTTCAGCCTCTCGTTCATCTGAATTAAGGCTTGTGAAGAAGAAACAGACATCGACACGTCATATGTTGTTTGCATACCAGACAGAGACTTGACATGTCACTTGCTTTAACTTTCGGGCTAACAGCAATTTAGCAACAAATTTTGCTTCTTCTTGTTTCAGTGCCCTGCAGGAAGCAATGTTTCCAGACCCAATTAAACCCACCAAAAAGGGTACAATGTATTACAATTCAGTCTTGGTTTTATGTCGGTTTAATCGAATTGAATACAAAGGGGAAACATCCTTGGATATGTACTCAATGCGCAGAATCCTTTAATGTTATCCCTATATACATCATAAATGACTATAAAGACATCCAACATCCTCCCTTTATCTAGTTGGTCAAGAATTAAATTCAGTATTCTGTATCGATGTTCATGTACCATATTAGATCATTAAGGGGTCGGTTCTGTCTGAACTAAGTGTGAACAGGTTCTGAAAATATTGACAACAAGACGAACAAATCCTGATGTCGGGCCATATATTCAGCATTGTCTGTAACTCAGCTACCAGAAAGTGATGCACTAGTAAATAACTTGACGAAAGACCGAGGCTGATAGTTGGTTTTAAATCTCCTAGTTGAAGAGAGCCAATCCTGCAGTTAAACCACGCAATGTGCCCTGTCTCTAACCGATTTAAACCACTACAATTACTTGTTGGTCAGATTCTGAGGACAGGATGGGGACACAGGACGGCGAGTGATCGGCATGCGGGGATGAATGGCTGGCCACATACATGGGTATGAGGTCTTTTGGGGGATTTTTGCACGGTCGGAGCAGTCTAGCACCGATTTGTTGGTGTATATGTAGGTAGGTTGTTACGGTTTGTTTTGAGCGGGGAACTCTTCTTGTATAGGGGCGCGTTTGTTTGTTTGTTTGTTTGTTTGTTTTTTTTTTTTTTTTTTTTTTTTTTTTTTTTTTTTTTTTTTTTGTTGTTGTTGTTGTTGTTGTTGTTGTTGTTGTTGCTGCGGAGAACAAGTATTGTGACCCAACATGTTAAGATACATAACATCATACCAGGGCCGGCCCCCACCTTGAGGCCGGTGAGGCGGCCGCCTCAAGCCCCCAATTTTTTTGTACTTTTAGGGGCCCCAAATTTGTATTCCCCTTGTAAATATAGGCACATATTTTACGTGTAAAAAAATTATATTATAATTAGGAGCGCCCAAAAATAATTATTTGGGCATTTCGCCTTGGGCCCCCGCTCAGGGCAGGGGAGATAACATTAGAAAACAGGATAGACAAGCTTGGAATTTATCTATCGCGACTAGTATATGGAGACTGTGGCTAGACCGAAACAATTTTTGTTTCAGACATTGCAACATTAGATTTCCTGTTTTTATGCATCAAATTTACGGTTTTATTTATGCATGGGCGGATCAATCGGCCAAAAGGAAGAGGATCCGGATGTAGTAAAAGCTGGTCTGCAGGGTATCAAAATCATATGTATCTTTAGTCCATGTATTTTGCTTTTGTAAGGGTTGATGAAGCATCATACCGATGAGATGCTAGATAACCTATTTCCGCTTTTCTTTAGCTAGTTATTTTGTAATGCTGGTTTCGTTAATTCATCATTAATGAAACGATGACAACGTCATCTTTATTCTCCCAAAAAAAAAAACAAAAAAACACAGGGCTGGCCCTGCATCATACTCTATATTCTTGGTTGTATGTTTCGTTAAATCACTTATTAATGGAACGCAGGGGGCGGGGGGAATTTAGCCCACCGTTAATGATAAAAAATAAAATACAATCACTTGTTGGTGACAGATGAGGCTGAGGCAACTTCCACACTAACTTCACTGTTTTATTGTACAAATCAATCGAAGTTAGAATACGGAAACAGTAGTCATCACTTACCATGACATACTTTGTACAAAACCTCACCAACAAGAAATCCTAAAATAATCCAGTAGTTAAGCTAGAAACCGAATCTGTGACATAATGTAGCCCTGGTACCAGAATTTGGTACAGACCTTGCACTAATCGATAGCAAATAGTCATGCTTACTGCATTGTAATTGTTGAGTTCGCAGTCAGTCGCATTCACAAGTACAAGAAGACACATCTCTGAGGTTTCTGCTCTCTAAGATACTTATGATATCCAAAGAGTAGCAGCTATTTCTCTCTTCATATGGTTAAAATTCATGTCTGCAAACACAAATTGACTACATTTATATGTCAATCTTAAATTCTTAATATCTTCCCACCAACTGTTTATATCTCAATGGTTTTTCTTCTCACATGGGTGGGTGTCGTATGGTTTCCTCGACATTATCATATGAAAATGAATAAGGGTTATACTTCAATGTCTGGCACTAATTATCCAGTGCAAACCCACATGCAACCACATGCTTTGGTTCTACCAAATATGGTGTACCAAACACAACCAACTCATTTCTTTCTTAATTACAATCATTTGCCTGAAGTAGGACTCACAAGTCACATTATATATACATACAACAAGAAATTGGCCAGAGTCTCTCTACCCTACTGCATAACCTATCTGATCATCAAAAGCACTTTTGGCAATTTATAATGTGTTTGGTCAAATAAGAAGTAATTGTGTTTCTGTGTGTAAGAGTGTGTATAACCTATATCTGATCATCAAGGCTGCTAACTTATATGCTGTGTCACTGAGTTGTAGCTCAAATGGTACGAATTTGAGATAGGACTTAGATTCGGACCAGGCTACGATGTAGCCTTTTATTCAAAAAAAGTTTATATTATGTTTTCTACCTTCTTACATAAACATCAAATAATCGAGCAGGTCACTGGAGAAAGAGTCATCTCAATTAACAGCTAACTCAGAGGGACACATGTGAAGCTTTAGTTTTGACAGAGGTACTAAACTATATAGTTCATGATGGTCTAGAACATATAGATAATACTATATGCAAACATGTGAAAATAAACTTGATTAAACAAACAAGTAAATGAAAATAAACCTCCTTTGTGCGAAGAAAATTGACCACCTCTTCATGCCACACCTTATATCCAGGTAAGTAAGCTCCAAACTTCATGAATAAATTCAACATTCTGCAACTTGAATTATGGTGGACTCGCAGTTTAATCATGAGCAAGTTATATAAACCATAAACGTTTTCATACAGTTATAGACAACAATTGCTTAGAAAAAGTAGAGGAACATTGAATGCATAGGAAAGAGAGTACATGCCTGAGTATTCAGAATTCGTTGCTTCTGCATTGAAAAGTTGCTGTTGGCACTGCTAAGATTTATAATCCATAGTCATCCATAGTCTCAAAGCGCACATCAAATCATTAACCAATAATCAAAATGTGGCACTAGTTTATATAGTTAAATTCTTAGGAACAGAATAATTTACTTCCAAATGGAAAACCTTTATGGTTCCACTATGGATCAAATCAATAATAGTGAAGCTTCGAAGTTCTATTTAATTTCAATCAAAATTATACTACTACTGCAGGATTACAACTTTGTAGCTCTCTAAAAGTAGAAATAAATACAACTACAAGTTCTTGGAAGATTCACAGAATATTTTGAACCAGTTACAAATGATGGCTACAAAGTCGAGCATCCAAAGATGAATTCGTACAGATTTACATATCTTTTAAGATGGCATGGTACAAATTTGAAGTACAACAAGTATAAGTGAGACAACAGTTGTTTCTAGTCGTAGCCCGGAGCCAGAAATTAACTTCAAGAAAATATTCGAAGCAGTTGCATGGAGTTTGATGAACAAAACCTGTCCTCAAGATTTGAATCAGCTCTATAATGAACTTTTTCTTCTTCCAAAATTTGCACATTACCTTTCTTCATTCCTCAAAATCATCTCTCGCCGTGTAACAGAGCTTTTGATCAGATCATTCACCTTCTCATTGTCGATATCCTTGACCTTACTATCTTATTAACGCTTAGTTCGTTTTTGTCTGTTCATTTTCCATTTCCTTGGCATCTGGGCTCTCAGCAGGAAGTAGGCCGAGGAGGGGAAGAGGTAGCAATGAGCTGAGATTGCAAACAATAATCAAGAGAGAAAGATTGCCGAAACTGTCCTTGGTGATACCAAGAAATTGAGTTAGGCCAGCACCAAGCAAACCACCGGTTACACTCCCACCATTTGAAATGGACATCAGGGTAGCAAATAAAGTTGCTTCCATCCCAGAGGGGCATAATCTTGCTGCTAATACCAGAACAGGCATGAAAGAAGCCTGCGATATGAACAAACTCATAGATAGGAGTTGGTGTTGGAAGAAAAAAACCATGCATGTTAACTAGCAAGGATGCGGAAAAGAGCAACAGAACGAGCATAAACATTTGAAAATAATTAATTGACCAGGTAGAGATACATGGCGGATGGCGCTTAACTAAATTATTTCTTCTAAGCATAGATAAATTTCTGAGATGTGATTTTTTTAATTTTATAATATTTGCATTTTCCAACTGTTTTGACAATTATGCTACTTGCTTCATACTACTAACATAGTGAAGATGCATTCAATCAAATTGAGCTAGGTCAAGCAGTACTACGCACTAATTCCAAGTAGGAGGTAAATGGTTCAACTTCAAATTTCCACATGTCAAGATACATGGCACTTAATTAATTTATTTGATCAGATCATATAAAGGTTTCTAAGATGTCATTTTGATATTTGCATTTTCCCAGTGTTTCAACAATAATGCTGCTTGCTTCAATACTTCTAATACACTAAAGCTGCAGTTCTATCAAACTGAGTTAGATCAAGCAGTACTTAGTTCATCTTTGTTTGCTCAATTTCCATTTCCTTCGCATATGGCTCTCCCCAGGAAGTAGGCCAAGAAGGGTGAGAGGTAACAATGAGCTGAGACAACAACTAACAAGCAAAAGAGCAAGATTGTCGAAACAGTCTCTGGTGATACCAAGAAATTGAGAGAGGATAGCACCAAGCAAACTACCAATTCCACTTCCAGTATCTGAGATGTTCATCAGAGTAGCAAATATAGTTGCTTCATTACCAGAGGGGCACAATCTTGTAGCTAATACCAGAACAGGCATGGAAGAAGCCTGTGATATGGACACACTTCATAGGTGAGGAGACTGGTGTTGGAAGAAGAAACTCATGTAAACTAGCACGATGGGAGAAAAGAGCAATGGAACAAGCAGAAACAGATTATTTTATTGACCATGAAGATACGTGGCACTGAAATAATTTATTGTTTCTAAACATAAGAAAATATCTAAGATGTGATTTTCTCATTTTTATATTTGCATTTTCCAACTGTTATAACAATTTATGCTACTTGTTTCAATACTAGTAATATACTGAAGATGCAATTCCATCACACTGTGCTAGGTCAAGCAAGTAGTACTTGTTCCAAAGCCGTAGGCAAGTAGTTATGATGTAAACTTAACTCTAGACAAAGAATCTCCAAGAATATTAAAAAAATTAAGTTTACCAACATGTAATACAGATTAAGTCAGAAATTAAACTACTAATTGGTTTGACAGATTTTCAAGAGATGAAATAGTTTAACAAGCTCAATTAAAGATTGATTCCTAACAATCAATAATGATACTTAATCGTTCTTAGCATGTAAAATATACAATAAAAATTTGTACCCTAATTAGAAAGTAGAAGCACACACTCTCAATATTTATGGACGATAAATAAATCAAATAATATTCTAGAGAAGATAGATAGTATCACAAATAAATGGAGAATGGAAAGAAGTTACCGGGTTCGATGAACGAGTCGTGATGGCGCGGAAACGGAGCTGACGGTGGCGCTCGGGATGGCTGTGCAGCGAGGATGGAGGTCGATGGCGGGTGCAGCTAGGGTGGGGTGCGCCGGTGGCTGGCGGTGGCGCCAGCGACAGTGGTGACGGCGGCGCGGGTCGGCGATAGGCCGAATAAGGATTATGGTGAAGATTTGGAAATTAGGGTTTTGAATTGAAAATTTGGGAATTAGGGTTTCGGACTAGAAGGGATTTGGGGACTAGGGTTTCGACGGCGGTGAGGGAGAGGCAGCAAGGTGGGCGGAGAAGGTGGTGCGGCGAGGTGTGCAGCAACGAGGAAGAGATGGAAGGGCGTCGGGAGGTAGTGCAGTGATGGGTTCGGTGAGCGGGGTAGAGAAGAAGGGAATTGGAAGAGTTAGGGTTGTTGGGATCCGGGGTTCAACGGAAAGGAAGAAGAAGAAAGAGAAGAGAGAGGTGGAGATTTGGGGTTTGCGTAGTTAATAATTTAGGGATTTGGGGTATAGTTTAGTGCTTCTCACAAACCCTAAAATTTCTTAGGATTTCTTACAAACCCTAATAATTTCTTATGTTATCACACGCACAAGAAAAGAATGCAAAGCAATAACTCAACACACAATAATTTTTTTAATCAAGAATAGCATACCTTGTCATTATTCTCATGGCCTATATATAGGCTCAAAACAAAATCTCAATACAAATCTACAAAATATTCTAATGCAAAAAATAAATGGTGCAAATTGCAAAACTACTACATATGGCTAAATCTCAAAATAAAACAAAACAGAACCAATGTCCTCATCAAGTTCAACTTCAAATCTCCACATGTAAAGATGCATGGCACTTAACTAATTTATTTGTTCTTATGAAGGTTCATGATCTCCGTATCAGGCTGCCAAAATTTTTGGTATCGGGTTCATGATCTCCGTATCTCTACATTTGCATTATTGAGTATCGAATTTTTGGTTAAATATTTCTATTACTAAATCAGCATTTTAATTATTATAAATATAGTATAACTTGGACTTCCTCCACCTCCCTCTTGGCTTCTGGTTGCCTTCATGTGGAGGCTGAGTTCCTTTGCCCTCCTGTTGAAGACAGAGTATCGTCTTACTCTCTTCGAGTGGGGCAGTCTTTCTTCTCTATTTCTATCAGCTACCACGACAAACCTACTGGCAAGTTGGCTCAGTCCTCTCCCAAGTGTGCCCAAGGCTCCTGCGCCACTGGTTTCTTCTCCCCAGCATTTCAATGTGGGCAGTTCATCTCTTCAATCGGCCAATCCTCCCAAGCCTAGGTACAAAGTCTCTGCTAAACAGAGCTTCTCCTTTCAGCGCAAAAGCGTTCATGCACCGTCCTCCACTATCTCGCCCTCGAAGCCTCCGAACCTTGTCTGGATCAATCCGGATATTTCCTCGCTTACTAATGCCAAGCAAATCACCCCCTCCAAGGCTCGCTCAACTGGTCCTCAACTTTCTCTTCATTCGTCTCCTTCATCTACGGCTATGGTCACTATTGTTCCCCCTCAGTTTGAAGGTCGTTCTCTGCCTGTGCCTGATATTCAGCCAAATGCTTCTGAGGCTCATTGGCCTGCTTGGGAGGTCAATCCTCATTTCTCGTCTGATTGGGACAAATACACAAAAACAGTGCAAAGCACTCCCTCTTCAGCGGCCAAACCCTTTCAAGATCCCCAGAAGTCTTCGATCATTGCTCCGTCTAAATCTGATGCTTGGATGGACAGCGACGATCTTCTGGGAAAGGAAGCGTCGGAGCTTGCTAAGCCTCCAACGCAATTCAAGGAATTCTTCCCCGTCAACTCCTTTACTTTTAAAGTTTACTCCGTTTCTAAATTTTCTTCCATGTTTATTAGCTATTTTCTTATTCGGCCTTCTCTACTGTTCTCTTCTAATTTTACTCTCTCATACTCTCTTAAGATTTATTTCAACTGTACTCCACGTGGTCGAGGCTCTTGTCCTTGCTTTAAGAATACGCGTCCTATTCGATGCTTAAAAGAGCTCCCTTCTTCTACCATATCTCTACCTCCCTCTCCCATTACTAGGCTTCCTCGCCCCTCCCTCCCTCCCAGTCCTGCTTGTGTAGACTGCACCATCTCTGTTTCCATCCTTTCGCCAGAGGGGTCCCCCCCTGCCCTCCCTCTCCTACCGATTGATTCTCCTGGCATAGGGTACCCTAATCCAGATGCCTTCTCTAAGGGTGAGGCTATCGCCCCTTTGGATGACACCGGTAGCCCGCTCTTATCGCCCAAGTGTAAACCCTCTATACTCACTCGTTGTTCTAGTGCACGTCTTAAAGCAAAAAACAACGCTAATTTATCCTCCAAGTTGAAGGCTTCCTTAGTGGCCCAGGTCCGTAATCTGGAAATTCCACCTCCCCCTACCTATAGTTCTGAGCCATCTTCCTTCGGCTCTATCTACGAAGTGCATTTCGATTCTCTTTCGAACCCAGATATGCTTACCCTCGCAACTAGTATGGGTTTCATAGTTGATGCCAGTCATTTCTCGAACTTTGACTCCATCCGTCGACACGAAATCTCCAGAGCTAAAGAGTCACATCGTTTTTATGATTAGAATTTCATGGAATATTCGGGGTCTTGGGAGAGACCAAACAACAAGCTTTATTCAATCTTATCTCCTCTTCCCACTGTGATCTGATTTCCATTCAAGAATCTAAAGTGGATTCTACTACCCCCTCCCTTCTTCGGTCCATTGGCGGGTCCTTAGTCACTAACTGGATTGCCCTTGATGCTATAAGCACAAGAGGAGGCATCCTTTTTAGTTTCAAGAATTCCCGCTTCTCGGTCATTTCTATTAATCGTTTAAACTTTTTTCTCGTTGTTTGTCTTCACTGGCACGAATTCAATTGCAGTCTCACTGTGGTTTCAGTTTATGGCCCTTCCACTGCTGACCGCCGCAACTAATTCTGGAATGAATTTGATTCATTTCAGAACAATCTTAATGGCTTTTGGATGTTCTGTGGTGACTTCAACGTCACCAGATTTGCCCATGAAAGATCTGGTAATCCTTCGGGTACCTTGGACTCCTCTCGTTTCAATGATCGCATTAGATCCCTTAACCTAATAGATCTTCCTCTGAACGGGAGAGCTTTCACATGGTCTAATATGCGTCTTTTACCCTCTATGGCCAAACTAGATCGGTTCCTTGTTTCCCATGATTGGATCTCTTACTTTC
This sequence comes from Hemerocallis citrina, assembly GCA_017893485.1. Lineage (NCBI taxonomy): Eukaryota > Viridiplantae > Streptophyta > Magnoliopsida > Asparagales > Asphodelaceae > Hemerocallis > Hemerocallis citrina. The sequence goes on from CM030361.1 coordinate 45,176,687, forward strand.
ACAATTCTTTCGCTCGTGCGCTTCCTAATCCGGTATCTGATCATGTTCCTATCACTCTTCATTCTAACAATAATTTCAGTAAACCGTTCAAATTCCGTTTTAAAAAGTTCTGGTCGCAAGACCAGATCTTTGTCAATCTCATCTCTGATTGCCTTTCCTCTGTTACGGGATCCTCCGGTCTAGGACGCATCTTACTCAAGCTTCACACCATTAAACATGGTTGCAAAAGTTGGCATCAAGAGCGCTTCGCTGATGCCAATACTCTCAAACAGTTCTTCCTTTCTACCATTGATTCCATTGACAAGCTCGAAGAGCTGGGCCCGATCTCGGTCTCTCTTTGCAATGAACGAAGTTCTTGCAAGCATGAATATCTGCCATTCTGCATAATGAGCATATTAAATGGGCTCAGAGAGCTAAGATTCGTTGGCTTAAGGAGGGTGATGGTAACACTTCCTTTTTTCATAACTTCGCATCGCATCGTCAACGTTGTAATCATATCTCCAACATTGTTGACAACGGCGTTGAACTTAACTCCACTGCTGATATTCACGCTTCTTTCCTACGTTTTTATAAAAACCTTTTGGGGTCCTCTAAACCCCGTTCCATTCATCTCGATTGGGACCAGCTCTACGGACATGAGGCTCACGATCTGTCCAGTTTGGAAGCCCCCTTTTCTCTTGAAGAAATCAAGTCCGCCGTCTTCTCTTTAAAAAGTGATTCGGCTCCTGATCCGGATGGCTTTCCATCCTTATTCTTTCAAAGGTTTTGGGATTTCCTTAAAGATGATCTTTATCAGATGTTCGCGGATCTCCATCAGGGTTCCTTTTTTTACGACCGCATCAATTATGCCCACATTATTCTCATCCCCAAAATCATGGGAGCAAATTCGGTTTCTAAGTTCCGACCGATTAGCCTTCTCAACTCCACTTTCAAGATCATAATGAAAGTGCTATCTAACCGTCTCAGTATAGTAATCTCCCCCCTCATTGATCCCGCTCAATCGGGCTTCATTAAAGAACGGTTTATCCGTGATAGTGTGGCCTCCGCTCAAAAAATTGTCTCCGAATGCCACAGATCCAACTCGGACGATATTTTGTTAAAATTAGATTTCGAAAAAGCTTATGATAATGTTAGTTGGAACTTTCTTTTTGACATTCTCTTTCATCGAGGTTTTGGTCCGAAGTGGATCGCCTGGATTAAATCCAGTCTGTTTGCTGGCACCTCCTCCATCCTGGTTAACGGTTCGGAAGGTAAAAAATTCAAGTGCAAGTGTGGCCTGCGCCAGGGTGACCCCATCTCTTCCCTCTTATTTACCTTCGTTGCAAATGTATTCAGCAAACTTCTCCTACACGCCTGGGAGGCTAATGTTATCGAAGGGCTAGGCGGCTCCCAGGGCTTTCGTGGTGTTCTCAACCTTCAATATGCTGACGATATCATCATTTTTGCTAAACCCAATGGGTGCACTCTTCGTAATCTGAAACATCTATATATTTTTGAGAGTGCATCGGGTATTTCCATTAATTTCCTTAAATCTTCCGTCCTTTGGCTTGGCGGATCGAACAACCGCCAGTCTGAGATTGCCCAATTTTTTAACTGTGCCTCCTCCTCTTTCCCTGTCACCTATCTTGGCATCCCCCTCAGATGGGGCAAATTACATAAATCAGATTGGCTCCCGATGATTGAGAAAGTTGAATCCAGGCTTAATGTCTGGACTTGTAAACACCTCTCCCGCGGAGGCAGACTGATCCTACTCAACTCAATTCTCTCCTCCATCCCTCTATATATGATGTCCTTTTATTATGTTCCCTCCTGAGTTATCAACAGAATTGATCAGATTAGAAGAAATTTCTTCTGGTCAAGTGCGGATACCTATAGAGCCGGCACGCACCTTTGTAATTGGAAGTTGGCTTGCACTTCCAAGGCGGCTGGTGGCTTGGGAGTCCTTAATCTCCGAAATCAAAATTTAGCCCTTTTGGGTAAATGGTTATGGAGAATGCTCAAGATGGACCATTTACCCTGGGCTCGTCTTATTTCTTATAAATGCCATCGTCGCCACAAGGGTTGGGATTTCCATCCTTCTCTCTCTCCCAAGGCATCCCCATTCTGGAAGGGAGTCTGGAAAGTGATTACTCCATTTCAATGTGGTATCGTCCATATTTGCGAGGATGGTTCGAGAACCAAGTTCTGGACTGACCATTAGATTGGTAACCTCAAGCTTGCTTCTACCTTTCCCGCCCTTTATAGACTTGCTCTCGATCCTTCTGCCACAGTGGCGAATTATCATTCTGTCTATAATAACCTCAGGGTCTGGCACATTCCTTTCTCATCCACTCTCCTCCCAGCACTTATTCCCAACCACACTCAACTGGTAGCCTGTTTAAATACCTATCACTGGCATCCTAAAGAAGATGTCAGGTGGCGATGGACCAGTTCAGGCTCTTTCTCGGTTAAATCTTTTTATAACTTTCTTAACTTTGGAGGTATCCGTTCTCCTATCGCAAAGTCCATTTGGAGCAGCTGTGCTCCGCTGAAGACTAAAATTCTAACCTGGCTTGCCTTTAACAACAAACTTCTTACTGTGGACAATCTCAACATGATGAACCTCGCTATTGGTCAATTATGCTCTCTGTGCTCAAATGATCAAGATAATGCTGATCATCTGTTTTTTAACTGCACTCTGTCTCGCCAATTATGGCAGATCTGCGTCCATGCTTGGCACCCTTCCTTCTTCCCTTCCTTGTTTGCTATATGCTGGAATCCCCAGATGGTTAGGAAAGAGCTTCGTAAGTCTTGGATCCTCTCGACTGTGGCTATTATTTGGGTTACGTGGATAGAAAGAAATAATCGATTTTTTTCTAATATCTCTAAAACTTCAGACTCTGTTATCGATGATTTTTTATTCTTCACTAAACACTGGACCTCTCATTTACCCCATTCTAAAGTGGAGTCGTTGGGTCTTCATCGCCTAGATGAAGCAGCGATTTTCTTTCGCTCCTCTCATTCTATGCTTACTCATTAATATTTACATTCTCATTGTAACAATTGTTTTTCCTTCTTTGCAGGAATAAATCCATGTTCCCTGTGTTTTGACGGCCTTTGCTGCTGGCCGAGCTGTGAGGAGCCTTGGCTTTTGATTCCGTTACAGCTTTCCTTAAAGCTGTCGTTTTTTGAGATGTTGGCTCTTTCTTTTGGCTGATGTTGTAGTTCTATATGTGGTTTTCTATACCTCTGGCTATGTTAATATTGTAGGCTTGTTCTTTTGAGGTAGTCGGTTTCTTTTCCCTGTTCTGACTCTCCTGTGGTTATGTTCACTGGTTGACTAAGCTTTTGTAGTTCCCTACTATGCCATCTCAGCTAGGATTGGTTCCCGCTGCCTTGTTGTCTATATAGTGTGATTTCTTCTGCGTCTATGTTCATGTTACTTGTTGTTTTGGCGATTGTGTTATTGCTGTCTGTGCTCCTGCCAGACCATGCCATTCCTTATTTGGCTGTGGGCTCTGGCCCCGTGTTGTTGTGGATTGGTTTTTTTGTTCTCGTTTGGTTGTTGTTTGTGGTTAGTTTTCTTTCAAGTTGCCCCCAGGTGGAGCCTCTCTGGTGTCGTTTGCCTGAGGCTCTATGGTATTCGTCTGTGCCTTGAGATTCTGGAGCTCTGGTATTTCTTCCGCTTTCAGGATTGTTTCCGACGTGCACTGTTTCAGCTGGCTGCGGCTGCTGCTTCTATGGTGCCTCCCCTGGGCCTAGTTATTGAGTTTGAAGTTGGTTTTTCTAGTGTATTTTTGGTTTCTTTGTGTGGCAATCCTTCCTTGCCATCGCGCTGCTAGGCGGTGACTTGGTTTTTCTGTTTTCTTTAGTTCAGTTTTACTTCGTGTAAAATTGTCATTGTTGTATTACCTTATTATTAATAATATTGGGCTGGAGTCGCAAGGCTCCATCCGCTTTATAAAAAAAAAATATTATAAATATATTAAAACAATTAATTGGTCAATTTAAACATATGTTCTTAAAATTTTAATATCTTAAATGATTGCACATGTTATGCATATATAATCTATTACTATTATAACCTACGGAGGTGTGATGTCAACCTTAGCAAAAAGCAAGAAACCCACCTGCATGAACCATATTTGTAGTCTTTCATCAAATTACATTTGGAATTTGTTAACATTATTAAATTTCAACAATTTTATACATCAAAATGCTTAATACTTGATGCACGCTATTTTAGGAAGATTTACAACTATGGAAGTTGTTTTTTTTGTAACAACAATGTTGCATGTTTATTATGGAATAAAATTTTATAGCTATACGCTTATTTCAAATCTAATGTTCAACTCACAACTTCGAGATTTGGGAAACATTCGGTTAGGTTCAAACATTCGAAATTCACAAAAATCCAGTAAATTCAGAAAACAACACACACACACACACATATATATTATTTTTATATATCTATACGTTATTTATTAATGTGTACATATATATTTGTATAGGAAAACACAAGGGATAGATTCACAACTTTTAATCCTAAGTCGGTGTACTAGTTACAAAACAAGGTCTAGGAAGTAATTTTTGGTCTTTCGCCACTCTCAGATGGTCACGATCTCCTCCAATGGTAGCAATCTTTTCCAATATCTCAGGTTTCTCCCGTAAGTTTTTGTTTTTTGGTTCTGTTTCCTTCCTCCAATTAGCTCTCTATTTGATCAGCCCCGTCCAAAACTGATATCTCAGGTTTCTCAGGTATTTTTTTGTTTTTCGGTTCTTTTTCCTTCTTTCAATTAGCTCTCTATTTAATCAGCCCCCTCCGAAACCGATCTGATCTGGCCGATCCGGATCGGAATCAACCAATCCTTGAAACTACGCTTCCTATCATAAAAAGATTTGTGAGATATAAGTTGTCATTTTTATATTTGCATTTTCCAACTGCTTCAATGATCATGCTACTTTCTTCAATACTGCTAATATACTGAACTGCAGTTCCATCAAAGTAAGCCAGGGCAAGCAGTACCAGAAATGCATTCCAAGTTGGAAGTAGAGGGTTCAACTTCAAAACTTTACAAGTATAATAGCTAAGGGATCTTCAACCAAAATCACAAGGTAAACCTAAACACATAGTTTCCAATTTCAACCAAGAATGATACATCAGCGGTATGCTTTCACTTTTGGAAGAAAATTTTGATCTAGATAACAGTGTTGGGAGATACCTCAAAAAATCATTAAGAGATACAGAGACTACCATTAAAAGTGGAGTAATGCTTTATCCACTACCAATTTTACTACCATTTTCTTCACTACCTTACGTGGCACACTCCTATTGGAGAGTTCCCCCACCTACTCTCTCTCCCCCCACCTATTGAAGAGTGCCACCTAAGGTAGTGAAGAAAAATGTATTGAAATTGGTAGTGGGTGTAGCATTACTCTTAAAAGTGAGCTCTAATACTTAACAACAAGTTAAAAGATATAACTTAAAAGATATGAACATCAGTTCACATGGATAAATGGCTTTATAGCAGCCCATGAGCTGACATATCCATTGGCTTAGTCTCATACGCATCACGTATGAGCACCTAAAACGACAAGTGGTGTGGAAGCAAGGAAGGGCAACTTAAATATTACTCTATTCAAGTCAATCCAATATTTGTTTCTTTTTACTCTTAGTAGATTGCAGATGTTGAATTCCAAACTCAAACTAAGGAAACAGTGGCTAAAAAGTAAAAACCGAAATCCTCCACACCTTGTGACCTAAATGAATGAATACTAGTTTAACATCCTACAGTTTATTTAATTCAGAAGTATGTAATATGAGGAGTCTAAAGCTCAAGTAATCTCACCTGACTGAGGACAGTTAATATTAAAGAGTCTCCAACTGAGAACCACTCATCACTCATACCAAACTGTCGATTTAACCCAGTGACAAGAAAAACCTAAAATTGCACACAAGTTAATATGTTTCGTAAATAAAAATTAATCTACCAACTGAAAATAGGAAATTGAAATAAGCACCTGTGTCATCCCCAAGGCTGAACCCGCAATTGTTGTCAGGAAAAATATTTTCCTCAATGGAACCTTCTTCAGAAATGTATTGTAGAGTGCTACACCTACCAAGGATGCTACAGAAGTAACAAGCTTTATGCGCCCTAGAAACTCTGGAGTGAAGTGAAGTTTATTTGTGCTGCAAATGATGAAAAAAGGTACAATCCATACATTCATCAGAACATAGGTAGCAAACTTGTGCACATACATTAGTCTAACTCAAAAGGTCAAAATACTAGCAGTTAGCCCACAAACAAAGTTAACATCAGAGAAACATGAATCACCAATTAATCTTCAATAGTGAGGATGTTACCTGAAGGGCACCGTCTAAGTATCTAACCACTTCATGCAAAAGCTTTTTAAACATGTGGAAATGCCTCCCACAGAAAGATGGCATACTTGAAAAGGCAGAATAATAATGAACATAAATAAGTTTCTGAATTGTTAATAACATGGTTTAAACCTTGTAACCATGTTAGATAACCACTTCACGCAGTTGTGCCAACAGTATATATCAAGCTATCTTAAACTAGTTTTTTAGCAAGTGCAAATTCACGTATTAAATTTCAATGAATGATCCCTCACTCACTAATTTCAAAGCATGATAATTATCATAAATCAATGGTTCATTTATTCCTCCAAAGCATATGATACTTAGCATCTAGTTTCAATTTATTTAAATATTCACTTGTATTGCACATAAAGGTAGAGTGACACACCCTTCTCCCTTAGTACATTAGTATAAGAATTCAATAGACTGTTTAAAAACTAAGAAATCAGAGGTATATCTAGTGATTCTAGTTGAATTCAGTCAGTAGAGAATTTAGTTCAGTCTCATACCTACAGCCCGACCCATATACAACATACGAAAGGAAAAAAGAAAAGTGAAATATAATCACATATAATGATTTTAAAAGAGGGTAAAATTACAGATGACCCCGCCTAAATTATAAGGTGGACGTGCATATACAACATACGAAAGGAAAAAAGAAAAGTGAAATATAATGACATATAATGCTTTTAAAAGAGGGTAAAATTACAGATGGACCCCCCTAAATTATAAGGTGGACGTGCATAAGCCCCTAGATTTATTTGTCAAAGCGAAAAACCCACTGGAGGTGATTCCGCTAGGGTTCTGTTAAAATTTTGTTCCATGCACTGCATGTGCTTTTCCGGTCAAAGAAAGACAAAAATGCCTTCATCTTCCCTTCTCACAAACCCTAATTCCGTTGACTCCAATCTCAAATCCCTCAAACCTCGGCAACCTAATTCTCCTTCATATTCCTTCTTTCAAAACTTTAATCCTATTCCTAATTCCATTGACTCCTAGCTCAAATCCTCAACCTCAAATACTCTAATTATTCTCCATCTTCTGTCCTTCAAAGTGCTAATCCTAAACCTAATTTCATTGAGATTAGAGGTAGGAAGTACAAGTACTTTCCGAAGGCCAACATACCCATGTTGGGTACATAGCGGGTGCTGATATTCATTGGTTGATCTCGGGTACGTACCCAAGGAACACTAAAACTTTTAATGTATGTTTACAAGTTTTGGACACAATTATGTTATATACTCGAGGCCTTACTGTAATTTCAAAAACTTATTGTTTGCAATTTTGCTACAAAATAACAAGCATACCCAAAATGCTCGTCAGTTTAATTTATTTCAGATTATCATGTTTTTGTCTCAAAAAATACACGTCATTTTAATTAAATTTTTTTTCATTTTGTGAAATTATTAAATGCTTGCATTTTTAACAAGATATATAAAATTTCATTTAGAGATATAATATAAAATAAATCATATTTAATGTAGTAACCATGATACAAGGTACCCATACCCTACTTTTTGGTAAAATCAAGTATCCTTCACCCGTATCCTGTCAGACCCACACCCGGTATCCGTGTCAATCGATGTTTCATATGCTTGGAGCCATTAGGATTAGGATGGAGCAAGAAGATCAAGGAGAACTGGAGTATTGAAGGTTGAGGGATTTGAGCTTGGAGCCAATTAGGGTTAGGATATTGAGAGGACGAAGATGAGGGTATTAACCTTTTTCAAAGGAAAAGGATGCACATCAGATACAGACTTTTTAAACAGAACCCTGACAGAATCACCCCCATAAAGGTTTTTCTGTTTTGACCAATAAATTTGGGGGGTTACATATGTTGACCATACAGTTCTGGGAGTTTATTTACAATTCACCCTCAAAATATGTTGCCATGGGTCCTAAAATATGAAAAGAAAATGTGAGAGCTTAATATTTAAGCAGCAGAGTATGTGGATATATCAATGATGATAAAATTAAATGATTTGGGCCAAATAGCATCATCGCATACCCCCATTAACCTGTGTCAGGACCATCAGTCTCACCAACAATATATATAAAAAAAGAGCCTCCAACCTTATACTAGCAGAATAACAAAAGCTTCTACGGTAAGACACATGAGTCTTTCTCCGTTCATTGGTTCGAAGACCCCTCATCTATTGCAGCAGCAACTACCTATTTCTTTTACTACCTCACACGATGTTCCTATTTTGATTGACCCTGACATGTAGATGTTCCTTCTACTATTTACTCTATTAATCTCCTAATTAGATCTCTAGTTATCTCTTCTGCGAAAGTTCAAACCATCCCGCATCTTGTCCTCATTTACAATTGATTCCTACAGATGGATAAATGCATAATGTTTTTATCCTATCTTTTATATTGCCTGTCTACTTTTATCTAAACATTCTTAGCTACATTATTTTGTCGGGCATGCTTATTAATTACCCAAGCATTCCTACCAAAAAGAAAGCAAGGCTAATACTATAAGTATTTTGAATAGTTTTCGTTCCTATATTACAATGTGGAATCAGATCTCCACTTTAGTCATCACAGTTTTCCATGAATAAACAACGTGATCTATTTCATCATGGCAATATATTTTGGTCCTAGAGTAATTAAAACCTCTCTTAAATATGTCTACCATAAACACATACATCATTGTCATTTCTCCTCATGATCGTAAGAAATTAACAGTTTATGTTGTTTTAAGTTTATACTACTAATTTTGAATTCTTTTCAAAGATTTCTCCAATATTTTACTTTTCGAGATTATTCCATCATAGTACATACTCTGTACAAAATAACAGCAGCAAGAGCTCTGTGATAACGACACACATTTTTTAAAAAAGAAATTGTATATGGATATAATGCAACACAAAGCGTTTTGAGAACCTATTATGTGAATAACAAGTACATATATATAGTTATATACGAATGTGGGATTGTGAATTGTAAGTGTCCAGCATGCCATGGCAAGGAAAAAGCATAAAATTGTCGATAAATAGAAGGCATTAAGTTTTATATAGTTGATAAATAGAAGGAATTAAGTTTGAAGAAAATTGTCAAAATTTTAATAGATACATATAATGAGCATTAACAATTCATTGATTCAAGGAGAAAGTTACATTCAAACGTGAACACAGCTTGAGGAGGGTGGTTGATGCTAGTACAATTAAATTTAATACACTAGATAGACGTATAAATCACAACTGTTAGATTTTTATCCTGTTTTCATTTGAATAATATGAATTATTTCAATATACAAATAGTTCATAAATTAACTTGTTAATCAAATTTTTGGAGGATAAATGATAAGAGCTCCTTATTCTGTCTTCCACACATAAATTTATCCTAGAATCTCCTCTCAATTTAATACCAACGAAAAATCAATAAAAAAATACTGGCAATATCAAGATCAATCTAAAAAATGTTAGCTTAAGTTTAACTCATCCCTGCGATGCACATTTATAGACTAAGGTAGCCTAAATAATCCTTAGTACACTCCCGTCATTGGTTAACAGTAAAATGTTTCGGTCTATTGTTTCATTATCAATGAAAACACAAGGATGGTCTCAGGTTGCTAAAAACCAAAAAGGAAAAAGTTTGACCTCCAGTGTACATTGAAACTATAGACATCTTTCATTCAGTTGTTTCATTATTTGATGCAACAAAGACATACAAGGTTTTCAGAAACTATTAAACGTAAAGCAGACTCTTCAAATATTTACTTCAGTGTCCTTAACTGCTAAAAAAATAATTGGAAAATATGCAATTTGGTATTTCTTAAGAGTTAGTGCATTAAATTAAATAATACTGTGATTCAAGGATGGATAGATAGTGTACGTGAAGAAGAACATGGCTGATTCCGAATGTGGTGTCGCTTGCCACAAGAATATGAAGAGAGTGGGGAAGAAGATGTCAGGCTGCTTCACAGCAGTCCACAACTGGAAGACATGTTGCTTAGAGCTTTCAATAAAACTTATTGTTGTATTGTGTCCTTTGGAAGGAAGTTCAGGTTGTTCCTTTACGAGGACAGCAACTGCAGAGGTCATTAAGGGAAGAAAGGCTGTCACACCAAAAACAAACCTGCATTTTATATAACAATGACAACCTCAGCCTAAAAGGCAATAGTATTGTGCCAGTCATCATTCTATGATACTTACCGTACACCATATGCATCCACTAGAGCACCACTAAAGTATGCACTGACAATCCCTCCAACTGCCGAAGATCCCCAACATAAAGACTGAAGAGATCCAGATGTGCTCTGCGACTCCCCACGAGCCCTTTCTACGACCATGGAATCTACAACCTGCATTATGTACAAAATTTTGAATGCAACCATTACAAATGACACTGAAAAAATGAATACAAGGTTGACAGGGCAAAAATTAGCATTACACTGTCCTTCATAATGAAGCCAATGTTAAATCAGTTTAAGGCAATAATTATAACAACCAAATAAGAATTATGAAAAAAGCAACGAGATTATTTGTATCAGTGAAAACCATAATTAATTTCTTGCTACTTTTGATCAAATTTTTAAGAAGCTTCTACAAATATGATATGCCTAAAGCACAGTATAGATGCGAACAAAATGTCACTATCAACAATACAGGAAATCCAGAAGTAGTGAAACATCTAAGAACAACAAGTAAAATAAATTGAGTAATATGCATCTGATTGATCTATAGAACTTACAACATCTGAAAAGGCAACTGAAAGAGATCCAAGCAGTATACAGAATGCAGCACTAAGCTTACTGTCAACAAGAGTGGCCATCAAGCTCCATGAAAGTGCTCCAAGAAGTCCTGATAAAATAAGATAAGACCTTCTACGATATCCAAAAAGTGGAATTGAGTCGCTGTAATTAACAAAAGTAATCAGATGAGAACATGCAAATTCATTCTATATAATTTGAAAACTCATAGTTCAGAAAAGATAAAGATTAACCTGATAAACCCATAAAGGGGTTTGACAAGCCACGGTAAGGATGAAACTCCAGATATGACTGCTGTCTATTGAGAAAAGAACAAAAGAAAATTAATCCATCAATTTCAGTAAAAATATGCTCTACGAACATGGCAGCTGTATGTCAGTGATAAATTCTTGTCACCAACCTCAATATGAATATCACTATTCTTACAAAATATTACAAACAATTAAAATTCATTCAAAGAGTTGCCAAGCTTTAGTCCAGGATTTATCTTTTAATATAAAACAGGACAAAGAAAACCATCTTTACCAACCAATGATGCAACTGTAGATGGATCTATCCATCCATCTTTTGTTATCCTTATAAAGCTTCATATAACTGCAATTACACCCAATACATTTCCATATTCCCTTATTCATTCAAAGTGAGGTTCAAACAAGTTTCATCCACTAATCCATTGACCGTTCTGTTCTACCGTGGTAAAATCATTTTATGAAAAAGAAAAATATGTTCAAACCTCGTGATTTTATATCATCCACTGTTTTGACATGGAGATCACTTAGAACATTGTACATCATACATTGAGGCAAGGAAATGAAAGTTTTACAACCAACATTGAAGGAAATATTTTGTTAATGCTGCTGGTTCACACAGACATAATTTTTTTCTTCAAACTACAACCCCCCCCAACCAATACTGACACGCATACACAAAATAATACAAACACACTGAAACATAATAAATACTTCCATCAACTAATTGGGAGAATAAAAAGAAATAGGTAGATGACACACCTCTGCTGGATTAAGATGTAGCTCATCTTTCAAATAGAAGCTCACAGCAAGCCTAGCAAGGCCTAAGACTCCCTGAACAAAGTATACAATTGCAACAGCCAAGTTATCAGGTGAAAGGTCCACGCCGAAACATTTAAGTGCACTCGTCTTAGACCTTCTCTTACTGCTAGGGGGATATATTTTACCCTCAACTTCTCCTGTTAGTATGTCTCCTTTTACTGATGTTATGGGGTTTCTAGATACTGAACCATCTGCAGTACACAGTACAAAATAGTTATCACTTCAACTTGTTTGCATTTAAATAATCATAATCCAAGCGTGTAAGATCTGACCTTCAACCACAAACTGCTGGCACACAATTTATATATCAGATCATAAAGTAGATTAAAGCAGCAACTAGATGGAAGAGTATTGCTTCATGCACATCCACATGAAGTATGAACAGAGGAAAGTTAAATCACAACTGAAAATGATAGTAAATAATGAATTTAGATTGTCATCCCACAATCAGGCTAGGAGAAGCCTCAAGGAGAACTAATGCACGGCAATATGCAAAAAACCTTCTTCTTAAAATTTTACGCCACAAACCAAGGTTAACAATATCAAGAATACATTGCTCAAAGAAACAATATCAAAGAATACATGTATCAAGTGTATCAGATTGGTGTATTTCGTGTTTGTTTCAACAGGGGCCACAAATGCAAATGCAGGTCTGAACAATAATGGTTGGTATCAAGGAAGCAAGATACAGTTATAGGCGCAAACATGACGTAGGTACACGACATGAATTTGCAAATGTAGGGCAAGGGATATAGGTAACATAATATATACTGTATAATTCTATATCACAATTATGTGTAACTTAAATTGAAATGACATCCAACAATTTGATTTTGAGCTACATAATCAAAATAGAAGATGTATAGGCCATAAATTTAAAAAAATTATGAACTCGGAGAAGATCTATAGCCCATGCAAAAGTATTCAGATGGCTAAAATAAGAGATGTAAAAAATAGTTCAATAACTGTAGATTAAGTGTTGAGAAAAGAAATCAAGAAGTGTCTAAATATAAGACATGTTACAGATTTAAGAAATGTCCATCATGTGTCCAAGGAGCATCCCAAAATGTTGGTTTCCAACACGGTATGGCTCCATGATAGATGTGTTCATGCCTCATAGGTTGGAATCAATCCCAATAGTGCCAAAATTTTAAACCTTGGAATTGAATTTGTTATCTCAATTCTTTTTCCTTTGTTTCATTTGAATGAGAGATTCAGAAAGAAGATGAACAGGAGCAAGAACAGAAGAAAATGGAAAAACAACATCTGATATTTTGAATTCTTTCTTCTGCGTTTTACGAGGTAGAAGATATGGTTAGTTGTTTCATGATAATTACTTTGTGTTGAAATATAGCTTTTAAATTAAGTTCCGAATTAGTCAATGCTGCTAAAGGGAGTGGCAATACCATAAGCAAAAGGGAAGAGACTCATAGAATGGCAGAGGCAAATAGAGATTTTGCACATTTTCGTTAATCCATGAACAAGATCTATATAGATACGTAGATCCATGAATACATCTAGATCGGAAAAGAATCAATGGAAAAAGAAAGAAACTGGAATCGAACGACATCTTTCTCAAAACTAACAAAAAGGAAAAGAATAAGAAAGAGATCTATTTTCGGTCATGTCATATAGACCCGAGTCACATCAAATTGTTTCGATTTGAAATATCCGCAGGAAACCCTATATACCAAAAAAATGTGTAGTCAAACCTATTTCTCAATTTAATAAAAGCTCAACGAAGTGAATATAGTACCCAAATAACGATAGATATGTCAAAACCTTTAAAGCTTCTCATATTAAATAATGAAATAACTGAAGAAAAATCTTGTGTTGTTGAGTGGTTAAAGCACGACTGGGTCATACCTTTATTCACATTTGTAAAGCAGTTGAAGAATGTGAAATCAAGTTATTTCATATGTCTTCACCAAGCATTAAATCTTCACGAAATTGTATTGCTGGCATTCATGTTTTCTAGTAACTACTACATGAAAGGGAAATGAATATGAAATAACTTGATATCCCATACTTATGCTATTTAAGGCATTTAAGTCGAGATGAATTATCCATGGCGATGGCTCCAATGGAGTTCTCATGAAGCTTAGCTTGAGAACGGTTCTCAGTGAGTGGCCCACATACATTACATACACACATACAAACCAAAGGCTTATATTATGATGGTGATGATTGGTTCTCTAAAGGTTTTTCTGGTGTCAAGTGTCAATACTACATCACCAACACCAACAAGTACATATGAGTCGTATGACATATCCTCTCCGTTTCCTATCTATTTACTCTTTAAATAGGTCCATACTTGTGCCTGATACCATTACATTGTGCTAAGAAATTTTATAAAATTAGTTGGCAATCACTCTATTATATAGCTGACTCTTTAATGGCTTTTGAGATTTTGTTTAGTGCAGCCATAGTTGCCTTAATGGCAAGGCACTTAGTGATGATAACTTGACCATTACCCTAAGTAAGAGAACATCCCTTGGGGCTTTGACCACCCAATCCCACCTAAACCATGCCTCACAGAGTAAATACATCTGATTTGGTTACCAACAAATGATATAGATATTTTGGTCGCTAGATATGTTATTCAAAATGACTGCAAAGATAACATTTCTGGCTAAAATTTACGGCAGTTAATCCCCTACCAGGGTTATTTTAGATGGACAGTTTGAGTGTTTAAGTAAAGAATGCAATAGTGTAACAAACTGAATCCCAAAAAAATATACAAGGAGTTAAGGCTTTTATAAAGTAATGTCCAATTTTCCTGATGATACGCATGAAAGAAATACCTAAACAGTTATGGCAGTTAATCCTCCACGGAATCTAAATTATGGGTCATTTTAGATGGACAGTTGAGTGTTAAAATAAAGAATACAAGGATGTTACAAACTGAATTAAAAAGGGGGAATTAGGGCTTTATAAAGCAATGTTCAATTTCCTGGTGCTGCTTATGAAATAATTATCTGGACACATTATTCTCGACTTGAGAGAGGAATGAAGAACGTATATGGTAGAGCTGATATTGCAATTACTCTTGGGACCTCACAGATTCGACCCAATGATTTCTTGAAGAAACTTGAATCTTAGCAACTAATGATACATCTACAACCCATATTGGTTAGATAACTTTAGTTGTTTAACCAAAGTTAGATAAACAAAAGCTTATTCTATTCCTACAGGACTGGAAACCAACAGGAGACAATCATAAAGACAAAATTATCTGGGAGGCGGGAAAAGGTGGTGCATACACAGTCAAATCTACATATGAACGGTTAAACGATGGAGGAGTGAGGACACAAGATCTAGTGTGGAAGGTTGAAGTTCCCCTTAAGGTTAGGGCCTTCAATTGGCTGGCTAGTAGAAACTCGGTCCTCACAAGGGATAATTTGGCAAGACGAATGTGGCAAGGACCGATAAATTGTGTAATGTGTCGATTGGATAGTGAAACGGTGGATCACACCTATTCCTTACATGTAGTTTTGTCAGGCCATTATGGGCGGACCTTTTGTGCAGGCTCCGCATATATGGACCTTGCCAGAGACGCTGTAGAATGTTTGGGGAGATTGGAGAGATGCCCATGTCTCTAGAGGTGACACTGACATATGGAGTATTGGGGCGGCAGCTATCTGCTTGGGAATATGGTTAGAGAGAAACAATAGAATTTCTAGAATAACACACAGACACGTCGTGCATCAACAACTGTTATTCAAGATCATTGCTAATATCACATTCTGGTCTCAAACGGCAAGTGAGGAACCATCCAAAAAAATCAGGGAAATCTATGTAAACATCAACACCGCAATGCATGATGCAGTGGAAAGGAAAGGCCACCGGAGGAGTAATTGGCAGGCGACGGTCGACAGATCTCGAGGAGAGAATGAGGGATGTCAACTTTTAGGAGGTTTCGGTATACCGATCACTGTTGTAATTATATGTATTTACATTGCTTTTAGGCAGGGATCAATCTTGTATGGGATGGGGTCTCTTTTTTGGACAAGGAATGAGTATCATGCCCCACCTGTGGGGATACATGAACATCACTACTTGTAACATTGATTGCTTGTTTTGTTAAAATATTTTTAATGAAACACGGGGGGTCTTTCCGACCCACCGCTTATGATAAAAAAAACTTTAGTTGTTTTACTTTGTCTTGATCTTTCCTTTGTTTCTGAGCTTCTGAAAAGAATAGAATGGTATTTCACAAACAAGGTACGCACTATGAGGTTAGGTCCACATACCGATTCCCCCTTGTAATTAAGTTTTTTAAACCACTAATATATCTTGGGCTGGTGGGTCTAATAAAGTTTCAACAACACAGAACAAAAGAAACTCAAATATCATAAAGTGAGCATTTTCTCACTTACAGGCAAGAACAAAACTGGTTTGTGAATAATAAATGCAACCTAGTCAGTTATCCACCTTAAGCTTTATCATACCCTCTAGAATGGAATCTGATTTTTTTTTCACCACATAATATGGCATTCCTGATAATAGACAAGTACAACATTCTAGATAAGTTTAATCTAAATCTGGAATGAGTTGCTTTAAATACAGAAAGAGTCCCTTAATGTTGACACAATTACCCATGTTAAAGATTTAGTAATGATTTGAATCTAGAGGATGTTTGACTTAACAAGAATAAACCTCAATTAAATTGAATAAACTTTAATCCACAGTATCTAATACTGAATCTCAATACTAGGTTTTTCCAAAAGATCAAAGGAGGTTCAAGTTCTATATTAACTTGCTTTGAGGAAAGTCTAAAGGAAAAAATAACACATAAGTTGGATTCATAATGCAACCTTGATATACGTCAGAATGAAAAATAGAACAAGTGTATTTATTGTTTCCTATCGACGGGAGTGAGAAGAAGAGATTTTACAGTAGTTTGGATAGGTGACACCACAACGTGTTCCATGCATTCTTCACATGGTTAAAAAGAACAACCAGTTCCCAACAATCTCAAGCGACACACTTTCATATTATTGACTAATATATAGCATATACTAAATGTATTGACTATTGCATGTTTTTTTCCCCCATCTTATTGAGTTATGCTACCCATTTCAATCATGTATATGAATCAGCAAACTATATTTAGCATGGGCCACCTAGTAATGTTCACTAATTGCAATATGTGCATGAGAAAAAAGCAACCCATTCACATGCAAATACACAAAATTGATCACATTAATTGATCACATTAATAAGCACAAAACATTCAAAAATGTTAGCTAATTCCTATAACTTAAAGAAAGGAGAAAAACACAAGCAGTGGAAGTGTCCAAGAAATTCAAGTTCAGTAACACGCACATTTAACTTTGACAATTTAACACATCCTTTTTGTAATTATAATTAGAGGTAGCAAACGAGTTGGAACCTGTGCGTGCCCGCAGGTAGTACCAAACGGGCCAGGTACAGGTCTCAAAAATTAAAATTCTGGAAGTTGATGTGTACCCAACCCGACACGTATTTTTTGCAGGTCGGGTTCGTTATGCCTGTGGGTACCCACGTGTACCCGAATTTTTTATTCCATTAAAATGTTGACTTTTATAACCACTAACCAACTAATATCCAAACTCAATATCCAGTATAATTTACAAACTAAATGTCTAACTTTACAAACCCATTAACTCATATTCTAAACCAAAACCAAAAGCCCAAAAATCAAATTACATACAGATCTAGGGTTTTCTTAATGCATTCATCCTTCTTCTCCCATCATTGTCATCAACTAATCCATCACCATCACGCCTCCTTTGTCCTCTCTTCCACTGCGCCGTCTCTTCTTCTCTATCACTCGGCTTATCTTCTTTATTTGGCCTGCAACTGCAATCCGTAGTTCATGGTTGTCAAGATTTTAAGAGTTTCTTTTCAATCTCTTGAAGGAAAAGAAGGAGAAGCCAAATATAAGCCTAGATCTTGCGTTTTTTTTTCTTTCTTTTGTGAGATCAATTAGATCCCAATTGACCTTCCATCCTCAATCCTTGAGATATTGGATTTATCTCCTTGTGTTTTTGTTTTACTTTGATTTGATTTGAGTAGCAAACTGAAGTAGATTGGAAGAAAAAAGTTTTTTTTATAATAATAAATCCCTTTAAATTAGCAAGTACCCGTGGGTAAGGGTGCAGGTCTGGTAAATATGTGCTCTTTTTTATCGATGCTTTTTGATCCAACATGTTTGACCCATACCTATGGCGACCCATACCCATTGCCATGTATAATTTTAATAGTAAAGACAAGTTTTGTGGTATCAGATTTTTTTGTTTGTCCCCAACTTATGATAAAAATCTTATGGGTTGTAAAGGGGACACACTTCTTGAGGTTTACTGGTCTAAGATACATACCGATAATCTCATTGATCATTGATCATTGATCTTTATTGATTTTTTAAAGGAAGTAAGAGGATTGGACCTAGGTGGATCTCTCTTAGTCCCCTTTCTAGTATATCTTTCATAATTGTTAATAATTCTAAAGTTAGGAAGTTTTGAGTAAGAGGTGCTAAGGCAGTGCGATCCAATCTCCACTCTCCGCTTAGTCTTAGCAGCATATCTATTCAATAGCATGTTCTCTCTTGTTTGAGATAATGGTTTGATTAAGGGGATTTGGGATTATCCCTACAATATGTTGATGATACTTTGCTTTTTTCTTCTTGTGATGACATAAAACTGAGAAATCTTAAGCTACTTCTACATTGTTCGCAGTGGGATGTTAATTTCTTTAAGTCTTCTGTAATTTGACTTGAAGTTGATAAGAATAAATAAAATGATATGTTTGCCTTCTGTAATTGTTCCTAATGACCGTTTTCCTTTCTCTTGTCTTAGCATTCTTAGGATTGGTAATCTTCGTAGATCTGATTGAAAACCTCTAACTGGAAAAAAAAATTGAAAAGAGGTTATAAAGTTGAGTTGGTAGATCTCTTTCAAGGGCAATAAGATTTACAATGATCAATTGTTGTTCTATCAGCTATTCCTATGTATATGCTCTTTTATTTTGATGTTCCTACTTGGGTTATTTAAAGAATTGACCAAGTTGGAAGAAAATTTCTTTGGGTGGGATCTTTACCCTCTGACCAACGGAATTGTTTGACGAGTAAGAGAGAGTTAGTAAAGATAAGTTTGAAGGTGGATTAGATAACTAACCTTAGAAATTAACATCTGGCTTTATGGGGTAAATGGTTGTGGACAACCATCATTAATGATAATTAAGTGTGGATTAGAGTTATCATATGAAAGTATTTCAGAAGAAGATACCTTTGGGATATTTATGCTAATCCTCTTTCTATTTGTTCTTAATTCTATAAAGGAATTTGGAAGGTTGCTTCCCCCTTTAAATGTAGCTTACAGAAAATTTGTGGGGATGCTATGTCAGGTTTTGGACTGATATATGGATTGGTGAATATTGCATCTTCTTATCCTGAGCTATTTCAATTAGGTATGGTAGAGTTTCTCATGCAGCTTCTTCATTATTCTCTACTAATAGGTTTAGTAGATCTGAATATTTTTTTAGAATAAATTTTAGTATTTCTCACCGTCATTATTTTATTAGTAGTCATCTTCATACTCTCAACATTTTTGCTTGGAAGCCTAGGAATGGTGTTAAATGAAGATAGACTGAAATTTTTAATGTTAAGTCTTTCTATCATTTTCTTAATTCATGAAGAGAGATATGTCCATTTTACAAACACATGGCACAATGTTGCTCCTTTGAAAGTAGAATTTTCGATTGGCTAACATTGCATAACAAGCTGTTGTCTGTGGATAATTTTAATAAGATACATTTAGCCATTGGTCAAAAATGCATCTTATACAATGTTGGTAATGAATCTGTAGTTCACATTTCTTAAATGTTCCTTTGTAAACAAATTAATCTTCTGTGAAAACTAGCTTAGAAGATTAGGGGTTTTCCTTCATTTATTAAATCATGAAAGGGAAAATGGAGAAAGAAAAAGAGTAAGAGCTTCTATTAGAGTGGAGTGGAACACGGTGATGATGGACCTCATTTGGGTGATATGGAATGAGAGGAATCAAAGGATTTTTGTTAAAAAGTCTTCTAATGTTGTTAAACTCATGTATTTTATTTATTGTCATGTTTCTCTTAGGGCAAATATTCTTCTAGATACCAAGAAAGTTGATGTGAACTAATCTGTTTGACAAGTTGTTGCATCTCACTTCATCGACTAAGACTGAGGATTCCAATTCTTTTGCAAGGTCTTCCTCAAATGTTGCTATTCCACTCGCTGATGATGAAACTGCATAATTCTAATGTCTATCCATGCCTATACTAAGGGAGAAGCACTAATATTTTTTGTATTCTGACCATCGACATTCTCCCTTTGTAGCTTAACTTTTATATCTTTCTGTAAGAGAGTTCGTAATTGGCACTTATTCAGGATGTTGTAGGGTTATTATTTGCTACTGCCATACATTTTTATTTTGCATTAACTTGGATGCGGTCAAATATTTAAAAAAATTGTGCGCGTACTAGAAATCGGCGGAGGTGGTTATGGGGATAAATAACACTCTTCGAAGTCCTTCCATAGTTCAAACATTATTATTAGTCTAGAACTTAAAATTTCCAACTATGATTCATCAATGGTGGATAACGACCACCTCCTACAACTCCATCCACTTAACATTGGTAACAGATATACCAAATGCATTGTCTCCATTTACAAAGTCACTATTTTCCTTTTCACCCCGAAAATTACTCCAAGAACTTCTATACTAACACTACCACATATTTAACCAACCGTTCCCAACTCAATTTGTAAATTGAGGAACCTTAACTCTCCTTCAAACCATACTCTATAAATAACAAAACTAAAGTTATCAATCTAAGGAAGCGTAAGGTGCCAATCGATGTTATGTGTCCTAGATGTAACCAAGGAGAGAAAGACTTCCAACACATATTCATATACTGCCCTAAGGCTAAATTGACGTGGAAAATTATGGGCTTGAGCTTTGGTATTGTGGACTCTCCACTCCATATAAAAGATTTTTGGGGGGGAGTGGAAATCGTCACACATTAAAGTAGATAGTAGGGTTATGTGGTATTTAACTATAGCAGCTAGTTTATGGATCTTGTGGCTAGACATAAATGATGCTTGTTTTTGCTCTATAAACTGTAGATTTAGCGTGATGCTATATAAAATTTTGAATATGATCAATACTTGGGCAGGTAAGGCATGGTCAGGAAGAAGCTGTGCATAGACAGCGAGTAGTAGTTTGAGGGATGGGCACTTGCACTCTACGCCGGTGGAGCGCGGCACCATTTGGATAGGATGTTGGCATTAGTATGGCACTATGTATTTTGGATTTTGGTTGTATTGTGGGTTTCAGTTTAGTATGGCACTATGTATTTTGGGTGTTGGCATTTGTACGGCACTATGCATTAGTATGGTTCCTTGTACTTTAGTATGCTCTTGTTTTTTGGGATGTAATATGTTGTAAGCTTGGTTTCGTTAATTCTTGATTAATGGAACGGGTGGCCGTTGGGCCACTTTTATTCTCAAAAAAAAACTAAAGTTATCATGATCTTTAATAGACTGAAAATCGCATGGAAAATTAATATTCAAAACTAATCTAAATTTGTCAAAGAATCGATCTGAGAGAAACTGACCGGTTCTGAATTCGGAGTAACCGAGGTCAATCTGGTCGTCGGCATCGCGATCCTCGGTAATGATCGCCGCCTCCTCGTCGTAATTGGCGGCGGCGGTGGTGGTCGGAAGTGACGTCATCCGGCGCCTGCACGGATTGCCACGTCGGATGCGTTTGCGGTGGCGGATCGAGAAGGAGCGGAAGGGGGGAGGATGTGAATTGGGGTTGAGAAGAGAGGCGGGGTTTAATATGGAGCAGGCCATTTTTTATTATTTTAATTAACTTTTGGTACGGATTTTAAATGTTTGTCAGTTTGGTTTGGGCCTATCTTTGTTTCCTTAATTCTTGTGGAGTATTTATTTACTGCGCCATTTTATGGGGGACGTTCGAGTGGGCTTGAATACTTAACGTCATGACTTATGAGAGACTGGTGAAGGAACACGTGTCCCAAGCCTTTGTCATCCCGGATACTAGTGTTAGAGCATCCACAGTCCTTAAAAAAATGACAAAATATATATTTTAACAATGCATTTTAAATAAACGCTGTAATCGTTCAATGATAAAAAAATACATAAGTTCGTTAAAAAATGAACAGACTAAACATATTTCGTCTGTTAATAAAAAATAATTTATACTGGCCGAAACTTAGAAAATAATAATAAAAAATACGGGATGTTTTGTTCCAAAAAAGAAAAAAATTTCAACATATTTCGTCCGGATTTTAAGAAAGTTTTTTTTGCAAAAAAATTGTAAAAAACAATTTTTAAAAATAGTTTGTAAAATATATTTACAAAAACAATTTTAAAATTTATAAAATTAATTTTTTTAATAAAAAATGGATTGGGACACGGGACGAAGTATCATGTTCATTCCCACCGTTAAATTTATTTAACCAGTTATTTTATTGTGTTTTTTTTTTAACTCGGACATCATGTTTCGTCTGATCAATTAAAAATATAATTAAATAATCCAGACGAAACATGATGTTTCGTCAACTATAATATGCATTTTGCTATTTCGAATGCTATTTCTCTCTTTCTACTGTTGACGAATTGCCAAAAAATGGCAAAATAGCAAACGACTGTGTGCGCTACAGGACAAAAAAAATGACAAAAATGGCAAAAATGGCAAAAAAAACAAACGACTATGGATGCTCTTACCGTATGCAAATTGCTAAGACTAAAATAATTTTAATGGACTCGTAAAATTATATAGAACTTTAAAAAAATGTGAGAGAATTGAGAAAAATTAACTCTTCGAGTGTATAGTTTGGCCAATTTTACCCTAAAAAATACGCTCACAATCCAACCTTTGTACACATCTTGACTGACAACACTCGGGTCTTGACCCGCCTCATCTCAACCACCCCTCCCCCCCCCCCTAAATTCGCATCCTATCAGATGTCTTATTCCTCATCTCACGCGCCTCCGCTGTGTTCGACTGCGGCGACGTCCCCTTCTCCAACATCCTCCTCCACCTCTCCGTTCGCCTCACCCTGCTCTCTAGTCTCTGCCACCTACCTCCTTACCAAATCTCATTCTTTGACCGGATACCACAGTCATTCCCATCTTCTGCTCATACTTTTCTCCAAATTCAAATTTCAAATTTTCAAACACAAATTAGAAATTTAAAATAAAATGAGGGAGTAAATTAGGGTTTCAGAAATTAATATATATACCATACATAGATACAATTAATTTAGTTAAACAAAGTTTTTCAAAACCATTTTTTCACAAACACATTGTGTGCTACATAGGCATTTCATCGAATACTTAATGATCAAAGCACAAATCTAGTAATTAAGTTCTAGATTTATAGATTTTGTGCTTTTATATTTTTTCTAATGAAAATGTGCATAATGCACGTGTTAATAAATGTGAATTCCTACTTTTACTCTCATTTCTTTATTTCAAAATAGAGAAATGAGAGAGATTGACACTCTCTCTCCTATTAGTATAATACTAGTAATTTACATGTGCGGTGCACGTCTTAATAAATATAGTTTTTTTATAAAAAAAATTCGAACGTAGTATGGGCTTGAACTTAAGACTTCCTTTATAATAGTTATACACGTTCGTTAAATGCGTTGATTGGTTTACAAAGACGGTAAGGTCTTCTCCCATTATAATATTAAAGATATAGAAGATATGATATCTTCGTAATAACCTAGAAGAAACTACTTTGAAAAGAGAAATAAATCTATATAATAAAACACAAAGAAAGCTGTCAAGTGGCTCTCATTCAATAGGGTTGAAATCAATGGTCCAGATCTAACCTCACAAAACATATTTTCTCACCCAAAAGTTTTTCCCCAAAACTCAAATTCAAATCCTTCCAAAACAACTACTTTATTTATTTATTTCTCTCTCTCTCTCTTTCTTTCTCTTTTTCTCTTTCGTTCTATCTCTATTTATTTATTTATTTATTTTCAGATTTCAGGTTTTGAATTTTTCAGATTTTTTATGCATTTTTTTATTGCTCATGTTACATTGAAAATAGCGAATATCTCATAAACAGTTAAATTTCATTATTTTCCACACTCAATGTTCTCAGAAACATGGACTTTTTTTTACAACTAATTATTGTTTTACTATTCAAAATTGAGTTGCTGATATGGCTAAAAATGGGGTTAAATCGGAACCATTCAAAGTAGGCACGAATCTCAAAGTCCCAAGGGCAAGATGGTAATTTCGCCTACAGACGGGTCCGAATTGGAAACCGGGTCCCTCCTCTTGGAACTACTAACTCATGAACTGATCTGGCCAGTTGAGAACGGGTCTCAACTCGTTAGGGGCCAGTTCAACAGGATTGGAGGAAATCATGGCTCCCCCTGATCTAGAGGAGGTGGTTATAACCACCTTTATCTTGCCATATCGGGAACTAGGGATTCACTCTTATCCTGAAAGAGATCCCCTTGGCGACTATAAAAACCCCCCTATCTTCTACTGTTAAAGGTGATCACACTTTGCACACTTGAGCTTTTTCCCGTGACTTTTTCTGTGAATTGACTTGATCGTCGGAGGGTTCGACGCCGGGATCCATCCCGGTGTCTCAAACATTTGTGCAGGTCGCAAGGGAGCACCAAGGAGCCAACGAATCACCAAGGAAGAAGAAGGGGTCAACCTGTGTGAGTTCCTCACGAACCTACAAATCTCATCTATTGCCCCCGCACCCGAATTCAGCGGCAACAAATTTGCGTCGTATGTGGGAAGTCACTCGACAAGCAATCTCGTCTTCCTCCTTCAACCCACGTTACTCCCAGCCATGCCTCCCAAGAAAAGACCCGCAAACTCCAACCGAAGGACAACCTCTTCTCATCCTCCTCCTCTTCTGCAGGGGGATCTCCCCCATCCCGACCAACTAACCCAGCAAATCGATCCTCTGGCTCTGCAGTCCATCCAGCAGCCGCTGGGACCCCAAGCTGCAGTGGGGGAACCCTCTCGACGGAGTTGCCACAAGCAACCTGTCCATCAGGTTCGAGTCTCCATCCACAATGCCGACACCGATTCCATGGCTTCCTATACTCCCCCCACTCCAAAGGATCTGCGGAACGTTATCAACAATCGGCAGACCGAGCACGGACCCGATCTCCGTACCCATCTGGGGGAGAGGCAGGCCCAAGAGTCGAACCTTCACTGCAAGCAGGCCAGGGACCGTTCGCCACGCCGATCCAACCGAGGGGGGTCCAACTTTCCCCGTGGACGGACAGAGTCGCCCCAACATCGCCCAAGACGGAGCTTTTCCCCAGCATGTTGCCATGTACCTCAGGACCATCATGAGCAGGAGGCCCCCGTCACAAGGGCGGAATTCTAGCAATTCCAGGAGGCGGTCCTCCGGGCTATCAACGTTGCCCCCAACAATGGCCGTAGGGCTCCCAGTCCTCCGCCAGCTCCTCACCATCCTCGACGCTCCCGAAGTCCTAGGCAGGCTGCGAACCATCGCCGTCCTTCTCCCGATCACCATCGCGGCTCCCGTAGTCCACGCCTTACCCCAAGTCACCCCGTCTCTCAGTCAGTCTGCCTCCTACTCTGAGCCATCACCAGTGCAGCCCCAGCCCTCCTCAACATGAGAACGAGTCCCGGGGCTCGGCCAGACACGACCGAAGGGAGGACTCGATCTACCGCCGTCTCTACGAGATGGAGAGGCACCTCGGCCAGCTCGACCGAGACGAGGGGCGACATGCAAGAGACCTTCGTCCGTGTAGGCCCCCATTCTCCCGTACCAATGTACCATTATGGAGGCTCCAGTCCCGACAACTTCAAGCCTCCACATTTCGAGACCTATACCGGGGAGTCGACCCCGCAGATCACATTGAGTGTTTCAAAACTCTCATGATGATCCACCATGCCTCCGATTCCCTCCTTTGCAATACCTTCCCGGCCACACTCAAGGGACCGGCTCGGGAATGGTACTCTCGGCTTGCGCCGGCATCTATCTTCTCCTTCGACCAGTTCGAGGGTCTCTTCCTCACGCATTTCATGAGCAGTCGGCACGCTGAGAAGACGAGCGACACCGTATTATTCCTCAGCCAAAAGAATGGCGAACGACTAAGGGATTATGTCAAATGCTTCACTGCCGAGGCTAGGTCCATTGCTTCTTTGGAATCCTCATTCGCCACCATCGCCTTCCAGTCCAACGTCTTCAATGCTGACCTCAGGGCGTCCCTCGCCAAGAAGCCCCCTCGGGACTTCTCAGAGCTCCTACTTCGGAGCGAGAAGTACATCCGAGCTGAAGAAGCCGTTCGCCGCCCCACCTTCGAGACCTCATCTTCCGCGAACAAGCGGAAGGGTGCAGAAGAAGATGGAGCTAAGAAGCTCCAAAAAGACAATGGGGGTCAGCGGCGTCCTCCTCCTCGGTTCGAGAAATTCACTTCGCTTAAAGCGAGTGTATCGGCCATCCTTATGGAGATGGGGAACGATGGCCTCCTACCGCCTCCCCCAAGGATGAATACACCGATGAAGAAGAAGGACCGGAGTAAGTGGTGCCGTTTCCATCGGGACCACGGGCACGACACAGATGAATGTCGGGCCTTGAAGGATGAAATCGAGGCCCTCACTCAGAGAGGGCAACTCAACCGGTTCGTAAAAAGGGACTGAGCCGATCCGCCCCCGTTGCCTCGGGGGGCTAACAGGCGAAATGAACAGCGCACCGAGACTCCGGAGGCCGAAGTAGAGGGCATCTTGCACCTGATACACGGGGGGCCAATGGGGGAGATTCTAACTCCTCCCAAAAAATCTTCGTAAGGGAGGTTAACTCTGTGCAGAGCCATCCTCTCCCAAAGGGCCTCGGAGTCCCGGTGACGTTCTCCGATAGGGACCTGGAGGGCGTCCGCACGCCCCACTGCGATGCCCTCATCATCAATCTCCGCATGGCGAACTTCGAAGTTCATCGCGTCTTGGTAGATAACAGCAGCTCCGTCAACATCCTTTTCTTGGAGGCCTTCATGGGCTGTAACACCCCAAATTTCAAATACAACTGAATTCTAGATTCCACAGGATCTTTACACTTCTTTCGTACAATTTTATAAGGAATTTGAAACTTTTATTATAACAGTGGTTACTTCAGAGTCTTTTACATCAATACGCAGCGGAATAAAACACAACAATAATAAATGTACAATTGTTACAACTTTAACATTTAAGTAATCAACAGCATCATTCATCTTTATATCTTCATGTAACTCCAAATCCTACATATAAAACTGTGGGCACGTCAGTTAGTTACAACTGACGAAATTTTATACACGGCCATCCTCTCTATGTCGGAAACAGTATAATGATTCTAAAATACTTTAGCAAACACAAACTTGATCACAAACAAAGCTACAAAGGGACTATCCTGTTGATATCGTGTTGTGCTGTGCACTTAGTCCTTAATACAGTTATTTACATTACATGACACTAATGCGCACTTGTTCGGATTCTATGCATCCCATACTACATAGGTCCGAGGGTAAGCCCTTGATCGTACTTCATCTTATAGGGTTCAATCCCTCGCCATGACTTAATCTACTACTGTAACTACAGTAAGTATCCTAGATATTCTATGATCTACGAGCCCATGTCCAGGCAGTCTGGAGGGAAATCCCACGCACCGATACGACGCATCGAGCAGGCAGACTATGGACAATTCAGCCTCCGCCATGGAACAATGACACCACCCGTAGTCACCAAACACCCCACAAGCATCGCCACTGGGACGATAATTCTGGAGTAGTGCCCACGCCATGTCATGACGCATCAAGCAGGCAGTCTATGGATCACTCTCACACCACCAATCCGATGGCCCTCATACTCGTGTTTTTCTCTTACTTTCATCACATCTTCACAATGTATCTAATCCTTACAATGTTTGTTTTAAAAGAAAAATCATCACAACCTAGAGCTAGCTTATCCTACCGGACTTAAATCAAAATAACAGAGACAGTCAGCCTACCTGGCTACTTCTAAAGAGACGCTCAACCCTCAATGGTTAGCTCTCAAATCAATAAATAAAATTGCCGGTCACTAGGGTCTTACCTAGTCTCTAGATTCCAACAACTATCTCTTTCTAGAGATCAACAATGATTCATAATCAATCTCAATTAATCATTTCCATTTCCTTTGTTCACAAGCTCTTTCTATAAAAAAAATATTTCCTTTTATAATCTCATAACATGAGAACAATTCAATTCGGTCTCTTTATCAATTTCATCGCTCACACCCTTGTGCGCATTTCAAAATAAACTCAATCAAATATCAATAAACATAAATTCGCGTAACCAGTCTTAATCAACTTTCACATGTCAGAAATAAAATCCAAACTCAAGAACGAAAACCAGTTCAGTTCAGTCGACTGATAACAAAGAATCAGTCGACTGTTCTACGAAACTTTGAAACTTCAAAAACAACTCAGTCGGTTCAGTTGACTGTTGATAAGGAATCAGTCGACTATTCCGCAAACGTTTAAACTCAAAAACCAATAATCAATTCAGTAACAGTCGACTGTGAAAGCAGACAGTCGACTGTCCTGCTGATGAAACCCAAATTTTTTAATGCTTGACAGTCGACTGTCGACTCTAGCTCGGTCGACTGTCGATGGTACCAGTTGCAGCCTGAATATATTTTTGACCTTTTAATTGATTTGTACTTCTATAAAAATATAGATCATTACTAGAATGTATTCCTTTGAAAAACAATATCGTACCTGTTCACAAATTCCCCAGTTTCTCATTTTTCAATAAAATTCTTAAAATGCATAAAAACATATACAATCAATTTTCCAGATAGGATGTTATCTTTTATCAAGGATTACTTTATAAAATCTCTATACTCATAAAAATAAATATTTTGAGGTTAGAACCGCACTTCCTTGCCGCATTAGCAACTAACAATTCTTTTCTACACATTTGTATTATTTTAACCAATGTCTCAACATGCATCAATTTCATACAAATCGCTTCAATTCTAGCATTCCAAACTAACAATCATAACAACTTAGAAAATAGAATAAGCAATTTGCATCTACCACATCAATCAAAATTTAGCAATTCAACTCTACATTAATTTGCATGCAATTTCATAATACCAATTCAATTTCAACAAATAAATTATATAGCATCTATCATGCAACTTCTACTCCTAAATTAGAAAGGATTTAAGAAACACCCACCTAAAGTTGAAGAATTTGTACTCAAATGAACTTCTAGAATTCGAAGCTCCTAAAGAAAACTCCAATTGCAACCTCCTCGAAATCCGCGCACCAAAGCAAGGCTCCCTATCATCACTTTCGGTCACCAACAGTGAGGCTCCAACTCCACTCCATTTCGGCAACATCAAGAACAACTCCCATCTTCTTTCATATATATATACTATGCATGTACATATATACATTAGTATATGTATATAGGCATGTGAAATAGGTGATTAGGTGGAGAAATGGACAAGGGCTTTGCTGGTTGAGGCTTGGTCTCTTTTTGGAAATGACAGGAGAGAGGGAGGAGAAGAGATGAGAGAATGAGAGCGACTTAGGGGGTATTTTATAGTTTAATTAAGGGTAGTTAGAATAACCACCTCCCACATGAACACCACTAACCCCATGATTTAAACTTGCTTTCCCTCCTACTTTCAAAATCAAAATTTGAGTTTTCCCTCTTCTATAAACAGCCCGGCCTCCCAAAGATGTGTGCACATTGCACGTGTGCACGTGCACGTGCTTTGTGTGTACCCTAAATAAATTATTTAATTAATCCCTTTAAAAAAATTATTTATATATGTAATAAAAATATGAAATTAACTTAAAATTTATATTTTTCATGTACGATAAAATAGACAGACACATTTCATGAAATTTATAATGCGCTTAGACACGTGCGCCAAAACACGTGCATCGTCCGTAAAATCTCAAAAATACAAAATTGACTTTATCAACCAGACAAATATTTATAATTAATCGGAATGCAACATAAGAATACATTTAATATACATATACGATAATGTACTCAAATGTACAGAAAACATGTGTATTGCACGTAGAAAAATTATTTTAATTAAAATAGACAAAAATTGAATTCTATTTACAAAATGAATTTAAACATATTTATAAAAATAAATAATTGAAATCCATTGAAAAATTTGCACGTAACGGTGGAATACCCAAAATCGACACGTGCATCGATAATACGTAAAAAGCACGTAAAAGCACAAAGATTGAAATTTAGCATTTGAGTTGTCTCAAATGGGATTTTAAGAATACGGGATTGCATAAATAATCGGAATTCAAAATACATATCAAAATGCATTATGGATATAATCAATAACAGTACAAAATGCACGTGCGTAACACCCGAGGGCAAAATTGTCATTTAAATTTTGCGGGGTGTTACAAGGACTTCCCGCTGTCCAGGGACCGGCTCAAGCCCACCGGATACACTCTCCACGGGTTCACCGGGGTCCCGATTACGGTCGAGGGAATTATAACCCTCGATGTAACGGCTGGAAAGGCCCCGACAACTCGTACAAAGAAAATGGATTTCATGGTGGTCGACGTCAAAGCCGCCTATAATGTTATCCTGGGTAGACCAGGTTTGGCCGCGCTTCAAGCCATCCCTTCAGTCTACCACATGAAAATAAAGTTCCTCACCCACTTTGGAGTGGGAGAAGTGAGGGGAAGCCAAGAAGTGGCTCGGAAGTGCTATATGACCTCGATGGGGGATCTGCTCCTCTCTTTGGAAGCACTCGAACTTTCTCAGGAAGGCGGCCAAACTATCTCTGAGCCCGTGGAAGAATTAGAGGAAGTGGCCTTCTCTGAAGAAGACACCACTAAGACGTTCCGCGTCAGCAAAGCTCTCTCCCCCTCCATAAAGCAAGATGTCTCCCGGTGCATACGAGAGAATTGCGACCTCTTCGTATGGACTACAGCAGACATGCCCGGGATCTCGGAGGAGCTCTCAATGCACCACCTGAGCGTCACCCCTAGGATCAAGCCTGTCCAGCAGAAGAGGCGAAAGTTTGCCCCCGAGAGGCAACAGGCAATCAAGGAGGAGGTTGAGAAACTCCTCAACGCCCGCTCTATTCAGGAGGTGAACTACCCTGAGTGGCTCTCCAACGTGGAATGGTCAAGAAGGCCAATAGAAGTTGGAGGATATGCACTGACTTCACTAATCTCAACAAGGCGTGCCCGAAGGACCCCTTTCCTCTTCCCAGCATCGACGCCCTGATTGATGTGACTTCCGGGCATGAGTTCCTCGGCTTTATGGATGCCTTATTAAGGTACAATCAAATCAGGATGTTCCCTCCGGACATCCCGAAGACCTTGTTCGTGACGGACCAAGGCCTCTACTGCTACCGTGTTATGCCCTTCGGCTTGAAAAATGTGGGGGCTACCTATCAGTGCCTGGTGAATAAGGTCTCCAAGACCAGATTGGCCAAAACATAGAGGTCTACGTCGATGACATGTTGGTCAAGAGCACTCGAGGGCAAGAACACACCCTCGACCTTCAAGAAGCCTTCGAGGTGCTCAGGAGGCACAATATGAGACTAAACCCGAACAAGTGTTCGTTCGGTATCTTATCGGGCAAATTTCTGGGGGTTTATGGTCAGCCAGAGGGTCATAGTGGCCAACCCCGAGAAGATCCAAGTCATTCTTAAAATGGCTCCCCCCTCCAACGTCGAAGAGGTGCAGAAGCTCACGGGGCGCCTCGCTGCAATCGGGCGATTCCTCTCCAAAGTCCGAGGAAAAGTGTCTCCCTTTCTTCAAAGCCCTCAGGGGGGCTAAAGGCTTCGAGTGGGGGCCACAGCAACAAGAGTCCTTTGACAAGCTCAAAGAGTATTTATCCAACCCCCCGCTCCTGAGTAAGCCGGCACCTAGAGAGGTCATCTACCTCTACCTCACAGCTTCGGAGCAGACGCTCAGCGCGGTCCTCGTGAGGAAAGAGGATAAGACACAAAAGCCCATCTATTACGTGAGTAAGGTGCTCCGCGATACCGAACTCCATTATCCGAAACTAGAAAAGATGGCACTCGCCTTGGTCATGGCGGCCCGAAAGCTCCGCCCCTACTTCCATTCCCACTCGGTGGTCGTCCTTACTGACCAACCGCTAAAACAGGTTCTCCACAAGCCGGAGACTTTCGGATGGCTCATGAAGTGGTCCATCGAGATGAGTCAGCACGACATCAGCTACCAGTCCAAGACAGCGATAAAGGCCCAAGCTATAGCCGAGTTCAACGTGGAGAACACCATCCCCGACTCATGCAAATCGCCTATCAACCCTTCCGTCTAGACCATCTATGTGGATGGGTCCTCCTGTGCCGATGGAAGCGGGGCTGGCGTCATCCTAACTGGCCCCGATGCTTTCGTCCTCCAGTACTCCCTCCGCCTCAACTTCCCGGCATCAAACAACGAGGCAGAATATGAAGCCCTAATTGCGGGCCTCTGCTTGGCTCGCAAGGCAGGTGCCGAACAAGTAAAGGTCTTCAGCGACTCTCAGTTAGTGGTCAATCAAGTGTCCGGGGAGTACGAGGCAAGAAACGACCGCATGGCTAGGTACTTGGCGAAGGTGAGGGAGCTTCTAGCTTTATTAAGAGATGTTCAACTCCAACGGGTTCCCCGAGAGGAAAATGCGCAAGCAGATGCCCTCTCTAAGCTCGTCTCCTCATTCCTCCAAGGACTAGAATGGACCATCTTAATAGAGGTTCTTCTCAAACCAAGCATCGACGAAGATGGCTCGGAGCCAATGGAAGCCTACCCCTTAACACTTGGGGAAAACTGGAAGAAGCCCCTCTTCGATTACCTCCGGAATGGAGTCCTTCCCGAAGATCCGAAAGAAGTAAGGAGGATCAGGACACGAGCAGAGTGGTACACACTCCTGGACAGGGTCATGTACAAATGCTCCTACACCATGGTCGATGGTCGGCCCTATCCGAGATGCCTCTCCCTGGAAGAAGCACTCTACGCCCTAAGGGAAGCCCATGATGGTCTATGTGGTGCGCACTTGGGAGCGAGATCCCTCGCCCGGAAGCTTTTGAACTACAGGTACTTCTGGCCCATACTACTAAGTGATTCCGAGGAGTATGTCCGCCAGTGCGAATCCTGCCAGAAGTTCGCCCCAATCCGTCGCCTGCCCCAAGCACAACTTGCCTCTTTGGCGAGCCCAATCCCGTTCGTAATGTGGAATATGGATTTGCTCGGTCCCTTCCCTCCGACACCAGGACAGCTGAAGTTCTTGGTGGTAGCAATAGACTACTTCTCCAAGTGGATAGAGGTCGAACCTCTCTCAACGATCACTGAGAACAAGGTGCAGAAGTTCTTTTGGAAGAACATTGTCTGTCGGTTCGGGGTACCTCGCATTCTCGTAACCGACAACGGAACCTAATTTACGGGAGCGGCCTTCCACAACTTTTGCACCAACCTCGGGATTCAACAGCGGTTCTTTTCAGTAGCGCACCCCCAGTCCAACGACCAAGCAGAGAATGCGAACCGACAAATTCTCTCAGGTTTGAAGAAGAGGCTCGACAAGTCCACCAAAGGTCTATGGGTCGAACAACTCCCCAATGTGCTTTGGAGCTATCGCACCACCAAAAGAACTCCGACGGGAGAGTCCCCTTTCAACCTCACATACGGATCAGAAGCTCTTATCCCTTTGGAGGTGGGTCTGCCTTCACCTCGACTCATAGCTTACAATGAGGCGCAGAACGCGAACCAGCTTTGTAACTTCCTAAACCTCATTGACGAGATCTGCGAGAGAGCCGCAATCTGCCAGGAGACCTACCGTAGTAGGATCACTCAAGCTTACAACAAGAGGGTATGACTGACCAACCTAAAGGCGGGGGACCTAGTGCTGAGAAAGTTATCAATTTCGGATCCAAGCAAAAGGGGCAAGCTGGCACCCAATTGGGAAGGGCCATATAAGGTCTCCAGAGTTATACGCCCAGGAACGTATCAACTCGAAGACCCAGGGGGGCAGAAAGATGCTAAGGACTTGGAATGCCGAGCACCTAATGAAGTACCGAGAGGGTATCTAAACGCCGCTCCAAGCAACTTCCCCAGGATTGCAAAAACCTTACTTGTATCGTCTTTTTAATCAAAATGTAAAGACGGTCTGCAACTTAGAAGCGGCCGCCCATTATTTCCAATAAAGAGAAATTCTACTCACAACTTCCCTGTCTTTTGAGTAAACTAACTCTACCTAGCAAATTCTCTATTTTTGGAGTAGTCTAACTCTACTTGCAAAAAAAACCGAGATGGTGTCTAAATGCCGCTCCAAGCAACTTTCCCAGGATTGCAAAAACCTTACTTGTATCTTTTTTTTAATCAAAATGTAAAGACGGTCTGCAACTTAGAAGCGGTCGCCCGGTTATTTCCAATAAAAAGAAATTTCTCCTTACAACTTTCCTGTTTTTTGAGTAAACTAACTCTACCTAGCAAATTCTCTATTTTTAGGGTAGTCTAACTCTACTTGCAAAAAAAAAAAATCTTTTAAACGATGAAGTTCGGAGTCCAACACTTGCCTCGATTTCGCTTCTACTACTCGCTCATAAGCGAGTAAGAAGTTGTTCGCCATTCGAAATTGCTCCCATAACCATTGGCTCTCTCTTTTAAATGACAAAGTTCGGAGTCCAACACTTGGCTCGATTCCGCTTCTACTATTCGCTCATAAGCGAGTAAGAAGTGATTCGCTATTCGGAATTGCTCCCACAACCGTTGACTCTCCCTTTTAAACGACGAAGTTCAGAGTCCAACACTTGGCTCGATTTCGCTTCTACTACTCGCTCATAAGCGAGTAAGAAGTGGTTCGCCATTCAAAATTGCTCCCACAACCGTTGACTCTCTTTTTTAAACGACGAGTTCGAAGTCCAACACTTGGCTCGATTCCACTTCTGCTACTCGCTCATAAGTGAGTAAGAAGTGGTTCACCATTCGGAATTGCTCCTACAACCGTTGACTCTATCTTTTAAATGACGAGTTCGGAGTCCAACACTTGGCTCGATTCCGCTTTGACTACTCGCTCATAAGCGAGTAAGAAGTGGTTCGCCATTTGGAATTGCTCTCACAACCGTTGACTTTCTCTTTTAAACGACAAGTTCGGAGTCCAACACTTGGCTCGATTCCGCTTCCACTACTCGCTCATAAGCGAGTAAGAAGTGGTTCGCCATTCGGAATTGCTCCCACAACTGTCGACTCTCTCTTTTAAACGACAAAGTTCGGAGTTCGACACTTGGCTCGATTACGCTTCTACTACTCGCTCATAAGCGAGTAAGAAGTGGTTCGCCATTCGGAATACTCCCACAACCGTTGACTCTCTCTTTTAAACGACGAAGTTCGGAGTCCAACACTTGGCTCGATTCCGCTTCTACTACTCGCTCATAAGCGAGTAAGAAGTGGTTCGCCATTCAGAATTGCTCCCACAACCGTTGACTCTCTCTTTTAAACGACGAGTTCAGAGTCCAACACATGGCTCGATTCCGCTTCTACTACTCGCTCATAAGCGAGTAAGAAGTGGTTCACCATTCGGAATTGCTCCCACAACCGTTGACTCTCTCTTTTAAACGACGAGTTTGGAGTCCAACACATGGCTCGACTCCGCTTCTACTACTCACTCATAAGCAAATAAGAAGTGACTTACTACTCAGAAGTGTACCTGCAACTATTGACAACTACAAATGCCGTCAAAACACACGAATACGAAGACAAGTATTATTTCATTGAAATCTGAGAAACAAGTCTAGTTACAAGACCAACTGCTCATCTATACAACGAGAAACAACACTTATGAAGTTAAAAGTGCAAAGACTCCTAAGGCCTACTTCAGCGCCTCCGAGGCGCTGGCATACTTTGGTTAAGAACACCCGAGAGCGACGAATGTTGAACTGCCGACGTCCCCCCTCGGCACTCGTCTCTAGACTGGCTAGTCGAGAAGCTTCGTTGGCACCCATTCTAGGGGTAGCTCCAACGGACGCTCCACTCGACGAAGCTGCCACCCCACTTTGCACATCGCCTGGACTCCGATGCACTGACGGCGAGCGACGCGCTAACTCGTGGAAGGTTATCCCCCTGTCACGCTCTTCGCGAGTGCAGGTGGTGGATCGGACATTGCTCTGTTCGGGTCATGGCTGAAGACGGGTAACCTCTGCCTCGAGCTCGACAATTCGCTCTTTAAGCGAGTCGTCTCTCACCTTTATTGACAGACGAGGCAACCGCATCGAGCCTGCCTCTCGAGATCCTTCGGTGATCATCCGCCGAAGGTGAGCAACCTCCATGCTCTTGTCGAGGATCACTTTCTTCAGCTCGTCCCTCTATGCCATCACTTTGGACAAGGAGTGGCGGAGATGCTTAATCTTCAGGCCGAGGTTGGCTTCAGCCGACGAATCCAAATCATCGCCTTCAGGGGTCCTCTCTTTAATCCGCTCCTCTAACCGCCTCCTCTCTATGTCTCGACGAACTAAGGTCGACCTCAAGTGCTTCAACTCGTATTTTGGCTTACGGAGGTCCCACTCGAGCCCCAATCTCGTCGCCCCTAGACTAGCTCTTAGGTGAGCCACTTCGGCCATATGAGGCACCTCGACGACCTGTAGCGCTTCGACATTCTGCAAAGAATCAGGGCACGAAGCCGTTGAGATTCACACTACTCCAACACTTAGACAAAAAAAAACTTTTAAATTTTCTCAACACTTAGACAAAAAGAGTTCGAGACATTTTCAACACTTAGTCAAAACAGAGAACTTTCTTATTCATTTCAAAGTTGAAGCGGTGGCTAGTCCGCAGTTCGACAATACAAAAAAAAACAATTTATATATATATATATATATATATATATATATATATATATATATATATATATATATATATATATATATATATAAGCGACTGAGTCAGAGAGCCACCTCGAGGTGCTGCTCTGAAGCGCCCTCGCTCGGCAGAGTGACGAGTGCCACTTTGGGGTTCACCTCGTCCTCGCCGTCGCCCTCGGCTTCATCACCTTCCAGCTCGGGCTTGACCTTCGCCAGAGGGATGAGCTCCTCACCCTCTATCGGATCGTAGAAGTAATATGTCGAACCGTCAAAGCCGGGGATGCGAGCCGCCACATGCTTCAGAGCTCGAGCATAGGCCTCCTCCATATTTGTCATCATATGGGCCTCCGCCTCGTCCTGAATGGCCTTCTGCGCCTCCGCCACCTTCAGCTCCTGCCCTTTCAGCACCTCCTCGGACGCCCTCAAAGCCTTCGCCAGCTCCTCCTCGAGGCGAGCCCTCTCCTTCTTTAGCACCTCAACCTTGGCTGTTTCGGCCGCTGAGTGCTTTAGCGCTTCGGCGAGCTTCGTCTCGAGGGCACCCACCTCGGCTGCTCGTGATGCCGAGAGCCGATGTTCAGCCTCGAACAGCTTCACCGCCTTGGAGCGCTCCGACCGCTCGCGATCGTTTGCCGCCTTCATCTCCTTCTCTTGCTCGCCGAACTGCTTGAGCATATGACTGAAGTGACAGAGGGTCTGTGAACAAAACAAAGGAATATGAGAACTCAAAGTTCGTTAACCCTGAAGCTGAAGGGAACAGAGCGAGGCTACTTACCGACATCGTCGACCGGGCAATCTCCAAGGCATCGTCGCCGACTGTACCTGCCCTCAACGCCGCACGATCCCTTCTAGGTCAGCAGATGGCGTACCGCCTGCATGCACATCCCCGTATCACCGAGGAAGCCATCCAGCTTCATCACCCACCAGTCGGGGATGAAGGGCCTCTTGTGCTCTTCGGTAAGGATGGCCTCTACCTCGGTCGTGAGCGGCGGCACCTCTATGGCCAGAGCGGTGCCGGCCGAGAACCCCCCACTCGAAGATCTCGGGGCTTCAGCCGAATGGAGCGTAACTTGCGGCTCCGAGGGGGCATCGCTAACTAAGTCTGCAACAGCCGCTGGCACCGAGGGCGCTTGTACCGCTCGGCCGGAAGGAGGCCTCGCGTAGTCCTCTTCCTCTTTTTTGTATCTGCACCCTTTGCTGCAGCCGCGCTCCTCTTTGCCATCAGGGTTCGGTAGTCCATACTGGGGGCTTCTACACACAAAGAAAAACCGAACAAAAGTTAGTGAAAAACACAAACGCTAAAAGTGAGTACTCATATGTTTTAAAAAGAAAAGGAGCGTACTGGGGTCGATCGGACTAAGACCTCCACCGAACAAGACCTCCTCGGTAATATCCTTCCAACCGAGAGTCGGAAGACCGAGGATCTTCATCACTACCTCTTCTTCTTCTTTAGTGAGCACCGGTTCGGCCTTTGCCCACTTTGGAACGTCCTCTTTTCACGTCGTAGGGAAGCCCCACGGCTCGGGACCTCGGATAAGGAAGTATTTCTCCTTCCAATGTTTGATGGAGTCTGGGTTCTTGATCAGTTTAACCCCCTTCCTCGGCGATAGGTAGTACCGGTACTCCATCTTGCTCATTTGGCAGATCCGGTAGAGGCTGTGTAACCCCTATTTTCATTAATACGTAATTTTCAATTATTTTTATGTATTTTAAATCATTAGTATTTTGTAAGTATTTTCTCCTAATTAATTTATTATTATTCAAACTATTTTACAAATTATTTGATTGCTTAATATTTATTTCAAAGCCAAATTGTTTAACTATTTTAAAAGCCCATTTTGTATTTTAGTTTTATTATTTGTTAATCTAAAATCCAATTGTTTATCCTAAGGCCCAAATTCGTATTTGATTTTTATTAAATTAATCCAAAGCCCAATTGTTTAATTATTATTTAAAGCCCAATTCTATGTTTTGATTTTTATTTTATTAAATTAATTTGAGCCCAAAATATTTTAGCCCAATGTCCTAATTGTTTTTAGTTAAATATTTTGAACCCATGAACCAAGCCCAAATTCACTAAACCCAAACCCACAAATCCATATACTACTCACCCATATACAATATCTTCACATTTCTCCCACTTGCACGTTCCCCTAACTACATCCCACGATCTTCTCCCCCACTCCCGTTACTCTCTCTCTCTCTCTCGCCCGTTCTCACTCCCCCATCTTCTCTGTTAAAACAACCAAACCAATCACAACAGAGCCAAACAAATCAAAACGATCAGAACAAAACCCAAACCCCCAACTCACCTCCCTCCTTCCTCCCGCTCGTCCTCAACTTCTCCTCGACCACTCTCCTCGCCTCGTTCGCGTCGCCTCGCCATCCTCCGCTCGAATCCCCACAGTCAAGCACTCCTCGTCCTCGCCTCCGTGAAATCACCATTGCCGAAGCTTCAGCTTCATCTCCTTTCGAAGCTTCACTCCGTGCACCCCGAAACCACCGCAGTACCCCTCGCCTCCGTCGTCTTCTCCATCGTCAGCACCCAAATCCATTCACCGTCGCCTCTCCAAACGCCGAACCCATCCTCACCGCCATCACCATACACCATCGAACCACTTCGAACCCAACTCCACTCTTCCCCTGTTCTTCGAGTCGAACAGAGCCCGCTGCCGTGCCGCAGTCGTCGTGTCGCTCCCCGACGTGGTGTCGCCATCGCAGCACTACCGCCATCGCCGTCGTCCTTATCTCTCTCTCTCTCTCCGTTTCGAAGCAGCGACGAAGAAGAAGAACGAAGAAGAAGAAGCAGACGTTCGGATTTGGAGGGATTGAATTTGGACCATTCGATCGCTTCAAGATCCGTGCTCCTGATCTGTGTTCGCTGTTCTGCCACAGCCGATCCGAGAATCGCTGTTTCCTGTTCTGGTTGGATCCGGTGTATAGCCGCTCTCCGATTGGCTGGCTGTTGCTGTCCCGTGTTCGGCTCGCAGCGGATCTCAGTTCGCTGTCCCCTGTTCTGGATCCGATCGAGTGTGAAGAAAGGATTTCATTGGACCATTTCGCTGTTTGCTGTTCTACCCGCGCCAGATCCAACTGCTGTTTTGCTGTTTTGGGCTGATCCAGTGTGGGGAATAGCTCTTGGTTGCTTGCTTTTGGAGTTTCTTCGTACGTAATTTGCACGTGCCTCTTGGGATTGTTCCCCGGGATACTGATCACGTTATTCTTAATTATTCGAATCAACTACTACTAAAAGGCAAGTCCATTGAACTATTTTCTTTATTCTAGTTCAAATTAATTGGTCTCCTGCAAGTAGTTCCATTTTAATTATCTTAAATTGCCTTGTGTACCTTCTAGTTAGGAGTATCGAGGGTTTACACGAGCTAACCCGACGTACTCTTGACCTCTTATAAATATCCATTGACTCAAACCTAAGCCTATATAGATATAATCGATATAAATAAAATGAATAGAATTGTGTATAAAGGAAAATGAATGATGATTGAATACATTGATCGATTGAAGTATCGAGACTTGAACAATGACATCATGAATTGACTCGTACATTGCAAAGAACATCCTAATTATTGTACAATGGTGTAATGCATTTCATGATACAATAACCTATTGTTTATCGACTTGAATGAACATATATGTTATGGCTTTTTATGAATTCCTGTCGCTTTGTCTGTCTTATACTGAGGTTTCGACCAAGTTATAATAGGCATCAGTTAAAATAATATAAAGAGAATTGCTGTTTTAGATTTACTATTTCATGTTATTATTTAGCAATGCATCATGTTGCTGCATTCACATCGTTCCCTTGACATTGTTATACACATTTACATGGACATGAATGATTTAATAAAATACTAAACAAGCCGGGGTTTATAAGGGTTGACCTAGTAGTGGGAAATCTCATAAAATGTACTCGGTAAGGCCTATATTGATATCGTATTGAAATGGAAAGAGAAGTAATGATTGTGAATGATTGATTGAATAATTGGAAATTGATTGATTGCAAATGGTAAATGATTGTTATTGAAACCGAGTACACGCTCTGTAGACCCCACCACTATGTCTCAAACGTACACTGTTTTGCGTGCACCGAACCTGTGGTACAGCACACATGGGACACAGAAGTACGTGCACTAGATAGGAGAAATGACACTCTAATGAACATAAATTGACATATATACTTTATTAAGACCGTTGTTTATTAGTACCATTATTGATCTTGCAATTCAATCTTGACTCATATTTCTTCATGTAACCTTGTCCTTTACTCTCTGCTTTCACTACTTGCTGTCCGTACTTGCTCTAAGGACAAATTATTCTATCTTTTTAGATAATCAAGTACAGGTGAGCCAAAGAGAATTTCTAGGAGGCATTGATGAGCAGATCTTCTACAATTGGAGCATGAATCTCTTGAGTTATTTGGTAAGTCTTTATATTCCAGATTGGTTATTGAATTTCGTTCTCGTTTATGTGATCATGTTTCCTGCGTGGTTGTGATTCATTTTTATTATATTGTTGAGCTAAGACTGATACAGCTTATGGATGATATGAGTTGGCATACTTATATCATTCGCTGGGCCTCAGTTACGTGCTTGTGTTCCTGTATTCCAGGAAGCGGGGCGTGACAGGCTGCAGAGGAGAACGAGTTGGGGCTGCACACCGACCGCCTGACATTAGAGGATGAAGGCGATGACATGCCGCCACATGTTCGGCATGAACTGCACGGGGCTCAGGCCGTACCACTGCAACACCTCGACCACAAAAGGCGGAAGCGGTAGCCGAAGGCCGGCATTAAGTGCGCCGTACGGAAAGACGCATATGTCTGGCGACGTCCCCGTACACGCTCGGAAGCCGGGGCCAGAGAGTAGCAGAGCGTACTCATTCGGGATACGGAATCCCTTCCTGATCCGATGAAGGTCCGCCTCGGTCATGATCGAAGGGATCTCATCCACCTCGAAAGGATCCCTCGGGCTGTTCTCCTCATACACTGTGGCCATCCCGTGCACCGCCTTCTCCAAGATGTCCTCGAGGTAGCTCCTGACCCTGCCGAGGCTTGACAGTGTGGACGGCAGCCGACCCAGCTCTCCTGCCCCCCTCAGAGTCTCCACTATCGTCGATACAACGGCTGACTTAACCACTTCCTTCCCTTTCCACGGCACGACCACTATCGCTCGACCTGTACCTTGGTCCGAAGTTGAAGTCTCGTCCCCCGACGATGCTCTAGACATTTCAAGATTGAGTTGAAAATAACTAACCTCGAAATGACGTTTATGGTCGGAATAGATCGCCGGAGATTGAAAACGCTTGGCCGCGAAAGCTAGCAGCACCGCTCGAGAACAAGAACAGCTCTAGCAAAAGTGAAGTAAAAATGAAACTGTAAAAATGAGAGGAAAGGGGAGTGGTGAAAACTTATAAGTGTTAAAGTGAAATTCGGGTGGGCCTTTGAACACTTTGGGCCCCCATAACGGCTCATTGGAAGCGTAAACGCCATCCCTGAAGCCTAAACGTCTCTTGCCTCAAGATTTGTGCCTGATCTTCAATCAAACAGCGAAGATCGTGCCACATTACTCGGAAACCAAATCCGAGCAACTTGCATTCCGAGCAGCGTATTGAAGAAAAATGACTTTCTCCTCGTGATTCGTGCCAGACCTTGATCAGACGGCTTAGATCCGACCGCGTCAACCAAGATCACGTTTTCTCGTGATCTGCGCCATCATGTCTCGAGATTCGTGCCTGATCTTCAATCAAATGGTGGAGATCGTGTCACGTCGCTCAGAAACCAAATCCGAGTAACTTACATTCCGAGCTGCGTATTGGAGAAAAATGACTTTCTCCTCGTGATTCGTGCCAGGCCTTGATTAGACAGCTCAGATCCGACCTCATCAACCAAGATCACGTTTTCTCGTGATCCGCACCGTCATGTCTCGAGATTCGTGCCTGATCTTCAATCAAACGGCGGAGATCGTGCCACGTCGTTCGGAAACCAAATTCGAGCTACTTGCATTCTGAGCTGCGTATTGAGAAAAATGACTTTCTCCTCGTGATTCGCGCCTGACCTTGATCAGACAGCTCAGATCCAACCGCGTCAACCAAGATCACGTTTTCTCGTGATCAGCGCCGTCATGTCTCGAGATTCGTGCATGATCTTCAATCAAACGGCGGAGATCGTGCCACATCGCTCGGAAACCAAATCCGAACAACTTGCATTCCAAGCTGCTCATACGGAGAAAATAACGACCGAGCAGCAAGAGCCGTCTGATCACCCCGTGAATCGTGCCGCGACCTGATGGATAACCTTGATTCAGCCATGCCAACCAAGATCACGTTTTCTCGTGATCCATGCCGTCGTGCCTCGAGATTCGTGCGTGATCTCCAGATGGACGTCTCAGATTGCGCCACGTCGCTCGAAAACTAAATCCGAGCAACTAGCATTCCGAGCTGCTCATACGGAGAAAATAACGCCGAGCAGCATGAGCCGTCCGATCGCCTCGTGATTCGTGCCTCGACCTAATGAGCGGCCCTGATTCAGTCACATGACCAAGTGTAAGATCCACCGTCAGATGACCTCGGGATCTGTGCCACATCTAGATGGAAGTCCCAGATTGCGCCACGTCGCTCGGAATCACAATCCGAACGACTGGCCTTCCGAGCTGCCGACATGGAGAAAGTTCTGTCGAGGATACGGGCCGTTAGATCACTTCGAAACTCGCATCATAATCTGATCAAGATCCCAGATTTGTCCACGTTGCTCAGCGCCGCCCCGTCGTCCGATCATGCCGAACCGCGCGCCGACACAAGATGAACGGTTCAGATTGCGCTGCATCATAAATTCGGCGATAAATCATTTTTATTTGCAAATTTTCGAATTAATTTTTTAAAAAATTGAGAAAAAATAATTAAAAATTGAGAAAAATCAATTAAAAATTCTAAAAAATAATTATAAATCCGAGAAAAATATTTTTGACCACCTGGATAAATAATTATTTGCTAGAATAATTAATTGACGCCTCTTGAAATTAGATTATTCCCTCGCAAAATTAAACAATTGATTCGAAAAAGTAATTGGACAATGGGAAAAAATCATCAAAAATCCAGAACGACCTGATAGCAAACTTGGGCACGTTACCAGCACAGAAAGGCAACATTTCACCCCCTCAGACGAGATTCCACCATCCGGAAGCTCCGATAAAGCCCTATACGCCATCAAAACAACAAAACTACTCCCACAAGGCTGTAACACACAGTTTTTGGGAGTGGGGGGTTCATGATATGGCTAAAAAATGGGGTTAAATCGAAACCATTCAATAGGCACGAATCTCAAAGTCCCAGGGGCAAGACGG
Organism: Hemerocallis citrina; assembly: GCA_017893485.1. NCBI lineage: Eukaryota > Viridiplantae > Streptophyta > Magnoliopsida > Asparagales > Asphodelaceae > Hemerocallis > Hemerocallis citrina. The sequence continues at coordinate 45,221,070 of CM030361.1, forward strand.
TAATTTCGCCTACAGACGGGTCCAAATTGGGAACCAAGTCCCTCCTCTTGGATCCACTAACTCATGAACGGATCTGGCCAGTTGAGAACGGGTCTCAACCCGTTAGGGGCCAGTTTAACAGAATTGGAGGAAATCCTGGCTCCCCCTGATCTAGAGGAGGTGGTTATAACCACCTTTATCCTGCCACACCGGAAAGTAGAGATTGACTCTTATCCTGAAAGAGATCCCCTTGGCGACCATAAAAACCTCCCTATCTTCTACTGTTCAATGTGATCACATTTTGCACACTTGAGCTTTTTTCCCTGGACTTTTTCTGTGTATTGACTTGATCGTCGGAGGGTTCGTCGCTGGGATCCATCCCGGTGTCCCGAACATTTGTGCAGGTCGCAAGAGAGCACCAAGGAGCCAACGAATCACCAAGGAAGAAGAAGGGGTCAACCTGTGTGAGTTCCTCACGAACCTACAAATCTCATCTATTGCCCCCACACCCGAATTCAGCGGCAACAATTACATAATTGTTGTTTTACTGTTTATAAGATTTTCATATGCTGTATTCCGATGACGTGCCGTAGCCCACATGCAAATCTAGTATATATATATAAATAAATACTATGAAGGAAAATATAAAAAATGGATAAATTGCATAAAATTAATTATTGTTGATCTAACTTGCACTTATGTAACTCGATGCTAATTTGAATCTGTACTCGATAGCATTTTGCAAGCATATTCAATGATCACAACTGGGGCACAATACCTGGTGCGAGTGACATCACGCATAGTCGCATAGACATGAATGGCTAACCATAATAGACGACATCATTAACTAGGATGATATCCAGGGCTGGCCATGAGTTCCCCGTCCCGAGGTGAACTCCCGAAATGGGCCCCAATAAAAAAACAAAAAAATTAAAAACATGTATACAAAAAAATTGCATATTGTTGAAAGCAAAATATAAAAATTTGATTTAAATCACTCAAATTTAAATCTCAAATTCAATTTAAGTCTTCAAGCCTAAATCCAAATAATTTTTAAAAAAAATTTAAAGACTCAGATAATTATTTTTTTGGGCCCCTAATAACAATATTTTTTTACATGCAAAATACGTGCCTGTATTTACAAGAAAATTACAAATTTGGGACCCCTGAAATCGCAAAACCGCCGGAGGCCTGAGGCACTGCCCACCACAGGTGCCCACCACAGGCTGCCTCTCAAAAGGTTGTTAACCAATTAGGTGACTCTTGATCCTTGGCTAATAGTATTTATACTTAAATTATCCTATTAGCAGACCAGTCGACTGTTCGCTGCCAGATCTGGGGTATTACATACACCCCCCTTAGAAATCAGCGTCCTCGCTGAGTACAGGGCACACATCTAGTGTAGGACCGCCCTTTCTAGCCGATGTAGTATAGTCCTCTATCCCGGAGATCAGTCACTCTCAACACCGATCTGGGGTATTACATACACCCCCCCTTAGAAATCAGCATCCTCGCTGAGTACAGGGCACACATCTAGTGTAGGACCGCCCTTTCTAGCCGATGTAGTATAGTCCTCTATCCCGGAGATCAGTCACTCTCAACACCAAGGGGGATAGGGTCGACGAGCTTACCATCACGGTGGCCTGCGCCAGGCTCGTAAACGCCACCTCCACGGGCTCGCTCTCCATCGCCTTGCGGTCGCGAGGGGTTGCCAACTTCTCCACCACCTCAACGGCCTGGGCCTCCTCGGTCAGACAGTCCCCCATCCGAACCGACCAGTCCGGTGCCCACCGTTGCTGCAACATCTCCACCACCGGGTCCTCTTCCTCGACCTCGACCAAGGGACCTTTCCCCTTGTCAAGATTGGATGCCCTCGCTTGGCCCTGGCCCCTCGAAGTAGCCACCCCCTTGCTCGTCTCCGAGCGAATCCTCTTGGTCCTCGGCTCGAGCTGGGCCTCCGAGATGGCTAGGGACGACTCCCTCGGCCTCTTCGTCGCCTCCCCCATCTTCTCGGCCTTCTCCTTCTTCAGAGCGAACCTCTTTGCCTTGATCGATGCTTCATCCATATCTGCAGAAAAATCCATTTAGAGCAATGAGCAAGAAAGTACGAAAAGATCGAGAAAAAAGAAACAACTACATACACAGAACGGCTGGGCTCAGTCCAACGCTCGCCAGGTGGGCCTCCGTCACCTTCGTCCAATCGATACTATGTGACAGACGGAGGCGCTCGACAAACCCCCACTCCTCGGCCGTCAAATCCCTCGGCCTCGGCGGTTGATAGCTCGGCTTGGAGTGGTTCCATCGAGTGGGAATGTCCCAGGGCTCTTCACTCCGGATTACCAGATATTTTTTCTTCCAATCCTTGATGGAGTCCGGGTGGCTGTGAACGACCTTCCCCTTACTCCGGGGCGAGATGTAGTAAACACCCTCAGCCGCCGAGCTGATCATCAACATCGCTCGGAACACATTCAGCCACAGGGGTACCTTCTGTTCCCCGCACATCAGTACAAAGCAGATAATCTGCTTCCAAGAGTTCGGCCCGTACTGCATCGGCGCCAAGGAGGCCCAGTTCAGCACATCCCGAACAAACGGGTGGACTGGCAGCCTCAGTCTGGAGATGAAGGCGTCCACGGGGAAGACGCAATACCAAGCAGAAAGGGGATCGGTTGGGCGCAGAGTAGAGCTCGGCAACATCAATTTGTAGCCGGGCCCTATGTGGTACGCCAGCTGCAAAACCTCCAAGTTCCCGCCCTCCAAGACGGTCGGAATCGCGTCCATCATCACCATCTTCCGACTCGACGAAGAGGGCTGCACGCCAAAGAGCTCCTTGTCAGAGAGGTCGTCGGGATACTGACGGAAAGGCTTCGGCTGTACGGGCGAACCTGTCATCAAATTGCTGTAAATAGGCGCCTGACTCGAACCACCAGTCCTCGACCCTGCCTTCCTCGGAGCCCTCTTCCTCTTCTTGGTTCGCTCCGGCGAGGGGGTAGATAATGGCCCCAGACCAGTCGGCATGGAACTCGAACCCGCACCCTGAACTGTGGATCTCCTTACTGTGTCGCCCTCGCCTCCCTCCTCCTCGGAAGTCAACTCCAGAATGCGGACACCGTCCGAACCATCACTTGCTTCCTCCGACTCGCTACTCTCCACCACGAAGGGATTTCGGGAGCGTAACGGCCTCACATTGTGTACCACCTCCTCCTCACCTACTGGTTCCTCCCACGAAACTGAATCGGAAGGCTCCGCAGCGTGTACTGACTCCTCCTCAAGCACGGGCTCCTCCCACGACGTCGATTTGGAGGCAGGTTTCACTTCCCCTCTAGACGTCGACGCTGACGAGCCAGACTGAGCCCTATCCATCTGTGCCTAAACTAAACAGACTTACCAACTAACCTGGGGTCGCTTCGGAAGGACGAGCCTAGTACAGCAAACTGCAGGGACAAGCGCTGAAGTGTTGGAAGATTTTTTGAAAAGGAAAGCAGCGAGAAAGAAGTGGGCGAAAGGGGGAGAGGGGGGAATATTTATAGAGGATGAAAACGACTCCTCGATTTTTGCAATTACTGTTCACCGATTGACGTGCAACTGCCGCCTGAAAAATCGCGCCACGTCCTCGAAACGTGTGCTACTGACGTCATCCAGTGCCAGGCTGGCAGCCAGACGCAGGGGTCGGTTCAGATGGAGTAGTCGAAGGAGAAAACATTTTTCTTAAGATTTAAGGCGCCGTCCTTCGACAGACGCCCCGGGCTCCAGGGCTCGGTCGATTCCCCTCTCACCTGCGAGCAGCTCGGGGCTTACAGCCTCGGCAGCCGAAACCCCGAACTGTTCGAGGGTGGGACAGAAACCACCATCGCCTGGAGCCCTATCGGAAGACAGATTGGCCAACCTCCAATCGAAGACGACCCATCTATCCGAGGCTCTTCAGCCCCAAGTCCGGAATACGGTTGATGCCCCTCCCGTCTGGATCTCTCTCGGGCCAAACAACCGTGTCAGGGTCGTCTGACCCGAAAAAGGATCCAGACGGCAGAGCCACCACCAATCCGAGGCTCCTTATCTACCGGTCCGGATTTTCGGTCGTTACCCCTCTCGCCCTGATCTCCCCTGGATCTGGCTACCGTATCAGAGCCATTAGATCCAAGAGAAGATCCGGGCGGTAGAGTAACCACCTCTCCGACACGACCGGGGGTAAAATTTTGCAAGAGACAGACGTCCGCCGGAGCAGACACCTCTGATGGCCAATGGACCACCCTTGCTGTGATCCAACCCGCTGCGGAGGGAGGGGTACTTATAGCCTCCCCCATAGGCCGGCCTTTATGACATGGGGAAAGCCAAACGACGGAAGCCCATGCGCCACGCATTTATTAGGCGGCGCAATTAAGGCCCCTGGGAAATTGGAACATCACACAGATCCCGGAGCGCCTTCAATGCTCCGCAAAAACAACGGGCTACCCCGCTCAAACATTCTAAGGCACAACAGTTCGCCCCCACCCTTGCCGACCCGTAATCCCTCGCCAGCTCGAGGCCAAGTCTAGCACCAGGATAGTCTTCTCAGGAAGGCTCAACGGCTCGCCATCGCCCTTGCCGACCCGTAATCCCTCGCCAGCTCGAGGTCAGGTCTGGCACCAAGGTAGTCTTCTCAGGAAGGCTCAACGACTCGCCCTCACCCTTATTGACCCGTAATCCCTCGCCAGCTCGAGGTCAGGTCTAGCACCAGGGTAGTCTTCTCAGGAAGGCTCAACGGCTCGCCATCGCCTTTGCCGACCCGTAATCCCTCGCCAGCTCGAGGTCAGGTATGGCACCAGGGTAGTCTTCTCAGGGAGTCTCAATGGCTCGCCATCACCCTTGTTGACCCGTAATCCCTCGCCAGCTCGAGGTCAGGTCTAGCACCAGGGTAGTCTTCTCAGGAAGGCTCCACGGCTCGCCATCGCCCTTGCCGACCCGTAATCCCTCGCCAGCTCGAGGTCAGGTCTGGCACCAGGGTAGTCTTCTCAGGAAGGCTCAACGGCTCGCCATCACCCTTGTTGACCCGTAATCCCTCGCCAGCTCGAGGTCAGGTCTAGCACCAGGGTAGTCTTCTCAGGAAGGCTCCACGGCTCGCCATCGCCCTTGCCGACCCGTAATCCCTCGCCAAGCTCGAGGTCAGGCCTGGCACCAGGGTGGTCTTCTCAGGAAGGCTCAACGGCTCGCCATCACCCTTGTTGACCCGTAATCCCTCGCCAGCTCGAGGTCAGGTCTAGCACAAGGGTAGTCTTCGCAGGAAGGCTCCACGGCTCGCCATCGCCCTTGTTGACCCGTAATCCCTCGCCAGCTCGAGGTCAGGTCTAGCACCAGGGTAGTCTTCTCAGGAAGGCTCAACGGCTCGCCATCGCCCTTGCCGACCCGTAATCCCTCGCCAGCTCGAGGTCAGGTCTAGCACCAGGGTAGTCTTCTCAGGAAGGCTCAACGGCTCGCCATCGCCCTTGCCGACCCGTAATCCCTCGCCAGCTCGAGGTTAGGTCTGGCACCAAGGTAGTCTTCTCGGGAAGGCTCAACGGCTCGCCATCGCCCTTGCCGACCCGTAATCCCTCGCCAGCTCGAGGTCAAGTCTAGCACCAGGGTAGTCTTCTCAGGAAGGCTCAACGGCTCGCCATCGCCCTTCTTGACCCGTAATCCCTCGCCAGCTCGAGGTCAGGTCTAGCACCAGGGTAATCTTCTCAGAAAGTTTCAACGGCTCACCATCACCCTTGCCGACCCATAGACCCTCGCCGGCTCGAGGATCGCTCTAACATCAGGACAACTCCCTCGTGAAGGCCCAGTGATTCGCTATCCCATTTCTACAACCATAAACACTCCTCCACGGCTAGCTCCCGCACCCCCGCAGGAGTGGGGGGCTTGTGTGGTAGGGTAAAAATGGCTTGGGGCCCAACCAGGGCCCAATACAACTCTCACTCAAAAATGGTAAAAACATCAATCTAGTTCGGCTTCGAGCCACTACAGGGTCGGCGCCGAGCCTCAAGTTCACCCCCACAGAACTGATCTCCTCGTATCCGACGAGCCTCAATGGTCCTCGGCCTCCAATCCGTGACAGCCCCACGGGCCGTCCCCCATCCTAGCGAGGCATGAGGATGACCTGGCACAGCCTAGGCCCTCTGATTCTCCCAGAGGCACAGGAGACCCATGATCAGCCATGTCAGCTCCAAATACCACTTAGGGCATTGCCACGTCAGCCCTATACCACTCTGGGCGCTGCCACGTCAGCCCTATACCACTCTGGGCACTGCCACGTCCGCCCTAAACCCCTTGGGCCTCCTGCCACGTCAGGCCCATGGGCTTTCGGGTCCAGACCCGGCCCCCAAGCGGATCCAAACCCGGTTGGGATTCCCTATAAATACAAGGCCCTCACCCACCTTTTCAGGTAACCAATCTTTTGCCACTTAAATTCACATAGTTATTGCTACTCTCTCACAGAGACTGACTAGATCGTCGGAGGGTCCGCCACCGGGATAAACCCCGGTGTTTCAGGACCGTCTGTAGGTACACAAGACCTCGGATCCGAACCCTCTGATCCGAGCCCAGACATCCACCTCATTCCGAGCCCGTCGCAGGTACCGCCCGGTCAGCCGAGGGTCGACTGACAAGCAGCATTCTCCTTCAATACAAATCGAGTCCGAACTCACACCTGGTGCATCCACACGTCTCCCAGAAACAAACCGCATCAGGGATCTATATTGAAGATCTTATACAGATCGCTGGTTCGTGGTAAGCAACCTTCGACGAAGAATTGTTGATAAGAAACCATAAAAAATTCTGAACGAAGTGTGAAATCAATCTAAGAAGGTGTGAAATCTGTACAAAAAATTAGGAATACACATTAGGGAAAGGTTGATTTCACACCTTCTTAGGTTATAATAATATATATTATGCGTACATAACACAATCATTTAAGCTAAATACCAAATTTGTATGATCAATTAATTTTTTAAAATAATTAAAATAAAATTGTAAATAAAATGAAAGATTTAAATATATTTTTTGGTTAAAAAATGTAACAAAAATTAGATACACCAATCCGATCCTGCCGATACTGATCCCGATCCCTATCCCAATCCTAAAATTTTGGCAATCGGATTTTGTTCTCGGAACCGAGATTTAAAACCTCGATTAGGACGCTTCCTTACCAAAAAGGAAAAGAAGAAGATATATAAAATACTATACATTTATAGAAATAATTTTTTTTAACAAAACCACACCTAGAGTCATGAACCATGATCCAATAATTGTTAATAAAATTAAGTAGTAGCAAAATTTAACTGTGGTTTGAGATCGCGATGAACCACCCCTTGGAGGTGGCAAAATGCAACAACATTTAGTATTTGTACCATCACAGCTTTTGCATCGTTTTTTGAGTATTGCCCTCCCCTAAATACAACAAGATACTTGATTACGATAAACTATCTAAATATAGCAGGTGAATGTGCATTAGATTAGTATACAATAATAAAAGTGAGGCAGGTGCAACACCTTGAAAGTATTTTCTCTAAAAGCTCTCCACTTTCGCATAATCTGAAAAAGAATTAAGGTGACAATATCCGAAAGGCTAATGCCAGTGTTAAGTTGATGTCCAGTTATAAACATAATTTTTGTAAATTTCTTATTCAATCATTTACCAAATCTTTGATTATAAGCTTCTACCTTATAAATTTTACTGGAAACAAAAAAAAGATATCCCATAGGCAGGTGGTAGCATAAGGTATTTGAAATAAAAAAAAATACTAAAGATATGGATAGTGGTATACAGATTAAACATCACTTATTGAATGAGTATCTAACACAAAGGTCACTTACTCCATTATTATATACACATTGTCTTTGTCTTCACAAGCATGCAATTGAAGTAGGTTTTTATGACCGGTTAAGGCTTGCAAATTCTTCACTTCTCTTCCAACATCCTCGATTGCGATTGTCGTAGTCATCTGTCAAGAAAAGAGCCATGTCCATTTAGTAAAGACCAAACTAAAATTTATAAGCAAACAATTAATTCCATTAGATCAACTGATCAACAATATGGACATATGGAATTAAGAATAAAATACAGAACAAAAACTAGCAAATTAGATGCTGCCCAACACAATTATTATATACTTAGTCAAGGTTACCAATTTAACCATAACTATCAAACTGACAATTATTAATGAATCAAACATTTAATACTGGTTAATTCAGCTTTTGTGATGAGCTATATAAATCCTTTTCCTTCATTCAACTTTGTTAATTTCAAGGCCAAACACGACTTCCAAAAGTTAAAAACACAACAATTAGCAACACAACATGAGATATAAACGGACAAACCAATAGGGGGTAAAAAAAAGAGCATATTTTTCAAATCTTGCCCCAAAATTATACTTTTTTGAAGGGAAAACAAACACATTTTAAAACAATTAGGCTATTATCACTAATTACCCAAAAGCTTACTACATTTTACTCTAAAATACCTCAATCCACATTTTATTATCAAACTACACTAAAATATATTTTATTTGTGAATTTTGGTGTGTTTTTGACTGATTTTTGTCCTTCATCAAAATCCATTTTTGGACAGGTAATAGCGGATTTATTGACGATTCTTCCAATTGGTAAGGATCAAAATCGCTACTTGTCTTTATTTTCTTTCGATTTTTGCCTTTTTTGGTAGTAATTTTGGGTTTTCGTGTCGATTAATTATGGTGTCTTTTTTGGTTTGTAGTTTTTGGACTTTTAATTTTTTATTGCGTAGGAAAGTATAATTAATGTAAAGGAACCAATTGGGGTCGTGTACTCTGATTTTTTGAGCAATTTTGATAAATCCTCGACCGAAAAGAGTGATGAATTGGTTGAAGGTGGGTTCAATTTCACTTTGATCTATAAAGTTAGGGTTTTATTTTTGATATTTGCATTATAAAGTCAGGGTTTTATCTATTTACAGAATTGTCATTGGTGGAACATACAAAATACAAATCCTGCGTTATCGGCTGAGGAGGGCTTAATTCAACAAGTTACTGAAAGGGAGAAGAGTGATGTTCAAGTTGGTTCTCAAGAGAATAACGGGGAAAAACATGTACTTGTTATAAAAAAAAGTGTTCAATAATTTGCTGAGGGTGGAGGGGATTTAGAATTGGATCTTTTAGCTTTTGTTCTAATTGTAGTGTAGAAATTAATTATTTTCTTCACATTGTTTTCTTCACTTTGTGTTCTTGCATATGCAACCATCAATTTATAATATGCATTAAGATATTAGCATGAATGTGCATTCAAGTGTAAGTTGAAGGATCACTTTTCAGTTATCTAACATTGAGCAGTGTGTTAGATTATGTTGAGGAGGATACCAAAAACAAAAACAAAAATAAAAAAAATGCATGAACTAACTGTGTTTCGTAAAGAATTATTTGTAAAATTTATTGTTAAATATGATTGATGTCATTACTTATAGAAATTGGTTACTTAATGAGTTTAAATTTTTGTACTCAACTACTTCAGAGTTTGAGTGTTGTAGTGTAAAGATCTACTCATTAATTGGTCACTTAATGAGTTAAATTTTTTTGTACTTTGCAACTATTAAGAGTTTGAGTGCTACAATGCAAAGATCTACTCATTTGATGATTAATGAGTTTCATACTAAATCTCTTACCTTTAGATAATACTCTTTCTTTCTCTTTTTTTCCTCTTATTTTTTTCTCTTTCCTTCTGTAAATGATTCCCCTTTCGAATAGGAGATATGTTGAAACTTCCTAGATAGGTTACCAATAAATGCAGTTGAGGCCAATAAATATTTAGCATGAGTATCGCAATGACCTACATAAAGTTATTGTGGTTTCAACATACGTATCATTACTTTTTTGGTAGTCTAAATTGTAATTACTTGTAATGCATTGTCTTATTTTGATATTTTTTATTTTTTCATAATGTTTTTACCTACACAACGTGCACTTGGTGCACGGTTCAATTTCAACTAGTGTGTATATATATGTGTGTGTGTGTTTGTGTGTGGAGTTCGAAACCTTAAAATACGATAATGTACATTAAACAACTTTTACCACTGCAGAAGCTTTCCCCCGCCCTGCTGTAGTAGGAGGACGACATCTAGAACCATTAGGTCATTTCATAATGAGCCTACAAAAAAATATTATTTAATTAACTTAAATGCACATACAATGCAATACGATGCATTTATCCTAAAATGCATTACTGTTAACAAACTTCATGTTCAAAAGAAATACATCAAACATATACACACATTAACAAAAACTAAGAAAAATATGAAGTAAACGCATTGCATTTATCAGTTTGCTTTTTAACAATCTTCACGTACAAAGACTTTATATTAAGACAATTGATCAAAAACATATCTCCACGAACAAATGTAGGGTCACCTAAATTCAATTATCAGCTCTAAGGCAATACATCGAACACCCAATGTGTATAACCTACAACTTGATCACTCATGCAATACATCAAAGACCTTATGTGCATAACAAAATTCAATCAATTACTTAAAACCAAACACAAACCTCTTCAACTCCTAACCCTAACCTTAACTCTACATTCAATTTAAAACATAATCCTAACCCTAACCCTAACCATATCCAAATGTATTGTATGAGTCAAATTAAAACATACCTTTCAATGGATAATTGTGATCTTAACAACGAGTAGTTGATACAGATTTGTTGGAGAATGTTACAAGGTCGTCTAATTGAATTTATCAACCAACGAATGAGGTAGAAAATGAAGATGAGAGCTAGAGTTTTGGTTCAATGAAGAAGAAGAAGAATACAGATAGAGACAAATGAGTGAAATGAGAGAAGAAGTGAATGAATTTGGGTGAATAAAGTAGTGGCCTAGTAAACTCACTGTTCCCAACAACGAGTTCAGTTCATTTTCTACAATGAGTTCAGTTCATTTTCTCTCGTTGTTGGGAACATCAAGCTCTTCTTTAAAGTTTTTTTTTCGAAAATTCACCGAGTCCAATAGAAAGTTTAACTCTGTGAAATTTTAAAACTTGTACAGTCGCTGTTTCCAATAGCGAGTCTAGTATAAAGATCATTGCCGTTGAGAACGACGAGACTTATTTGAAAGTTTGAACTAAACTCGCCGTTGGAAACAACGAATGTAGTTGTTGAGTCCCTGGGCGCAATTGGTTTGGTAACTGTCATTTTTTTGCAAATAATTTCGAAAAAAATTATAAAATAAGAAAAATTTCTGCTATCCACGAATAGAAATTTTAGGTTGTTACATGTGGATTCAAATCCTCTCCAATAGTTTTTTTTATTAATAAAACTTAAATAAGAATATTTTGGGCCGTCCATTGGGCCGCAATGTACTATCTGGTTTGGCCCGGCTGTAAAGATTACGAAGTTGGGCTCCGGTTCAATCTTACAGAATGGCACTTTAGCTCATAAGAGCATCTGTAGTCGTTGGCTATTTAGCCAAAAATAGAAAATTTGGCTCGAAGGGGTGCTGTAGTCGTTGGCTTTTTTGCCAAAAATTGGCTTTTGGGGAACAGTAGCGAGCTATATTTGGCAGACGATTTGGCTAAATGGAAAAAATAGCCCGACGAAACATTATTTTCCGTTTGTGCATCGGACGGTGTATAATTTACCGTATGTTTTTTTTTATTAATAAAAAATTCGGACAGGAAATTATACAAACGTTCGAACATTTTTTTTACGAAGATTTGGGACAGTGATTTATACACCGTCCCATATTTTGAATTTTAAAAAAAAATTGAAAGAAGGGAAATGATCTTCCGTCCTGCCTTTTGGGAGAATTTTTTGTATTTTTTGTATTTTTTTTCTTTTCAAAATGTCACTATCAAGGAAGAATTATTTTAAAAAAAAAATTTAATGTATAAAAAGTAGGAGAGTAGGGACAATTTTTTATTAAGATTTTTTTATAAAAGAAAACGTCGAACGGTGTATTTTACATCCTATTCAGCCTATTCAGATATCCAAAAGCTAAAATTTGGCTAACAACAACTCCAGACTAAAGTTAAAAAGCTATTGGCTATATGTTAAATATGCAATTTTTGGCTAACAAGGACCACCTAAGCCATTGCTTTTTTCCTTCGTTCTTGTCCATGGTTTTTTTTTCTCTTTCCTTCCGATATTACAAAAAACAAAAATAAAAAAAATAAAAATTCATAAACTGAATGATAGATTCATAAATGAGGAGGGCTCGCTGATTTCTTCCATTGCAACTGTTGGACCCGAATTTCAATCGACATCCGAGTTACCGAGTAAGATTCCAGTCTTTCATCTCATTGCTTTATCAGATATTCCAGTAGTTCGATTGTGGTTTTACAGTATTCATAACATTGAGATGGTTGTTGATGATTAGGAACGAAGTGTCTCAGATAGTTGAAGTTAGAATTATACTTTTTTTTAAAATTTTTTGAATTTAGGGTTTTATTTTTGTGGTAATTGGAGGCCCATGTGAAATTTTGCAGCAGTGAAGTTTGATCTGTTTTTCTTGAAGTGTTTGTTTTAGTGATTTTTGACACTATGCAGGATAGCAAAAACATAACAATATCCAAATTTATAGGGTTGTTTGATTATTAGAAGCATGTTTTTTTTTGAAGAAAATTATTAGAAGCATCTTGGTGTTTGACATTTATTTTTTATTTTTTATAATTTTTTTCAAATTTGTGTGTGTGTGTGTGGGGGGGGGGGGGGGGGGGGGGGGGGGGGGGGCGCTAACTTCTTATTCTTTGGCCTTTGCCATAGCCCACATGAGGAATGAAACCACTTTAGACAGTAATCGATCTTTGTCCACATAGGAGAGAAGTGAATATGTTATTGTGCTACATGCACTTGATATCTCTCTCTCTCCCCTAATATGTATATATATATGGGTAAAAGGGATATGAGCAATTTGCTCATCTCTACTACTATAATGGGAGAACCCCTTAGTCCTTAACCCAACCCGTGCAACGCATGTGTTGGGTTATGGACTAACTTTGGTAAATATTTTCGAAAGTGGACCAGTTTGCTAAATATTTTCGACAGTGGATCGGTTTGGAAATTATTTTCTTTTTACCCTTTTCATTATCCCTTCAATTTTTTCCACGTGCACGTGTGCACGTGTATGATACTAGTTTAGTAAATGAGCAATTGAATATGTGGCATGCATGTGATACATTGGACAACTGACCCTTTTAAGGATTTTTCAATCACATGCATGCCACGTCATCAATTGCTTATTTACTTAAAGAGCAAGTTGCTCATACCCGTTTTTCCTTATATATATATAGAGAGAGAGAGTCCCCTTCCGTTGTGCACTAGGCTTCCGTATGCACTCGGCCTTCCCGCATTCGTATTGACGATCCGATCCTTTCACATTGATCTACACATCTAAATTAGTCTAAATATGTAAAATCAAATTATTTGAAATTCATTTGCCCATCCATCACGTGACTATAAAAAACAACAATTTTCAGCTATACAATTTTGTAACCCTTCAATGAATGGGCAAATAAATTTTAAATGATTCGATTTTACATATTTAGACTAATTTAGATGTGTAGATCAATGTGAACGGTTCGGATCGTCAATACGAAGGCGGGAAGGCCGAGTGCACACGGAGGCCTTATACACAACGAAAGGGGACTCTCTCTCTCTCTATATATATAGGCCCTTTCTGTTGCGAACAGACTTTTGGTGCGAACTGGCTTGCAAACGCCTGTTACCGCTTTCGACAATTGCGGAAACAGTGAAAATTTCAAAAAAGTATACAACGATATCACTATTCCCAATAGCGGCATCATTTGCATTGTTCCCGCTATTGGTGATTGTGGCAACATGCATTCACACGTCAATTCGCAACCAAAGCTCCATATATATACTAGTATAATGTACGTGCGATGCACATCTAAAAAAAGTAAAGTCATCAAATTAGATGAATATATATTGTAACCCATGTTTCCGATTGTACGGATTATTTCTCTTGTATTTTAATGGTATTTTTCCTTCCTAATTTATTGTGTTGTGGGTCTTTGTCCTACTGTGGGCTTTCTGTTTCCATTGTTTTCTTGTATTATTATTGTTGGCCCATCCACATACAAGTCCAAAACCCATCTCCTTAGTGGATTTTGAACCAAAAAACCTAGTCTACCCAAACCCACATTTCCCTAACTAATAATCCAGATCTTCTTTACCCAACTCCTTGTATCTCTAACTCCCCACTATTTACTCTACTATCTTATTATAACAACCCTCCCCACTCTCGCACAAATCAGAACTACCAAAACTAACTCCTCTTCTCCAACTCCCCACTACTGCAACCCTAACCCTACCCCCACCTTTATTGTTTTACCCTTCACTGTGCAACCCCCTCCCTTCCATCTCGCGCTCACTCCTCCCTTTCTCCACTTCGTCTTCACCAGAATCGAACCCAATCCACCAAGCTTCAACCCACTTCGCCTCCACCGTCGCCAACACCACCACCTCCCTACCATCGTCATCTCCATCACCATCTCCTCCCTTGTCGTCCTCGTCCCCCATTACCGAACCCAACTCAACCCATTACTTCGCCAACCGAACCCACTTCGACCGCACCTTCGAACTACCGTCGCCCTCTCCCAATCCCCTCGATCATCTCCTCCACATTGCGGCGAACTCCCCACAGCCTCGTCGCCGCCATCCAAGCCCCGAAGGCGCCCGTCGCTCGTCTCCCCTGTTTCAGAAGCGAAACAGAGGTCGCTTTACCATCGAAGCCATCGACACTGCATTGCTCCTCGCGTTGCCGCCGCCAGCGTCGCCTGCCCCAGTCGCCGCTAGCCACCCCGAGCACCGTTGCCATCCCCGTTACAACATCGCCGAGCGTTCTCCTGCTCTATCTTTCTCTCTCTGTCGAATTGGGGAAGAAGACTGCCGAGTGGTCCTTTTTGCTGTTGGGTGTTGTGTGCACAGCGGATCTGGTTTCGCTGTTTGCTGTTCGGGTCAGATCCGGCATGTAGGAGTGATCCTATTAGTGGGATTGGTGTTTCGTGTTCGGCCGCATCGGATCCAGTTTCGCTGTTCGCTGTTTTGCCTGGATCCAGTGTGGGGATTTCACCGAGAGCTATTGTGCTTGGTTGCTTGGATTTTCTTCGCACGGTCTTCGCACGTGCTTTTGGGATTGCTCCCCGGGATTCTGATCCCATTATTTCTTATTCGCATTTGAATCATCGACAAAAAAAGGCAAGTCCACTTGAACTCGGTTAATTATTCTAGTTCCAGATTTTTGACCTCTTATGCAAGTAGTTTTTTTCAATTATCTTAAATTTGCCTTGTGTCCCTTTCGTTGGGAGTATCGAGGGTTTATACGAGCTAACCCGACATACTCTTGACATCATATTATTATCCATTGATTCAAACCCAAACCTATGTACACACATGACATGAATAAAATGACTAGAACTTGTATATGAGGAAATACATCGTGATCAAATACAAGTGGATTAATCGAGATCTTGTGACTTAAACCATGACATGATAATTGACTTGTACATTGAAAAACCCATACTACTTGCTGTACATTAGTGTAATATTTTTCGTAACACAATAGCATGTTAATTACCTACTTTGATGAACTTATATGTGATAGTTTTTATGAATTCCTGCTGCCTGTATTATTTTGTACAGAGGTTTCGACCCTGTTAACTTTAGAATTAACACACACAATACAAAAGAGAGTTTTATTCTACTGAGTTAAGTTTCCAACCCAATTGGCGGATCTTGATTCCGAGTCACGAGCTGTGAGATATCACCTTTTTAGTCTCTGTTGGTCTGCATTTTTCAGACTGCAGAATTAATACAATATCGACACATTTATTAGTGAAACACCATGTTAATAATATTAGAATGCCATGAAAATCTCCAGAAACTTTATAGACATGCTTAGGGTTCATCTATAATTTTTGTAGATTTTTTACAGAGTATTTATACCATGTTTCCACCCATTAGATGTTGGCATTTAGTTGCTGTCAGAACAGCTAAGCTGCAAAGAATAGGGTGTTTAACCTTGCTACAGTCAAAATTAGCAGAAAGTTACTGAATATAAGTTGTAGCCCTAAGTGTCTAGTTGCTGATAGCATCTTGGAACTTCGAATTCTGAATTGTAGTCTATGAGTTATCACTGTTTTAGTGTAACTGTGTCGGCTGTTTCAGATTTACTAATTCATGTTATTATTGTGCAATGCATCATGTTGCTGCATTCTCATCATCCCCTTGACATTCTTATACACACTTGCATAGACATGAGTGACTTAATAATAAAATACTGAACAAGCCGGAATTAATAAGGGTTGACTTAGTAGTGAATAGTCTCAGAAAATGTACTCGGTAGGGCCCTCTTGTTATATGGAAACTTGACATGGAAGGTGGAGAATTACTTGTGGAGTCGTGACTTGTTATCTTGTTATCTTGTTATCGTGATACACCGAGTACACGCTCTGTAGATCTCACCATGAAGTCTAAAATGAACACTGTTGTGCGTGCATCGAACCTGTGGTATGGGACGCAGTAGTACGTGCACTAGATAGGAGAAACAACATGCTAATAGACCTAGTTGACATGTATATACTTGATTATGACCATTGTTATTAGTACCATTATTGTCTTTGCAACTTGATCTTGATTCATATTCCTTCGTGTACCTTATTCCTTACTCGCTGCTTTCACTACTTGCTGTCCATACTTGCTCTAAGGACATTTCTTTTCTTTCTAGTTAATCCAGCTATAGGTAAGCCATGAGATTTGCCAGAGGGCATTGGCGAACAATATTTCTAAGATGGAATAGGAGCTGTCTTAGAATAAACTATTTCTTTTCATTTTGTCTTATCTTATTGCAATTCATTTAATTAAACTTGTATCCTGGGCTTTTGACTTGTAACTGCTATTTGTTTCTCAGTATTGGATATTGTGTTGGATTATTGAATGTTTAATTCCAGTGGTTATCTTTGTGATTATGATTATCTGCGTGGTTGTGCTAATTCTCTTTTTGCATATTGTTGAGTTGAGACTGGTACAACTTATGAATGATGTTAATATCATTCGCTGGGCCTTTGTCACGGGCTCGTATTCTTGTATTTTGGGAAGCGGGGTGTGACATATATTGAATAAGAAAAAAATTAGTTTATATTTGAATATTTTCATTTGGGCTACACGTGCGGTGCACATTTATATTTGTTGGATATAGTTTGAACGTATATTATACGTGTTTATATAGTTACAAAGTTAGGATTTGTTTGTTACAAATCCCAACTCTCCCATTAAAATAAAATAATGTATATGTATATATATATATATATATATATATATATATATATATATATATATATATATAGAGGAGTGATCCAATGAGAAACACTCTTAAATGAGAAAATGAGAAACATTGATTTTGACCATTGGATATGAGGGGATTTAGATGAATGGCTCTAATTCATTTGGATTAATTAATTGAAAACCCGGTTTTTTTTCTACACATCTATTAAAAAAAAACCAAATCAATTAATTAATCCTCCATCCAATCTTGGTTTTGGGTTTTTATCCTTAGAAAAGGATGAAGATGCTGATGCAGCGATTCGTGCAGTTGATCAGACTGAGTGGAACGGAAGGATTCTTTGTTATTGCTTTATATCGCATCTTAGCTTTTACAAAAATTCAACGTGTTTTAGAATTTTGATTAATTTTCCTTTTACGGTGTTAAATCGTTCAAAATGGATGGTAGCCTACACATTTCTCCATGCAATTTCCATATCATGATCCACAGGAAAATGTAAATAATGATTCACAAAGGATAGATTCACAATTCAATAATTTGTTAGGCACTAATAAGTAGATAACCCATTTGCTTGTAAGTTTGGAACTAGACTTAGATAACAGGTCATTGATGACGGCATCTCGAAGGAGAAAAACTAAATCCAAGCACCTCTTTGATTAATTTCAAAGACACTCAAATTAAGTTTCTCTTTGACTACTTCAAAAAATACACGTACTCAACACTAAATTTATCTTTCATTAATTTCAAAGACACTCAAATTAATTTCCTCTTTGATTAATTTTTAAGATAGACTCAAATTAATTTCAAAGATACAGTAACTTATTGTGGCACCTACTGTAGTTTTATATAAAGACATCTTTGAAGAAGGCCAAACGTATCGAGTAAGATGACTTCCAAAGGTTTCCTAAGAGAAAACTGTGAGCAATTGAAATAAGCCCAGAAACTAGAACTCCCCCCTAAAAGCTAAGAGCGGGTTGATGTTTTGGAATTCTTGACAAGAAGAATCCTTCCGTTCCACTCAGTCTGATCAACTGCACGAATCGCTGCATCAGCATCTTCATCCTTTTCTAAGGATAAAAACCCAAAACCAAGATTGGATGGAGGATTAATTAATTGATTTGGTTTTTTTTTAATAGATGTGTAGAAAAAAAACCGGGTTTTCAATTAATTAATCCAAATGAATTAGAGCCATTCATCTAAATCCCCTCATATCCAATGGTCAAAATCAATGTTTCTCATTTTCTCATTTAAGAGTGTTTCTCATTGGATCATTCCTCTCTCTCTCTCTCTCTCTCTCTCTCTCTCTATATATATATATATATATATATATATATATATATATATATATATATATATATATATATATATATATATATCGTTTGTTTGTAAATTACTTATTTATTGACATTTGGAAATAGTTGCCTACGTGGGAAAACATCCCATCTTAGGTGGTAATCAATTTTTGGTCACCCACATAATTAGTGCAAGGAATATGCCATTGTGCTACATGCACTTGACATCTTTTCTCTCTTCTTTTTTCTTAAAAAATAGTACCTATTTATTAGCATTTGACTGTAGTTCCCCAGGTAGGGAAACAACCTACATACTACATTAGATGATATTCAATCCTTGGCCACAGGGGCGGATTTGGCATGAGTCTAAGTAGTCCCAGGACCACCCAAAATTACAAAAAGTCCTCTAGTACTGATGGTAAATGTATTGGGTTATCTTCTAGGTGGTCCCAAGATCGAATCCTGCCCACAGCAAAACTCTTGATTTTTTAATTTTTTCATATATGGCACTTTTTTTTTACCAGGATCGAATCAGGTCCTAGGATCGAATCTGGCACTTTTTTTTAAATTTTTTTTAACTAACACCAATACCCTAATACGTGTTAAGTGTTAACCCTAATTATCCAACATATTCCCAATCCCAGCCGCCACTTCTACTATTGACTATTCATCTTCCTGACTCCTCTTCCTCTTCCCATATCTCATTCCTCTCCCGCTTCTCTCCACCACTCGCGACAGACCGGGCCGACCCTTCCCTTTGTCTCTCTCCCTCCCCGTACATCCCGACGCCAGCGGCCAGCCCCGTGATCGCTCAGCGCCTCAGCCACTCGCCCGCTCGCCGCCCCCTCCCTCCTTCCTCCCTCCACCACTGAAAACCAGGTATTAGAATGCCTAAATTTGATGCATTGCAAGTTGACTATTTTTTGATGGTTTGTCTAAGTTGATTTCGGTAATTGGGTTGGTTTCTTCCATTATGTTGTCAGCCTTCTTTTGAAATTATTAGATTGCGAAAGATATTTGCTAATATTAGATTGTTATCCTCCATCTGAAACCAATTAATTCAGCTGACCCATTCCTATCTTTAAACAGCCAAACTACCACCCCTAATCATTAACTTGCCGTGTACAACCATTCACATGCGTTAACTTCGTTTGTTCTTTTGGTCCCAAATTAAAATTCTAGCAATTTGCCTCAATTAATTTATGCTAATTATATATTTGATATATTTGATTATGAAATAGGATGCTAAGTATTGCTATTATTTTTTAATTATATTTTTGGCCCCGAATTGTTAGCAATTTGTCTCATTAAATTTTTTCTAATTATATATTTGATGTTTGGTTTATGAAATAGGATGTTAAAGTATTATAAATTGGTATCAAAATCCAAGGAATCTACAAGTGCACCACCAATTCAACAAGAAAGTGAACCATTGGATGATGAAGTAGATATAAATCCAATTCCACAAGTTCCCAAGCTACCAAATGATGTTAGTGAAAAATGGGCATATTTGGAGTTGGATCCCGGAAAAAGAAAACCTATTCTTGATTATCATCCAAATGAGCGTGATGAGGTAAGAAGAGCTTATCTTTTACATGGCCCTACTCAACCCCGTTTGGAGAGTTATCATGTTGAAACAATTTATGGGAAGAATCGTAGTTTTAAGGCTAATTGGTTTGATAAATATAGTTGGTTGGAATATAGTATTAAAGAAAAGGCTGCATATTGTTTGAATTGCTATTTGTTTTATACGGGGTTAGAAAACAGTAGAACTGCATTTGTGATTGATGGTTTTAAGATTTGGAATAAAAAGAGCAAGTTAGCTGACCACCAAGAAACAAGTCATCACAAGAATTGTGTGCAATTATGTGAAGCTCTCATGAACCAAAAACAGAGTATCGAGTCTTCTTATACAAAACATTCTGCAAAAGAGAAATCTGATTATCTGGTTCGTTTAAATGCATCCCTTGAAGCAGTCAAATTTCTTGTTAGAGGTGGATTAGCCTTTAGGGCACACAATGAAGGGAAAGACTCTATATATAAGGGTCATTTTCTTGAATTAGTAGATCTTTTGGCAAGAAATTGTGATCACATAGCTGCAGCGATAAAAAGTGGTGGAGAAAATCATAAGATGACATCTCCACTTATTCAAAAAGATCTTGCAAATGCATGTGCTGTTGAAACAATTAAAAAAATCGTTGAAGAAATTGGAGATGACATCTTTTGTGTCCTTGTCGACGAATCTGGGAATTGTTCAGGCAAAGAACAAATGGCAGTGGTTGTGCGTTTTGTTGATGAAAGAGATTTTATTGTTGAAAGATTTGTTGGCATTGTTCACGTCGCAGATACAAGTGCAAAAGCACTTAAGGAGGCTCTTGAAACTTTGTTGTCCGGGTTAGGATTGTGCATATCTAAAATTCGAGGTCAAGGATATGATGGAGCAAGTAATATGCGAGGTCATCTTGGAGGTTTGAAAACTTTGATTCAGAATGAGAATCCGCAAGCCTATTATGTCCATTGTTTTGCACATCAACTCCAATTGGTTCTTATTTCAATTCTTAGGCATCATGATGATGTTGATTGATTTTTTTGTGAAGTTAGTCGTGTGGTGACTTTCCTTCGTGCATCTAACAAACGTCAAGCTCTTCTTTGTAAAAAGCAAGTTGCTTATTTTGCAGAATTAATTGATAATGACTTGATTGAAACTGGTACGGGGTTGAATCAAGAAATGTCTATTGTAAGAGCGGGTGACACACGTTGGGGATCTCACTTTCGGACTTTGAATCGGTTACATGACTTGTTTACTCCCATTCTTGAAGTGTTGGAAGATCTTCAAAGTGATAGAACGTGTAAAGGTGAACCACAAAGTTTGTTGGTGGTGATGCAAACTTTTGGATTCATTTTCATGCTCCATTTAATGATTGATGTTTTATCTGTTACAAATGATTTGTCTCAAGCATTACAAAAGGGTGAGCAAGATATTGTGAATGCTATGGAACTTGTCCGAATCAACAAGGAAAGGTTTATAGAAATGCGAGAAGGTGGATGGGAATTGTTTTATAAAAAAGTTGTAGGATCTTGTGGTAACCTTGAGATTGATGTGCCCGACATGGATGCAAGGTATGTGAAAATTAATAAGTCGAAGCGCAAGGCTCCTATTGTGACAAATTTGCATTATTTCGGAAATGATTGTTTCTTGCGTATCATAGATTTGGTGTTGAATGAATTGGAAGACCGTTTTACTCCTGAGAATATTGAGTTGCTGCATTGCGTTTCATGTTTAAGTCCTTGCGAGTCATTTAAGGCTTTTGACATTAAATCGCTTGTGAGATTAGCGAGATTGTATCCTAACGACTTTCTTGATGTTGATGATGTGGAGTTGTCTAGCCAACTTGAGAACTATATTAGAAGTGTTAAAGCTGATGATAGATTTTCCAATTTGAAGGGGCTCTCAGATCTTTCTAAGACTCTTGTGCAAACAAAGAAAAACAAGACATATAACTATGTGTATAGGCTTATGAAATTAGCTTTGTCTCTTCCGGTGGCAACCGCAGCTGTTGAGAGAGTTTTTTCAGGAATGAAATATGTGAAGGATGAGTTGAGAAACCGGATGTCTAATCCTTGGCTTAATGATTGTCTAATCACTTTTGTGGAGAAGGAAGTGTTTAGCACAGTCGATAATTTAGATATAATTAAGCGTTTTCAGGCTATGAAGAAGAGGAAAGTTCAACTAAAATTGTAATAGAATTATATATTTGATTCAAGTTGCAGCGTACTTCATTATGTCATTTTAACTATATGAGATATTATTACTTTATTTTTAATTTTTTTTTCTGTCGAGTTATATAATTATTTAATAGATAAAGGCACCCCCAGTTTTTAAATCCTAGATCCGCCCCTGCTTGGCCACCCACATATGAGTGCGAGGAATGTCATTGTGTTACTTGCGATAAAAGAAGAAACAAGAAATAAAACTTGGGGAAGGTTTTGAGGCACTGCTATCTTTTAAGTGTTTTTTGCCCTCACTTGATATGAGCAGAGTATGAGAATATGTAAAATGCAACTTTTGTATTCTAACAAAGTTTTTAAGAGTTAATCAAGTTATAACTTTGACTAATGTTCCCTTGATGTAGAAATTTGCAAACTCTTGTAATAACATGTATTATCAGAGAGATCAGACTATCGAGATTAAGAGAGGGTTGGGACTTGGGAGAGAGGGGTGGGGTAGATGACAGAATTCTAAGAGTAGTAGGCTTCTCTATTGAGTTCGTCAATGCCTTTTCATTAGATTGTATACAACCAATTCCAGTAACTGTATCTTTTCACATCTTCTAAAATGCATCCCTTTACATTTGTTGCATTAGTCACAACACAACAAATTTTTTCATTAAATAAATAGTTGATGCTCTTTCTCTTTGTTAATTCTTTCTACGAGCAGGGGAAGTTCAAGCAAACTACTGGAGAAGTTTGAAGAGTGTTGCTTTACAATGTCAACATTGGTGAGTAACAAGGAAATCATATGTGCATATGATTTGAAGATAATTACAGTAAATTTTTGAAGCAAACAGTTTAACTGCATCTTTGCTAATGCACTACTGAATATGTATTCCTAACAGCTAATAGGTGCAGCAGTTGTAGCAGTTCAGCCCGCAAGACTCCTTGTAAATGGCCAAAGTAGAATGAGATCCAGGAATGATCCAAATTTAAATATTATGAACTGGTGGGCTTACAGTTTTGGTTGTGTTTGTTGGTTTCACTGACACGTTAGAGCATTTATCCATTCTGTCAATCTCTATTATCTCGGCCAAGCCACTTATATTTTGTTTGGTTTATTTTGCTCTGATAATTGTTTTTGACATATATATGAAGTTTTTATATGAAGAAAGAGAAATATGGAGAAGAAAAATAAAGTAATTAGCGATGTTATACTTATAAGTATTGTTATAATTATAATTGGAAAATCTTCCATTGAACACTCCTTTCCGTGTGCACTCGCCCTTCTAGCTATCATATGGATGATCCAAACCGTTCACATTGATCTAAACGTATACATTAGTCTAAATATGTAAAATCAAGTCATTTAAAATTCATTTTGCCCATCTATTTGTATGGCTGAATATCGTGTTTTTTATAATGACATGATGGATGGGCAAATTAATTTCAAATGACTTGATTTTACATATTTAGACCAATTTAAACGTGTAGATCAATGTGAACGGTTTGGATCATCCATGCAATGGCCGGAAGGGCAAGTGCTCATGAAAGTAGTGCTCAACCGAAGGGCCCCCATTATAATTTGTTTCATTTTTTTATTTTAAGATTTAAGTATAATATACTTTGCAAGTTGCAAGTAGAAACTTATGATCATGACATCTAATATAGATTCTATGTCTATACCTATTACCTATACTGTAATGGATCATTTCACATATAGAAAACTGTTTTTGACATCTAATTTTTTCAATCATATGGTAGTTCTTTTAGTAATCCTATCAAATAGATAATTGTTTTCAACATATAAATCAATTTTCGTTTCAGTCACATTAAAGTCCTGTGATATTGTATTGCATATCAGATCAACCATCATATTTTTGGGTTAGGTTCTGCTAGCAAATGAAATCATAAGAAAATAATTCCAATCATGGTCACATGATGATAATTCATCTTAATTTTTAGAAAGATATGGGAGCAAGACATTACTCCCCAAACCAAACACACACACAGACACATAGACACACAATAATCTAACTTTCGCAATCCTAAGTGAATAAATCGGAACTAACCTTAGCATGCCAATGGATGCTCTGGATAGTTCACTTGATCTACATGACAGTTTTAGTCTAACAAAGAAACATCAAATAGTTCTAAATTCATCGTCCTTCCATTTAAGTGTTTTAAACTAAAAGTTATTTTGGCCACTCGAATTAAAACCACTTGATTTATGGGCAATCATGTTAGTACTACTTGATGTTTCTTTTTTAGACTAAGTTTGTAATCTAGATTAAGATGAATGGTGTGGATCATCTCTTGGATATCCCATCACGAAGTTCTCCTAATGCTTAATTTAAGAATATGTTGTAATGGATCATTTCCCTATATATCTATAGTTCTATACACTTTAAAAGTTTCTAGACCATCACTTTTGCCTACACTGCGATTATACGAGGAAAGTTGAGTTTAATTACAAGAATGGCATTGATAATTAAGTACTAAATAAGTACGTAGATATTTTTATTGCGAGTAAAAATTTCCTATAATCTTGTTTGCTAAGTTAAAAATGTGATAGATAAAGGTATACAGATTTCCGTTATGGGTAAAATGGCTAAAGTATCCATGTGATACAAATGGATGAAACAATAATAGTATAACATATCACTTTTTACTGTAAAAGCTTATTCTGTTAATTGCTTTAGTTTTTTTTGTTTAACCCATTTATGCGAAAGCTAATGATTGATAAGAATACATCTACTTGATGAACATGCACTGTAGCATTGTATGTAGACACTCACACGCATACAACTCCATATTCACAAATTTTGAAATTTTAACCAACACACATCTTCAAGCAATACTAGGATGGGAGATGTGTTAACTCTACTCTACATTAATTCCCTACTCTGTGTGTGTGTGTGTGTTTCTAAAAACTCCTAAAGAAATGGAATAATGGTATCTTTTAGTTTTGATACTATTAACAACGTAGTTTTCAGGCTTCTAAAAACTCTTTAAAAGTGTGTGCGTGGGGTTAAAAATTATTACAGAAATGGTTTAAGTATTGGGTTTTAGCTATCTTTTAGTTTTGTTACTGTTGACAACATAATCTTCAGGTTCTTGTTGGTGTCATATCGTAATACAACTTGTAGGGAAGTGGTTAGTAGTCACACCTAATATTGGCCGTAATCCTGACATGTTTTTTAGTATAGCCAATAATTTTCTGATAAACCCACAAAACTTTAGGCAGCCGATCTTTTGTTGTAATTTTCGGTGAGATAAATATATAGAAGCGTATGTAATTCTCAAAATTTCAAATCCTAGAACCAAATTTTCCCCCCCAAAACAAAAAAACTCATTACTTTATTACTATCTCTCTCTTCTCTCCACTTTTTCATATTTTTCTCTTTCTCTCTCTCTCTCTCTCCTATTATTTCTTTATTTATTTAGAAATTTAGATTTTAAGATTTCTGGTTTGTAAATTTTCAGAATTTTTTTGTTTTCTTCATTTTACTTATTGAAAATAGCAAATATCACTTCAACAGTTCAATTTCATTATTTTGTACACTTAAAGTTCTAAGACTTTAGATTTTACACCCTCATTTATAATTATTTTTCAACATATACTAATGGAAACATGGACTTTTATTTACAACTAATTATTGTCATACTATTCAAACTTGAACTACAGAATTGTTGTTTTATTGTTTACAGGGCTTTTCGTGTTTTGTATCATTCCGAAGACGTGCCGTAGGCACGTGCCCACGGGCAAATCTAGTTCATATATAACTCTCGAAAGATTCATGAAGTAAAAATCCTTTTCCTGCACTAGATGTCAAATCTGGCCTAAAATGTTGTAGTAGTGCTAACAGTTTCTGCCTATGTGCTTATTTTATTCATTAAAAAAGTCCTGAGCCTTTAATCATTACCATAATTATCAGAGGCTTTAATAAAGTTATATTCTTTTTAATAATGCGTAGTGGGAGTTAAAGTAAAACTACCCAATCTTTGGACACTGATGCAAGTTTAAAGCAAGCAGTATATATTTACAACTTGATTCTTGAATGTTTTGGTCACCAAGAACGTATGAACTGTTTAAAGAGACTGGTGAATATCTTTTCTTGATTATACTATTTGAAGAAAAAGCTAAAAAATTTCTAAGAAATTTGGGATGAGGTGAATGCTCGAATATTTTACCTTTTTCTATCTGGTTTCTATAATCTAATTGTTGTTGTCACTATAGAATTTTCTATAGCCTCATGGTTAGTCGCTAGTTTATGGTGCCACTGGATTCCTGGATGATGAGAGCCAATCTGGTAGAAATATTTTGGGACTACTATATTTTAACCTTGATTAAACTGGCCAGTTAACTGATTCAGTGAGCATACGCATACATTCATAATTTAAATATAACAATCTGCTAACTGCCAAATTAGTTGCACGAGGGGTACTCGCAAGATGGCTACTTTGCCGATGGTGTCTTGAAGTGTTCAACACGAGAATCTTCCATAATCTGTTTACAATTATGTATTTTTGTAGTATAAATGAATACATTTATTTGTACTAGTAATTTCACGTGCGATGCACGTTTTGATAAAAAGTTGGGAGTGGAATGTGCGATACATATAAGTCGGTAGTAATCAACACTTGTGATGATTGCTTTATACTTTAAAAAAATTGGAGTTGAACGGGCACTGCACGTAATTTTTTAAATTTTTTTAAGGAAAAATCTTGAATTGTACGTACGGTGATGTATTACGAAATAGATTTGGAATTGCACATGCGACGTACGTATTTGCTTCGTGACAAAAAATTTATATTTGTTTGGTGAAGGAAAAAACTTTGATTTAACGCATGATACACGTGTCAGTAAATAGAGTTAGAGTTACACGTGCAACGTATGTGTTTCATTTGTAACAAAAAAATATTAAAAAATTATTTGTTTGGTTACAAACTCAAAGTGACAAACTCTCCCATTAATAGTAGTAGATATTTATAAGCATATAATGAGAATTCTGTTGGTCGTTTTTTTCCCCCACTTGTAAGTCTTTTTTTTTTTTTTGATTGAAAACGGTGGGTAATATCCCCCGCGCTTCATTAACGAGAATTTAACAAAACAATACAATCAAGCACGGCAGATGATATTCATGTGCCCCAAGAAGGGATCATGATACTCATCCCCTACCAAAATAAGCCTCACTCCCTTACAGAGAAGACCCCTCCAAAAAAGAAATAAATACAACATAAACGATGAATCCGTAGATCCGACCTTCCCAAAAAGACAAAAGCCCACTCCATCTTGAGATCACTCCCCCACTTGTGTCCCCCCTTCCTCGTCATCATCCGCTCCATTGAAAGGCGAGCTTATATCTGAAAACACCTCTTTGATATTCTTTTTTGCTTCTGCACCTGCCGTTAGAGACCAGAATTTGATATTAGCAATAATACTGAATAGAAGTTGTTGATGCATGCTGTGCTCGTGCTTATGCCTGAAGATCCTATTGTTCCTTTCTAACCAAATACCCCAGCAAATTGCTGCCCCCTTTCCCCCCCCCCCCCCCCCCCCCCCCCCCCAATGTCATATATCGTATCTGGTGGTGACCCAGAAATGCTCAGTCGCCCTAAAAGGTCTCCCCATATAGCCCTAGCGTCACCACTCGTAAGTCTTAATTGGTTGTTAATTATATTTTTTTGATAATGCGGATAGAATCAACTGATTCTAGCCCAAAATTGGTTGTTAATTATATAAGCGAATCTTTATTCCTCTGTTCATTACCTTCAGAATTTGGCACTGTTTAATGCATGAACTTGTGAATTGTGATAATTACGGATGTCAAAGTTTCATGACTTGTCTACCGATGCCGAGAAAGAGTTGTTTATTGTTTTTTTTTTTGATAATAGAGTTGTTTATTGTTATGTCATGTAAAAAATATTCAAGTCGTGAAACAATTATAAAGTCAGACAATCTAAACACAAAAAGGTCTCATGGATAGGTAAACCAATTACTCTCTCTTGTATCTCGCACTAGGTTACCTGAATCCATAGAACCCTGTAGGATAATGGCTCGATTCTGATTCAGTTTGTTTATATCCGTAGTATCTGCAGCGAGTGAAAGTTCCAGTACATCAGTCGACAGGAGATGGGTCTCAGTCGACTGTCCAGAGAGGAGTTTCAAAGGCTAAGGATACAGCAGCAGGAGTCGACTGAATGTGGGAATCAGTCGACTGTCCAGAAAGAATGACCAGTCGACTGGTAAGTAAGCCAGTCGACTGTCGGCGGGTCCGTACACCAGAATAGGCCCATTTCGAAAAGGCCCAGTAGTTTCCCTATAAATACACCCGTTAGGGTTTTGTGATGTGTGACGAAAATTACAGATCTCTATTCGGTTTTGTAGCCGTCATCTTTTGTAAGGGTTTGTTTTCGCCCATTGGTGATTATTTGAAGAAGAAGAGAACACCAACCGCCCCGTGGATGTAGGCATGTGTTTTGCCGAACCACATTAAATCTTTGTGTCCTTGTGTTTGCTTGTTTTTCTGTTTTTCTCTCGCTGTTTCTCTCGTTTGATTGTTGGTTAGTTAGTATTCCGCACAACAAGTGGTATCAGAGCTTTCGGTTCGACCTAGAGGGAGATGGCGAGTGATGCAGATGCAACCAAGGATGTTGTGGGATCAAGTTCGTCCAGAACAACGATTCACAACGCAAAATTTGAAGTTGAAAAATTTGATGGAACAAACAATTTCGGGATGTGGCAGTGTGAGGTGTTGGATGTTCTTGTTCAACAAGAACAAGATGTTGCTTTGGAGGAAGAAAAACCAAAGAATATGTCCGATGTAGATTGGAAGAAGTTGAATCGAGTTGCGTGTGGGACTATTCGGCTCTTTATTGCGAAGGCTCAGAAGTATGATTTGATGAGGGATACCATTGCTGCGGTGTTGTGGAAGAAACTCGAAGACAAATACATGAGGAAAAGTTTAGAGAATCGGCTGTATTTGAAGAAGAGGCTTTTTCGCTTCACCTATACTGAAGGTATGTCTATGAACGCTCATGTTGAATCATTTAATAAATTATTGGCTGATTTGTTAAATTTGGATGAGCAAATTAAAGATGAAGATAAAGCCCTAATTCTGTTGAACTCATTACCTGAAAGTTATGATCATTTAGCAACAACGGTAATATATGGAAAAGATACTGTGAAATATGAAGATGTTGCAAATGCTCTGTTGAATAATGAAACTAGGAGAAGGGATAAAATGGTTGATAGAGAAACTTCTGAGGCATTGATTGTAAGGGGCAGAACTGAGACCAGATCTGAGACCAAATCTGGGAAAAAGGGAAACAAATCTCGTTCCAAATCGAGAGGAGTTTCAAAGGACAGAAAGATACCAGCCAAAGATGAATGTGCTTTCTGTCATGAAAGGGGGCATTGGAAAAAGGATTGTCCTAAGCTACGAAATAAGGGAAATTCGACTGCAAATGTGATTGTTGATAATGTAGATAGTGATGATGTTTTTTCTTATGCACTTGCAACTAGTCCCTCACTTTATCAAGAAGTATGGTTTCTTGATACAGCAGCATCCTATCATATGTCTTGGAGAAAGGAGTGGTTTACTTCTTTAGAGTATATGGATGGTGGGGTAGTTTTGATGGAAAATGATGCACCTTGTAAGAAGGTAGGAATCGGGAAGATTGAATTGTTAATGCACGATAGTCTTATTAGGGAGCTTTCAGATGTATGGTATGTTCCAGATTTGAAAAAGAATTTGATTTCACTTGGTGTTTTGGAGGCCAGTGGATTGAAATTTGCTAGTGAAGGTGGCATTCTAAAGGTGACTAGCGGATCACTCGTGGTGATGAAAGGGCAAAGAAAAAGGAACTTGTTTTTCTTGCAGGGAAAAACATATTTGGGTCAGGCTGCCAGTGTAACTGAAAGGCCTAAACAGGTTGTTCCCGACTCTACTAGGTTGTGGCATATGCGACTCGGGCATGCAGGAGAAAAGGCCTTGCAGGGGCTTGTGAAGCAAGGGTTGCTTAAAGATGCTAAAGGGTGCAAGTTGGAATTTTGTGAACATTGTGTTTTGGGTAAGCAAACTAGGGTGAAATTTGGTACAGCTGTACATCAGACAAAGGGTATCCTCGATTATGTGCACACAGATGTTTGGGGCCCTACTCAGACACCTTCTATGAGTGGTAGACACTGGTTTGTTACATTTGTTGATGACTACTCCAGACGAGTTTGGGTATATACCATGAAGCACAAAGATGAGGTTTTGACATTGTTCACAAGTTGGAAGAAGAAAGTTGAAAATTAGACTGGAAGGAAGATTAAGGTTCTAAGGTCAGATAATGGAGGGGAATACAAGAACGATCCGTTTCTGAAATTGTGTGAAGATGAAGGGATCCAGAGGCACTTCACAGTTAGGAAGACTCCACAGCAAAATGGGGTTGCAGAAAGGATGAACAGAACCTTACTTGAGAAGGTGAGATGTATGCTAGCACAGTCTGGATTGAAGAAGACATTTTGGGCAGAAGCTGTTATATATGCAAGCCACATTGTCAACCGTTTACCATCAGCAGCACTTGAAGGCAAAACGCCTATTGAGGTATGGAGTGGTAAACCTGCATCTGATTATAGTTTTTTGCATATATTTGGTTGTCCTGCTTATTTTCATGTAACTGAAACTAAACTTGATGCAAGAGCCAAAAAGGCTATATTTGTTGGTTTTAGTACTGGTGTCAAAGGTTACAGGTTGTGGTGTCCAGAACAGAAAAAATTAGTAATCAGCAGGGATGTCACCTTTGATGAGACCAGCATGATCAGCTCGGGACAGTCGACTGGTGGAAGAGAACAGTCGACTGGTGAGCAGCAGAAGAGTGGGACAGTTCTCCAACAGGTGAGCAGCAGAAGCTCGGGACAGTCGACTGGTGTAAAGGATCAGTCGACTGGTGATCTACAGCAGCAGAAGAATGGGAGAGTTCTCCAACAGGTGGAGTTAGAAAAGCTTTCAGTTGAAAATCCTGCCAAAAATGATGATGATGTGGTTGATACTGAGGATGAGGAAGAAGTTCCTAACCCTCCCCAGCACGAAGAATCAATTGCAGCAAGAAGGCAAAGACGAGATATCAAACGACCATCTCGTTTTACAGATACAGTTGCATTTACTCTTCCCATTGTGGATGATGAAGTTCCCTCCAACTTCAAAGAAGTTACTAGAAGTTCTGAAAATACAGATTGGAAAGTTGCTATGGATGAGGAGATGAACTCTCTTCATAAGAACAAGACTTGGGATCTAGTGCAATTGCCAAAGGGGAAGAAAGCTATCGGTTGCAAGTGGGTGTATACGAAGAAAGAAGGTCCAAAAGACAGTGTTCGGTTCAAGGCTAGACTAGTTGCAAAGGGGTATGCTCAAAAGGAAGGAATTGACTATAATGAAGTGTTCTCTCCAGTTGTGAAGCATCCTTCTATTCGGATTTTGTTGGCATTGGTAGCACAGTTTGATCTTGAATTGACACAGATGGATGTGAAGACTGCATTCTTACATGGGGATCTAGATGAAGAAATTTATATGTTGCAGCAAGATGGGTTTAAGACAGCTGGGAAGGAAAATTGTGTTTGCAGGTTGAAGAAGTCTCTCTATGGGTTGAAGCAATCTCCAAGGCAGTGGTATTTGAGGTTTGATCAGTTTATGAAAGTGCAGGGATATTCCAGAAGTGAGTATGATCATTGTGTCTATTTCAGAAAATTGCAGGATGGTTCTTTCATATATCTGTTATTATATGTGGATGACATGTTGATTGCCTCTAAAAATGCTAAGGAGATTCAAAATTTGAAGAATCAGCTGAGTTCTGAATTCTAGATGAAGGATCTTGGTGAAGCCAAGAAAATACTTGGGATGGAGATAGCTAGAGACAGAGCAAAGGGCATAGTGAGTTTGACACAGAAGCAATATCTTTTGAAGGTGCTGAAGCGGTTTGGTATAGATGAGAAAACTAAACCAGTCAGTACACCCTTAGCCACTCATTTCAGAATTAGTGCTTCTCAGTCTCCAAGTACAGATGAAGAGAGACAGTATATGGCTAATGTACCTTACACTAGTGTGGTTGGCAGTTTGATGTATGCCATGGTTTGTACTCGACCAGACATCTCTCAGGCGGTGAGTATGGTTAGTCGATATATGCATGATCCAGGCAGAGAGCATTGGCAAGCAGCTAAATGGATTTTGAGGTACATAAGTGGAACCACAGATGTGGGTTTGAAGTTTGAAAGGGATGACAATATTAGCAGGTTATTGGTGGGTTATGTTGATTCTGACTATGTAGGTGATCTAGATAAGAGGCGGTCTACTACAGGCTATTTGTTTACTATGGCTAGAGCACTTATAAGTTGGAGGTCCAATTTGCAGTCCACTGTAGCGTTGTCTACTACTGAGGCTGAATACATGGCGGTTGCTGAGGCCATGAAGGAAGCTATTTGGATTCATGGACTTTTGAAGAGCTTGGGAATTCATCAGGAGAAGGTGGAGGTACACTGTGACAGTCAGAGTGCTATTCATTTAGCGAAGAACCAAGTTCATCATTAGAGGACCAAACATATTGATGTCCGTTATCATTTTGTGCGTGATTTGATAAAGGATGGTGATATTCATTTGGTGAAGATTGGAACAGCTGATAATCCTGCTGATATGTTGACTAAAGTTGTTGGGGCAGCCAAGTTCAAGCATTGCATGAACCTGGCTAATATTTTGCATGCTTGATGATTTGGCATGGGCGGTTGGAATGGTGCTTCGCTATTTGTTTGGTTAGTATGTGATATCATACTAAGGGGAAGTTTGTTTTTTGTTACAATTGGTGATGAGCATTTGTTTGGAGTATTTTTTGGAGATTGCTTGGGCTACTTGGAAGATCTCGCTAAGGTGGAGATTGTTGGATACTTGGAAGATCTCGCCAAGGTGGAGATTGTAGGATAATGGCTCGATTCTGGTTCAGTTTGTTTATATCCGTAGTATCTGCAGCGAGTGAAAGTTCCAGTACATCAGTCGACTGGAGATGGGTCTCAGTCGACTGTCCAGAGAGGAGTTTCAAAGGCTAAGGATACAGCAGCAGGAGTCGACTGAATGTGGGAATCAGTCGACTGTCCAGAAAGAATGACCAGTCGACTGGTAAGTAAGCCAGTCGACTGTCGGCGGGTCCGTACACCAGAATAGGCCCATTTCGAAAAGGCCCAGTAGTTTTCCTATAAATACACCCGTTAGGGTTTTGTGATGTGTGACGAAAATTACAGATCTCTATTCGGTTTTGTAGCCGTCATCTTTTGTAAGGATTTGTTTTCGCCCATTGGTGATTATTTGAAGAAGAAGAGAACACCAACCGCCCCGTGGATGTAGGCATGTGTTTTGCCGAACCACATTAAATCTTTGTGTCCTTGTGTTTGCTTGTTTTTCTGTTTTTCTCTCGCTGTTTCTCTCGTTTGATTGTTGGTTAGTTAGTATTCCGCACAACAAACCCTGCAATCTGCAATTTGGAATAGATGTCCCAAATTGTACAAACTGTAGACATTTATATATTGGGATGATAGAATCAACATCCCATATTTTAGATGATTTTGTAAGATATGCCTACGTTATGCCTTTATTAATCAAAATATCTCCAGTTTTTTGTACACGGATCTCATTGCGGTTTTTAATTTTTTTCTAGAAACAGGTGCATGCTTATGTGCGCATTCTGGAGACAAACAATAATCTCAACTTTCCTCTGTTCTTCTTCTTCTTTATCCCTATTCCAAGCACCTCTTATGCTCATGCAATCTTCGGAATCGTAGTACAATGATATTTGTTGTTCCACTAACTAGTTCCCTTTTTCGCAACACAATATAAGTGTCGTATTTCCTTTTATTTTGTACGCTGACATGGTGAAGTTTCAATCTTCTTTCTTTTCTTTATTATTTCGCTATATTTCATGGTTGATATAACCATTCATGTCCAATATTTCTTTTCTTTCATATAATTTTATCCACTAGCATTGAATGTTTTCATCAAAGCATTGCCAATCCATGGTTATTGATCTCCACCAGTGTTCTTCCAAGCATATCCTTTGATTAATCCCCTTGTGTCAAGAAAATCTGCTCTCAATCTCTACAGAACTTCCAAGGGATTATTTCTCAAGTACTACCAGGAACTAAGCTTAGACCTATTCCAAATCTTAACCATATCTTACCACCACCTGTATGCCTCAAGCACCTTTTTTTTAATAGATGAGCATCTTTTGTAATTTGCAGCATTAGTCTTGTTCATTCTGCATTAACACTTCTCCAGTTATCCTCCTCTCTTAGCTTTAAGTTGGTTCTACATGGTCAAGGAATTTTACCATTCAAAACAAGGCATTTGCTCTGTTGTGCGGAATACAAATCAAACCAACAATCAAACGAGAGAAACAGCGAGAAAAACACAGAAAAGCAAACAACACAAGAACACAAGATTTACGTGGTTCGGCAAAACGATGCCTACATCCACAAGGGGCGGTTGGGATTCTTTACTATGTTCTCCAATGGGCAAACAAAGCCTTTACAAGAGATGACGGCTGCAAAATCCGAATAAGGTGTTACAATTTACAAAACCCTAACGGGTGTATTTATAGGGAAACTATTGGGCCTTTCGAATTGGGCCTATTCTGGATCCAAAACCCGCCGACAGTCGACTGGTCTTCATACCAGTCGACTGACTCCCACATACAGTCGACTGCTACTGCTGTATTCTCAGTCTTCGAAAACTCCTCTCTGGACAGTCGACTGCTCCTCCATCCAGTCGACTGAAGCTCTGAAACTTTCGAACACTGCAGATACCAAATACCAGAATCGAGCCATTATCCTACAATCTCCACCTTGGCGAGATCTTCCAAGTATCCAACAATCTCCACCTTGGTGAAATCTTCCAAGTAGCCCAAGCAATCTCCACAAATACTCCAAAACAACTGCTCATCACCAAATGTAACAAACGAACCCAAACTCCACCTTAGTATGATATCACATACTAAACAAACCAATAGCAAAGTACTATCCCAAACGCCCATGCCAAATTATCAAACATGCAAAATATTAGCCAGGTTCATGCAATGCTTGAACTTGGCTGCCCCAACAATTTTGGTCAACATATCAGCAGGATTATCAGCTGTTCCAATCTTCACCAAATGAATATCACCATCCTTTATCAAATCACGCACAAAATGATAACGAACATCAATATGTTTGGTCCTCGAATGATGAACTTGGTTCTTCGCTAAATGAATAGCACTCTGACTGTCACAGTGTACCTCCACCTTCTCCCGATGAATTCCCAAGCTCTTCAAAAGTCCATGTATCCAAATGGCTTCCTTCATGGCCTCAGCAACCGCCATGTATTCAGCCTCAGTAGTAGACAACGCTACAGTGGACTGCAAATTGGACCTCCAACTTATAGGTGCTCTAGCCATAGTAAACAAATAGCCTGTAGTAGACCGCCTCTTATCTAGATCACCTGCATAGTCAGAATCAACATACCCAACCAATAACCTGCTAATATTGTCATCCCTTTCAAATTTCAAACCCACATCTGTGGTGCCACTTATGTATCTCAAAATCCAGTTAGTTGCTTCCAATGCTCTTTGCCTGGATCATGCATATATTGACTAACCATACTCACCGCCTGAGAGATGTCTGGTCGAGTACAAACCATAGCATACATCAAACTGCCAACCACACTAGTGTAAGGTACATTAGCCATATACTGTCTCTCTTCACCTGTACTTGGAGACTGAGAAGCACTAATTCTGAAATGAGGAGCTAAGGGTGTACTGACTGGTTTAGTTTTCTCATCTATACCAAACCGTTTCAGCACCTTCAAAAGATATTGCTTCTGTGTCAAACTTACTATGCCCTTTGCCCTGTCTCTAGCTATCTCCATCCCAAGTATCTTCTTGGCTTCACCAAGATCCTTCATCTCGAATTCAGAACTCAACTGATTCTTCAAATTTTGAATCTCCTTAGCATTTTTAGAGGCAATCAACATATCATCCACATATAATAACAGATATATAAAAGAACCATTCTGCAACTTCCTGAAGTAGACACAATGATCATACTCACTTCTGGAATATCCCTGCACTTTCATAAATTGATCAAACCTCAAATACCACTGCCTTGGAGATTGCTTCAACCCATAGAGAGACTTCTTCAACCTGCAAACACAACTTTCCTTCCCAGCTGTCTTAAACCCATCTGGCTGCAACATATAAATTTCTTCATCTAGATCCCCATGTAAGAACGCAGTCTTCACATCCATCTGTGTCAATTCAAGATCAAACTGTGCTACCAAAGCTAACAAAATCCGAATAGAAGGATGCTTCACAACTGGAGAGAACACTTCATTATAGTCAATACCTTCCTGTTGAGCATACCCCTTTGCAACTAGTCTAGCCTTGAACCGAACACTGCCTTTTGGACCTTCTTTCTTCGTATACACCCACTTGCAACCAATTGCTTTCTTCCCCTTTGGTAGTTGCACTAGATCCCAAGTCTTATTCTTATGAAGAGAGTTCATCTCTTCATCCATAGCAACTTTCCAATCTGCATTTTCTGAACTTCTAGTGGCTTCTTTGAAGTTGGAGGGAACTTCATCATCCACAATGGGAAGAGCAAATGCAACTGTATCTGTAAAGCGAGACGGTCGTTTGATATCTCTTCTTTGCCTTCTTACTGCAATTGATTCTACCTGCTGGATAGGAACTTCTTCATCATTCTCAGTATCCACCACATCATCTTCATCTTGGACAGGAACAGGATTTTCAACTGACAACTTTTCTAACTCCACCTGTTGGAGAACTCTCCTATCAGTCGACTGGTAATTGCCAACAGTCGACTGTCCCGAGCTCCCACTCTTCTGCTGTTCTGGACCACCAGTCGACTGCTCCTGTACATCAGTCGACTGTCCCGAGATTCTGCTACTCACCTGTTGGAGAACTGTCCCACTCTTCTGCTGCTCACCAGTCGACTGTCCCATACGACCAGTCGACTGTCCCGAGCTAATCATGCTGGTCTCATCAAAAGTCACATCTCTGCTGATTACTAACTTCTTCTGTTCTGGACACCACAACCTGTAACCTTTGACACCAGTACTAAAACCAACAAATATAGCCTTTTTGGCTCTTGCATCAAGTTTAGTTTCAGTTACATGAAAATAAGCAGGACAACCAAATATATGCAAAAAACTACAATCAGATGCAGGTTTACCACTCCATACCTCAATAGGCGTCTTGCCTTCAAGTGCTGCTGATGGTAAACGGTTGACAATGTGGCTTGCATATATAACAGCTTCTGCCCAAAATGTCTTCTTCAATCCAGACTGTGCTAACATACATCTCACCTTCTCAAGTAAGGTTCTGTTCATCCTTTCTGCAACCCCATTTTGCTGTGGAGTCTTCCTAACTGTGAAGTGCCTCTGGATCCCTTCATCTTCACACAATTTCAGAAACGGATCATTCTTATATTCCCCTCCATTATCTGACCTCAGAACCTTAATCTTCCTACCAGTCTGATTTTCAACTTTCTTCTTCCAACTTGTGAACAATGTCAAAACTTCATCTTTGTGCTTCATGGTATATACCCAAACTCGTCTGGAGTAATCATCAACAAAAGTAACAAACCAGTGTCTACCACTCATAGAAGGTGTCTGAGTAGGGCCCCAAACATCTGTGTGCACATAATCGAGGATACCCTTTGTCTGATGTACAGCTGTACCAAATTTCACCATAGTTTGCTTACCCAAAACACAATGTTCACAAAATTCCAACTTGCACCCTTTAGCATCTTTAAGCAACCCTTGCTTCACAAGCCCCTGCATGGCCTTTTCTCCTGCATGCCCGAGTCGCATATGCCATAACCTAGTAGAGTCGGGAACAACCTGTTTAGGCTTCTCAGTTACACTGGCAGCCTGACCCAAATATGTTTTTCCCTGCAAGAAAAACAAGTTCCTCTTTCTTTGCCCTTTCATCACCACGAGTGATCCGCTAGTCACCTTCAGAATGCCACCTTCACTAGCAAATTTCAATCCACTGGCCTCCAAAGCACCTAGTGAAATCAAATTCTTTTTCAAATCTGGAACATACCATACATCTGAAAGCTCCCTAATAAGACCATCGTGCATTAGCAATTCAATCTTCCCGATTCCTACCTTCTTACAAGGCGCATCATTTCCCATCAAAACTACACCACCATCCATATACTCCAAAGAAGTAAACCACTCCTTTTTCCAAGACATATGATAGGAGGCTGCTGTATCAAGAAACCATACTTCTTGATAAAGTGAGGGACTAGAAGCAAGTGCAAAAGAAAAATCCTCGCCACTTTCTAAATTATCAACAGTCACATTTGCAGTCGAATTTCCCTTATTTCGTAGCTTTGGACAATCCTTTTTCCAATGCCCCTTCTCATGACAGAAAGCACACTCATCTCTGGCTGGTATTTTCCTGTCCTTTGAAACTCCTCTCGATTTGGAACGAGATTTGTTTCCCTTTTTTCCAGATTTGAACTCAGATCTGGTCTCAGTCCTGCCCCTTACAATTAAAGCTTCAGAAGTTTCTCTATCAACCATTTTATCCCTTCTCCTAGTTTCATTATTCAACAGAGCATTTGCAACATCTTCATATTTCACAGTATCTTTTCCATATAATAAAGTAGTTGCTAAATGATCATAACTTTCAGGTAATGAATTCAACAGAATTAGGGCTTTATCTTCATCCTTAATTTGCTCATCCAAATTTAACAAATCAGCCAATAATTTATTAAATGATTCAACATGAGCATTCATAGACATACCTTCCGTATAGGTGAAGCGAAAAAGTCTCTTCTTCAAATACAGCCGATTCTCCAAACTTTTCCTCATGTATTTGTCTTCGAGTTTCTTCCACAACACCGCAGCAATGGTATCCCTCATCAAATCGTACTTCTGAGCCTTCTCAATAAAGAGCCGAATAGTCCCACACGCAACTCGATTCAACTTCTTCCAATCTGCTTCGGACATATCCTTTGGTTTTTCTACTTCCAAAGCAACATCTTGTTCTTGTTGAACAAGAACATCCAACACCTCACATTGCCACATCCCGAAATTGTTTGTCCCATCAAATTTTTCAACTTCAAATTTTGCGTTGTGAATCGTTGTTCTTGACGAACTTGATCCCACAACATCCTTGGTTGCATCTGCATCACCCGCCATCTCCCTCTAGGTCGAACCAACAGCTCTGATACCACTTGTTGTGCGGAATACAAATCAAACCAACAATCAAACGAGAGAAACAGCGAGAAAAACACAGAAAAGCAAACAACACAAGAACACAAGATTTACGTGGTTCGGCAAAACGATGCCTACATCCACAAGGGGCGGTTGGGATTCTTTACTATGTTCTCCAATGGGCAAACAAAGCCTTTACAAGAGATGACGGCTGCAAAATCCGAATAAGGTGTTACAATTTACAAAACCCTAACGGGTGTATTTATAGGGAAACTATTGGGCCTTTCGAATTGGGCCTATTCTGGATCCAAAACCCGCCGACAGTCGACTGGTCTTCATACCAGTCGACTGATAATTCCTTCGGGACAGTCGACTGACTCCCACATACAGTCGACTGCTGCTGCTGTATTCTCAGTCTTCGAAAACTCCTCTCTGGACAGTCGACTGCTCCTCCATCCAGTCGACTGAAGCTCTGAAACTTTCGAACACTGCAGATACCAAATACCAGAATCGAGCCATTATCCTACATGCTCTAATAAGCTATCTGGGTGTCATGAGAGTAATACCTTGCAACTTTTGTCACCATTTATACTTTTGATAGGGACATCCATTTTGGTCAGTTATGCAGGAAGGGGTGGCCATGGCCTCCTAACCTGTAGGTTAAGACATATACATAAATTTTAACCAATTAGCTCTTGAAAACTGTGTTGCTCTACAACAAGTTCCAATTGAATTATGTAATTCGAGAATTATGGGGTTGGGACTTATAACTTGATTGAGGGGATGCAGATTTATGAATGTGATGGGAAAAAATAATGAGCAAGTTTTTTGAGGACAAGGGAAGGAATCACATTATGAGTTTATGACTATTCTTGACTTTAAGGTGAGAGGTCATTCCACCCTCTCCCCTATATATGTTCATAAAATTATGGTTATTAGCTGGACTTTAACTTTTGCTTTCTCATTCACAATTCCCACTGCTCATTCCTTGCCAACTCTTTTCAACTTCCTTTTCTTACTCTGTGGATGACTTCTTAGAAATGAAATCTTTTTGGCATGTATGGACAAAAGAGATGATAGAAAACTAGGATTCGTCTATTTGTGAAGCACGTCATGTATTTTAAACAGCACAATCACAATGTGTGTTCATCTTTGGTATGTTGACGTGATGGAGCTGATTATTACCTGCTAGAGAATGACATGCTGGCCCAACTTGCAGCGAACTAGCATTGCAAGGGGCTCAGAGCCACCAACTAACTCTGTAATTTGGTTGATATATAGTCTGAATTCAGTGAACTGGTTGGTACATCAATTTAATTATTTCCTATTTTGGTTTTGGCTGGTATACTGCGAAAATTGAAATGTTATGATTTACTATTTTACCTTTACTATCTCTCTAAATTGATATACATCTTAATATTTTCTACAGCAGGAACTAATTCAATACTAGGACTCAGCAGGCAAAGCGTTATTATTAACACTGTAAGGAGTATGGACTCATTACCGATATCTCTTCACTGCAAAAATGATTTGATGAAGATGGTCGCGGACACCACGGAATTACAAATGTTATTGTTTCTAAAATCTAAAGAAATTTTGAGGTGCGGTTTTTAAATTTTTACAACTATAATCTAACTAGAATTTCCTCCGAGTACATGAAGCGGACAATTTGGCTGCAAAAATGTCTACAATTATTATACAAATTTACCTCCACAACTATTCCAATGGCATGGAATATTGATGTACTTGGCTGTTTATTTATGAGATCCGATGGCAACTCTCTTGCCATCTTTTATTTCAAAAAAAACTATTCCAATGGTGAGCTTTATCTCTGCAAGCGCACTCATAGAAGACCAAGACCATATTCTGATCATAAATAGGGATAGTTTTCAGAGATCATATTTTTAGAACCATTTCGTCAGTATAGAATATGCAATTGATTATCTCTATAGGCGTTGCAGTTTATTCTTAAACCCGAGCAGCTTTTAGTGCTTCTTTCTGCAAACTCAGACACGTCAGCAATATTTACTGACTCAGCTCTCAGGAACATACTCACAGAATTATTTTGGAAGATGAGTATATTTTGGATCTGGATATGATATGATTTGTAGTATCCCAAGAGGTATATAGCTCCCAATTGCCAATAGTTCTTTGATGTTAGGATTGGTCCAGGACTCTGTAGTAAAAGGTATCATCCTTCAAGAACCCAGCCTTTCATTTGTTGGAATCTACTTTTGAATCAATCTTGTATAGACAAAAATGAAGGGGTTCAATATGTCCAATTACTTTAAGAATCATGAAGAAAAGACTGTAAAACCAAAGGATACTGTCGATCGATTCCAGCCCAAATCAATAAATATATACATAAAGGAAGAGTAGCATACATCGATCAAGTTTACAAGATGTAAAATTCTTAAAAATACGAAACCAACACATCAACAGCAGCAACACAGTAACCATAAAAAGCAATTAAGAAATTTGTTTTAGGCTACAATAACAGAATTAACATGAAATGAGTATATTTGGGTTAAGGCTAGCCTCAACTCCGGCACGTCTTCTTTGTTCATTAATGGCTCTGAAGGCCACAAATTCAAAATTAGATGTGGGCTCCGGCAGGGAGACCCCCTCTCATCCCTGCTCTTTACCCTCGTAGCCGATGTCTTTAGTAGGCTCCTTAATCACGCGAGAAGGGCGCAGATGATTGAGGGTCTTGGTCGCTCCCACCATTACGAAGGTGTCCTTAACTTACAATATGCGGATGACACCATCATCTTTATTAAACCTAATGCCCACTCGCTTAGGAACCTCAAACTTCTACTTTACTGTTTTGAATCCGCCTCAGGCCTGTCGATCAATTTTCAAAAATCGTCTGTCCTCTGGTTGGGTGGAGCGCCCAACCGTCAGGAAGAAATTGCCTCCTTTTTTAATTGCCCATCTGCGGCTTTCCCGATCACTTATTTGGGCATTCCCCTTAGATGGGGTAAATTGCATAGAGCTGATTGGTTTCCCTTGATTGATAAAGTTGAGGCCAGACTTAGTGTCTGGGCTGGCAACCGCCTGTCTAGGGGTGGTAGATTAATTCTCGTTAATTCGGTGCTCTCAGCTATGCCTTTGTATTTCATGTCCTTCTTCTACCTCCCGGCCTGGGTTATTAAGCGTATTGATCAAATCAGAAGCAACTTTTTCTGGACGGGCTCTTCTTCCTACAAACCTGGTTCCCATCTTTGTAGTTGGAAGTCAGTTTGTTCTGCCAAGGAGGCCGGGGGGCTTGGTGTTCTGAACTTGAGAGATCACAACATCGCTCTTTTGGGTAGGTGGATTTGGAATCTCCACCAGCGCGATCATCTTCCCTGGATTCATTGCGTTAAAGAGTATTGCTCTAGAGGTCGCCAATGGTGGGAGTTAGAGGGTCCTGCGCCCCGCTTCGCCTCTCCTTTTTGGAAAGGTATCTGGAAAGCTTCAGCTCCGTTCCAATGTAGTATCCTTCGCTCCTGCGCAGATGGAACGAAAGCTAAATTTTGGCTGGACCTTTGGATTGGCAACATTAAGCTATCTTCTAGTTTTCCCTCCTTATTTCTTTTGGCTTCCGAGCCTGATGCAACGGTTGCGGAGTCTTTTACCCTTGTCAACGGGGCTCACAATTGGCATCTCAATTTCATTTCTCCCTTATCTACGCCGGAGCTACAATCTCTCTCCGAGCTCATCTCTCTTCTCAACAATTTCAGTTGGTCACCTCTGGAGGGTATTGTGTGGCGCTGGACCTCTTCAGGTTCCTTCACTGTCAAATCTTTCTATAACTTTCTCAATTTTAGGGGCTCACGCTCCCCTATAGCGAACCGCATTTGGGACGCGGCGGCCCCCCTGAAGGTCAAAATCAACTGCTGGTTGGCTTTCCATGGCAAACTGCTTACAGTTGATGTCCTGAACAAAAGGAATCTAGCGTGGGGTCAGCTATGTCAGCTCTGTTCTTCCCACCCAGAAAACGCTAATCATCTTTTCTTTCATTGCTCTTTTTCTCTACTGTTGTGGAAAATCTGCACTCTAGCGTGGTCTACTGCCTCTATTCCCTTGTCTTTTGACCAAGTTTGGTCGTTACCTCCTGCTGACAATCAGCACTTGCACGCTTGGCTTTTGTCTATTCATATTGTTATTTGGATTGTTTGGAAAGAAAGGAATCAGCGGGTGTTTGAAAATCGCGGTTCCTCTCATTTTAAAATTATAGATAGCTTTGTTACTTTATTCAATCTTTGGAGCTCGGGACCTTCTTATAAAGGCCATTCTCCTCTGGATCAACAGACTTTGTCTACCGCGCTCCATTGTCTTAATCACTTAAATGCTTTAACGCTTTAATTTTCTTTTTTTTCGTTCCAATATTTATCTCAGTTTTATATGCAGCCTGACTGCTTCTCTTCTTTTCTCTGTCTATTTCGCAGGATTGATCCGGCTTCTCTTATCATCCAACCTGGCTTCGTTTATGTTTCTATTGGGGCTGGTTTTGGCTCAGGACTGCAGTCCTGTTGTTTTTTGGTTGTGTGCTTTAGCACTGCTCTTATTTTCTTTTTATGCGCTTTGGACGGTGGTTAACTTTCTCTCCCCTCAGGTCTTTTGTATTAGAGGGCTTTTTTGGTGGACTGGACACTTGTTGGCTGTGTTTTTTTGGGTTGTGCTATCTGTATTTCATATACAGCTGGAGCTGGCTTTGCGCTATGCTTTTTCTCTTCGTTATGGGATGTTCTTGCTTGCTTTTTCTTTCTTTTTCTTTCATCTCTATTTCAATGGTATTATATTCTGTTGAGGCTATGTGGGTTTTCTTCTTTTGCTGGGCGTTTGGTTTGGTTTGTTGCGACTCTGTGCTTCTTTTGCCCCGGGGTTCGCTTCTGAGCTCAAGTGGTACGCTTCGATCTTGACGGATCGGGTGTTGTTGATCTCCTCTGGTTCCCTTCGTGTCTGAGGTCGCGCACATCGGATCTGGTTTCGTCGACTTGGAGGAGTCTTCTGAGGGGAAGAGCGGGGCAGGTCCAAACCGCTTGCGCATTTTTGTGGCTTTTCGACGCACTGGCTTGGGGCCATCTGATG
The DNA here is from genome assembly GCA_017893485.1 of Hemerocallis citrina. Classification (NCBI taxonomy): domain Eukaryota; kingdom Viridiplantae; phylum Streptophyta; class Magnoliopsida; order Asparagales; family Asphodelaceae; genus Hemerocallis; species Hemerocallis citrina. Next base: position 45,265,648 of record CM030361.1, read on the forward strand.
GCCTTGGGTGTTGTCCGCTTCAAGCTATCTCCCTCGAAGTTTCTAGCTTTCACCAGCAAAGTGTTTAGCGACCGGTTCCCTGGATTTTTATTGGGGTTCTAGATTGATGTTGCACTGTTCTCTTTGCTATCTTTTTTCCTGTTTGGTGGGTCATGTTTAGATTTCGGCTTTGTATCTTCTCGTTTTCCGCTGTTGCAGGGTTTTACATCTTGTGAAATCCTCTCTCTGTACATTACGTTAATTTTTATTATATATTATATCTCTGATGTGGCTGGAGTCGTTAGACTCTATCCGTTTCCATCAAAAAAAAAAAACATGAAATGAGTATAAACAGGCATCACTGCAAAGTTCCAAAACAACAACAATACAGCAGACACATTGAGAGCCACAATCTGCAAGCAAAGCAACCCCAAAACTCAGTGAAAACAAACAGCAACCAGCACACCCAGACCCAACAGCGCCCTCCAAAACAAACAGGAACATCCTTGAAGAAAGCCAGAGACGAACATATAGCATAAGACTAACAAAGTAGCAAGATGCATCCATGATTCAGACTACCAGACAGGGAAATAGAAGATGAACAAATACAAAACAACCAACAGACCGCCAGCGCGAGAAAACAGAAACAGACACCTAGACATAGAGTAATAAAATAGAAGAAAGAAATGCGAGAGGAATACTCTGAATGCTGCAGAAGTTCAACTCTGCAAGAAGAGACTAAACACATTAGAAAAGAATGAAAATACAAGTAAAACCTAATGGGGGTTAAAAACCAGAGTGCATAAAATAAGCTACAGCATTATCAAGATAATCTAGATTAAGCATAGCTACTTAGTTATGGGTTAGAATGCTAGCCCAGAACTTAGTAAAAAAAAGAAGGTCATCAATTAAGCCGTTTATAGGGCGTGTTGCATTAGAGAAGATTCTATTATTTCTTTCTTTCCAAATGATCAAAATCAAAGTCATCATAGTTAAATCTCACGATACTAGAAAGGAACGCTTGACGTGATGGACCTCCATATACTCCACCACGGAGCAACGGAGGCTGGCTTACCGAGAACCTGCCAAGCTTTATTACAAATGGCCCATAACGGACGAATGAACGCGCAATTAATGAATAAATGTCTCGCATTCTCGTGTATACTCCACCACGAAGCAACGGAAGCCGGCTTACTGGGAACTTGCCAAGCTTTCTTACAAATGGCCCATAACGGATGTATGAACTCGCAACAAATGAATAAATGCTTCGCATTCTCGTGATGGGTAGGACATAAGGAACATTTTGTACCTAAAGCAAGATTCTTTTGGTTGAGAATTTCAACCATAGGAAGTTTGTTGTGACTAGTCAGCCACATAAGAATTCTGACCATAAGAGGGGCAATGCACTTCCACACAATGTTGGAAAACGGAGATGACATCTCCGGAAATGATGAAATTATAACAAGACTTAACCGAATAAGAACCCGAATTAGTCCACCGCCATATAATATCATCTTTAGGTTGCCAGCGGTTGGAACGTAATAACATAAGTAAACAGAGATATTGAGGAACAAGAGAAAAATGCAAAGATCTTTCGAAAGTGATGTGACAGTCCCTCAAGTTGTTATGGGATTCTAGATACTCGGCCACCGTAGCATGGGGATTGGTAGCAAGCTGAAATAACTCAGGAAAATTAGAGGCTATTTTGTTATTGTCGATCCAAAAATCTGTCCAAAATTTCTCCGACTATCCAGCACCACAAACTTTGAATAACCCGCATCTGAAGGGTTCAACCACCATCCATACTCCTTTCCAAAAAGAAGAGGCCATAGAAGAGAGTATGTGATTGAGTTCCCAAACTTTGTGACGATTATGGTATTTGTGCATAACGAGACGTGCCCAAGGTAAATTATCTTGCTTGAGAATTTTTCGTAACCATTTTTCAAGAAGAGCAAGATTTTGATGCCTGAGATTAAGAATATCGAGGCCGCCTTCAAGCTTAGATTTGCATACTAACTTCCAATTACAGAGATGTCTGTCAGCTTTGTAGACCGAGGAATCGGACCAGAAAAGTTTCTCCTAATCTTGTTAATTCTTTTGATAACCTGGGAAGAAATATTGAAAAATGACATCATGTCCAAATGGATGGATGAAAGAACAAAATTAATCAGTTTCAATCTGCCGCCTTGCGATAGATGACGACCAGACCAAACATTGAGTATTCCCCTTGTCCTTGACAGTTTTTTTTTTTTCTTGTCGTCTCTTAATTTTGAGAGGTCAAGGGAATTACTTTTGTTCATCTTCTTTTGTTGGCTGTGGAAATGAAGCTTAAAATGATATACATAAATATACAATATATTATCCCAAATGGAAGAAATGGAAGAGAGCTGAAAATCTACTTACTCCATCTATGGTAAGTGAAGACAAAAAGAAAGCATGGATAATGTCTTTAATTGTTGGAGAGTTGATGAACTTGTTAGGTCATAAAACGCCAAACACACAAAATCATATTTGTAAACTATATCATGTATTTGTTATTGGTGGAGTTTGAGTGCACGGAAATACAGATAGGGTTGTTTCATTTGTATATTCTTGGATTAGTTAGTTGGGTTTACTCATTATACACTCACAATTTCCAATTTTGTAAACTTCAACTATTTGCTCCTAATACAAGGAACACAAGATTGAATCATTGAAAACGATATTTTGGTCGTAACAGAAACAAACCCTATTTCCAATAGTTTTGCCTTACCATGCATTTCGATATGGTGAACCCATTATGCATCAATCATCATAGGCAACTTTTATCTCCAATCCACCTTTAACCTCAAAAAAAAAACTTTTATCTCCAACGGGTTAGAACGAAATTTAGGGTCTGGCGAGCTAAATGGGTTAGAATGGAATTTAGGGTCTTGTGGGATATCGCGGTAGCGGCTAGTTGTTGGACTCTGTGGCTAGACATAAACAATACATGTTTCCATAACACAAGATGTAGATTTAACATTATGCTTTACAAAATTCTGAGTCTTATTTCTACTTGGGCAGGCAAGACAGGTGTCAGGAGGGAGGCTGCAACCGGATCTTCAAGAGTAGTCAGTATGGGGATAGGGGAAAGTGCAACTGGTTTGTGCTTTTGGATCTTTCGGCATAGTGGGGATGGTTCTGTGATCCAAGTACTTAAACTTGGCTCAGGGTACTGTGAAGCTCATCAGATGAAGGAATACAAGCACAGGTTGAAGCTGGAGCTGAAGAGAATGGGTTGTGTATCAAATATATCAGATGGAGTGTAATTTGTATGTTGTGTGAGAATTAGATGTAAACTTGCAGAAAAGCCCTTGTAAATAACTAATGCGTATCGCACGTATGACAGTTGTAAGCGGTTGGTTGGTGGGTGACGGTTCAGATGGGACCCACCACCAACTGATTCTATTAGGCGTGAGTGAGGTGTCTTTCATTTCCCTGCTATGCACGTGTCATGTTGATTGTATAAAACCAAAGGGGGAAATCCATTTGCAGATATGAATAGAAATTTAGACACTTAGTCTTCTGTTCGTCAATCTCTTCCTTCTTCCATCTTGAGCTCAGCCTAGGGTTTGCAAATCGATGGCGAGAAGATGACCCACGGCGTCCACGCACGCTGTCAGAGGTCGAGCTGGAGCAATGGTATCAGAGCCAGATCTGGAGACAGCGCTCGATCAAGAGGAGGATCTGGAAGCGATTCCGAGGGCTGAGAATCCTATCGGATCTGGAACCGGACCTCGATCTGGTTCTAGACAATGGGAACAGGTTGCGCGAGCGGCCGCTGGTGACGGCGATGCTGCTCACAAGCCATCCAGCCTTGAATCTAGGATCGACCAAATAGAGAGGGCCATCGAGAGGTTGTTGGAAGACTCTACGCGTTGACATCACTCTCATCGAGCTCCTCCAGAATGGCAACCAGAACGTAGTGAGAATGAATCTGAAGGAAGTGGGAATATTTGCAGGTCTCCAGGTGTTCGAGATCGGAATGTTAGTCGACAATGGGAAGAAAGGGCTAGAAAAGGGTATTTGGAATACCAAGGAGATCTCAGGGAAAGGCAGGAACCAAGGCATGGTCGATAGCATCAATGTATAGCCAGTACTTTTTTCCCCAAGCATCCAAAGATAGATTTACCTAGTTTTGATGGATCGGGAGATGTCACAAATTGGGTGTATCACATGGAGCACCATTTCCACACCCAGGGAGTGAGTTATTATGAGAAATTGCCCTTTTGTGTTTACTACTTGAAGTGAGAGGCATTGTTATGGTGGAGATGGTACGAGCAACAGCAGAATGGGGTGATTGATTGAGAAATGGCGAAGGAGCTGTTGCTGCAGTTTGGTCCTTCTGAACTTGATGACCCTGAGGCTACCTTATACAAGCTACAACAAAATGATACTATTTTAGAGTACCACAGAGAATTTCTCATGTACAGTCATCTAGTGAAGAATATTGCCATGTCCTCCTTGGTAAGTTGTTACATCTCTGGTCTTAAGACAGAAATGAGGAAGTCAAGTTAAAACACCCCTAAAATGTCCTTGAGGCTTATAGAGAGGCAACAACTAGGGAATCAATTTTGGAAGATCACAGGAAGGCTTGGAAATACTCGGGGTTCACTAAGAGCACTTCAGGTGCTGCTGCACCTTTTCAATACCACAAAACTAATGTAGCTGCAAGTAACCCTCTGTCCAACAAATCTCACACTCCAACCACATTACCAGTAGTTAATCCCTCATCTATCCAAACTAAAACTAAGGACTCCCAGATGCTGCAATACATGAAGGAGAAAAGAGAGAAATGGCTTTGTTTTCACTGTGATGAGAAGTTTGTGAGAGGGCACAAGTGTGCGGGAAAGACTTTCATGCACATGATGGGGGCCAATGAAGGAAGTACTTTCATGCAAATGCTTGGGGCTTTTGATGATGAGTCACCGGAGTATGAATTTAAGGTGGAAGAAGAGCAGGGCAGGGAGGTGGTGAATGAGGTTTGTCATGAGAGATCTACAAATGCTGACTTAGCTGCTATATCTTTGAATACCCTTGCTGGAAGTACTGGTCCTAGAACCTTTAGGGTATATGGTACAATCAAATCTACTCCAGTGTGTGCATTAATAGATTCGGGGGCTACACATAATTTTATTGAGGAGGAGTTAGTAAAAAAAATCAATCTTCCTATTAATACTGATATGCAGTTAGAAGTGACAATACCAGGGGGCAAACTGTTGTATAGTAGAGGATTATGTGAAGGGGTAAAATTCACATGTCAAGGAGTGCCTATTGAAGCTGATTTTTATGTTTTAGCTATGGATACAAGTCAACTGGTGTTAGGTGCTCAGTGGATGGAAACTCTGGGAGATGTAGTTTGGAACATGAAGGAAAAGAGGATGAGGTTTCAAGTAGATGACAAGCAAAAAAGAATTGTTGGGCATATTGCCAAGGGAGATTGAAGTGACTACTGCCAAATCAATACACAAGAGCCTTCATGTTATGAGAAGGGGTTGGCTTCCTCAATTGACAGGTACTGTACCAAGTTCTTCAGCTATAGAATGTGTCAAGTTTATTCCACTGGCAGTACAACTAGATATCCAATAGGTATTGCAGAAATTTGGTGTGATTTTCAAAGAGGACCTTGCCTTGCCTCCTCCTAGATCTTGTGACCATAGTATACCCCTTGTTCTTGGAGCTAAACCCATTAGTCAAAGACCCTATAGACACCCCTGGCATAAAAAAAAATGAGATAGAAAGACTTGCTAAGGAGATGTTGCATAGTGGAATCATCAGGCCAAGTCACAGCTCTTACTCCTCCCCAGTGGTGATGGTTAAAAAAGCTGATGGAAGTTGGAGAATGTGTGTTGATTATAGGGGTCTCAATGACATCACTGTTAAAGACAAATACCCCATTCCAATTATAGATGAGCTTTTGGATGAATTGCAAGGATCAACTATATTTAGTAAGTTGGATTTGAGGAGTGGATATCGTCAGATTAGAATGAAAGAAGAAGACATACACAAAACTACTTTTCGAACACATGAAGACCATTATGAATACCTGGTGATGCCTTTTGGGTTGTCAAATGCTCCTGCAACTTTTCAATCCTTAATGAATGATCTCTTTAGGCCATATATGAGGCAGTTTGTATTGGTTTTCTTTGATGACATTTTGATCTATAGCCCAGATTTGAGCACTCACTGTCAACATTTAGAAAGTGTACTCCAAATTCTACAAAGCAACCAGCTGTATGCCAAAGCTAGTAAGTGTCATTTTGGAGTTGAGCAGATTGAGTATCTGGGGCATGTAGTGTCTTCAAGAGGGGTGGCAGTAGACCCAAGTAAAGTTGCAACTATTCAAGATTGGCTTAGACCAAAAACTCTTAAAGCTTTAAGAGGATTCCTTGGGTTGACTGGATATTAGAGGAAATTCATAGCCTATTATAGCACTCTCACTTGGCCATTAGTGAAACTTACAAAAAAGGTAGCCTTTCAATGGACAGATGATTCTCAAAGAGCATTTGAAGAAGTGAAGAAAGTCTTAACTTCTCTACCAGTGTTGCAGCTACCAAACTTTTCCCTACCTTTTGTTCTTGAATGTGATGCTTGTGGCACAGGAATGGGAGCTGTTTTAATGCAAGAAAATCACCCTATTGCTTTCCTTAGTCATGAGCTGAAATTTAAGAAGAGGCTCTTATCCACCTATGCAAAAAAATGTTAGCAATTCTATTAACAGTACAAAAATAGAGACAATATCTCTTGGGAAGGGAATTCATTATAAAGACTGATCATAAACCTTTCAAGCATCTATTGGAGCAAAGATTGTACACTGAAGCTTAGCATGAATGGCTAATTAAGTTGCATGGGTATCAGTTTGTAGTAGAGTATAAAAAGGGAAGAGATAATGTGGTTACTGATAGTCTCTCCAGGAAGTATGAGGATAAGGAGGGAACCTTATTCACCTATACAATTGTTCACCCCAAATGGTTAAGCTTAGTGCAGCAGGAAGTTTCTTCATACCCTTTTTATCAAGACATTCAGCTGAAGGTTGAAGCTGGGGACATTAACTATGGATTGGTGAATGGAGTGTATTTTTATAAAGGCAAAGTTCTTCTCAGTCACGACTCATCTTTGAGACAATGGTTCCTATATGACTCTCACTCAACTCCCTAGGGTGGACATGTTGGCATGGATAAAGTTTGGCCTTCATTTAAGAAAGTGGTATATTGGAAGGGAATGAAGAAGGAGATGAAGGATTATATCAGGTCCTGTGATATTTGTTAAAGGAACAAATATTTGAGTACAAGTCCAGCTGGTATATTACAACCTTTACCAATACCTGATAATGTTTAGGAGGACATTAGCATGGATTTTATCGAGGGTATGCCAAGGAGCCAAGGTTGTACTGTTATCCTAGTGGTGGTAGACAGATTAAGTAAATTTGGCCATTTCCTACCTTTGAGCCATCCTTATACTGCTAAATCTGTGGCCGAAGTGATGTTTGCACAAGTTTTCAAGCTCTATGGATTGCCAAAGAGTATTGTGAGTGATAGAGATACGATCTTTACTGGTAATTTTTGGAAAGAACTCTTAAAGAAGCAAGGCACCAAGCTCTGCTTGAGTACTGCATTCTACCCTCAATCTGATGGGCAAATGGAGGTACTTAATAGAGTACTAGAGACTTATCTTCGATGTTTTGCTGCATAAGCCTCATGATTGGGTCAATGGGTGCCATGGGCTGAAATCTCTTATAATACACATGTCTAAAGTTCCACTAAAATTAGTCCATATCAAGCTTTGTATAGTGGAGCCCCTCCTACAGTTTTGTCATATATACCTCAATTTGCTAGAGTTCAAACTGTCGAAGAAGCACTGATCAATAGGGATATAGCTCTACAATTGTTGAAAGACAATTTGCTCAAAGCACAAGGAAGGATGAAAGTGAAAGCTGATACACATCGTTCTAATAGGGAGTATGCAGTGGGAGAATGGGTATTTTAAAAACTCCAACCATATAGTCAGGTTTCTGTTGGAGGGCATAGGGTGCACAAGCTATCATCACTTTATTATGGCCCTTACAAAGTGATGGAGAGGATCGGAGCAGTGGCTTACAGGTTGCTATTACCTGCAGAAGCTAGAATTCACAATGTGTTTCGTGTATCCCAATTGAAACAACACATTGGTACTTCCATTACTCACACAACCTCTATTCCTGCATATTATGTTGATGCGGCTCCTAAGCCTATTAAGGTACTAGATAGAAGAATGGTACCACGAAGGGGAATTGCAATTTCTGAAGTGCTCATTCAATGGGAAGGGGGTTCGGAGACAGAAGGAACTTAGAAAAGTTACTGGGATGTTTACTGGAGGTTCCCTGCGTTTCGAGACTCCTTGGAACCTCCTTCAAATGGGGGGAGGATTGATCCAAGTACTTAAACTTGGCTCAGGGTACTGCGAAGCTCATCAGATGAAGGAATATGAGCACAGGTTGAAGCTGGAGCTGAAGAGAATGGGTTGTGTATCAGATATATCAGATGAAGTGTAATTTGTATGTTGTGTGAGAATTAGATGTAAACATGCAGAAAAGCCCTTGTAAATAACTAGTGCGTATCGCACGTATGACAGTTGTAAGCAATTGGTTGGTGGGTGACGGTTCAGATGGGACCCACCTCCAACCGATTCTGTTAGGCGTGAGTGAGGTGTCTTTCATTTCCGTGCTATGCACGTGTCTTGTTGATTATTGTATAAAACCAAATGGGGAAATCCATTTGCAGATATGAATAGAAATTTAGACACTTAGTCTTCTGTTCGTCAATCTCCTTCTTCCATCTTGAGCTCAGCCTAGGGTTTGCAAATCGATGGTGAGAAGACGACCCACGGCGTCCACGCATGCTGTCAGAGGTCGAGCTAGAGCATTCTGTTTCTTGTATGTGGGTGGCTTTATTTTGATGTATTTTGAGTCTGGACTGTGGTGATCTAGATTGAACTATGGAAAATTATAATATTGTATTTCATGTTTGTGGTAGGGTAAAAAATGGCCTGGGGCCCAGCCAAGGCCCAGGACGGCTCTCGCTCAAAAATAAGAAAAACAACAATCCGGCTCGGCTTCGGACCACTACAGGCTCGGCACCGAGCCTCAAGTTCACCCCCACAGAACTGGTCTCCTCGTATCCGACGAGCCTCGGTGGCCCTCGGCCTCCGATCCACGACAGCCCCACGGGCCGTCCGCCCAGCCTGGCAAGGAAAGGGGATGACCTGGCGCGACCTAGGCCATCCGATTCTCCCAGAGGCACACGAGCCCCATGATCAGCCATGTCAGCTCCAAATACCACCTAAGGCTTTGCCACGTCAGCCCTATACCGCTCTTGGCGCTGCCACGTCTGCCCTAAACCCCCTGGGCCTCCTGCCACGTCAGGCCCATGGGCTTTCGGGTTCAGACCCGGCCCCCAAGCGGATCCAAACCCGGTTGGGATTCCCTATAAATACTAGACCCTCACCCACCTTTTTAGGTAATCAATCTTTGCCACCCAAATTTTCCTAGTTATTGCTACTCTCTCACAGAGACTGACTAGATCGTCGAAGGGTCCGCCACCGGGATAAACCCCGGTGTTTCAGGACCGTCTGCAGGTACTCGAGGCGAGGCAATCCGAGCCGATCCTCAAGCGCCGAAGCGAGCCTCCCGCTCGTCGTCCCGTGCCGCACTCTTCCCTCATTACAAATTGAGTCCGAACTCACACCTGGTGCATCCACACTGCGACCAAAAACAAACCGCATCAGGTTGGCGCCGTCTGTGGGAAACCTTCATCCGGTACGAACGATAGTCCGAGCCTCGCCACCGACGCTCTCCCTCGACCCGATCTCCCATGGCTCCCCGAGCTCGAAGATCGGCCCGTTCCGCCCGACTAGACGGGCCTCCTCCCGAGGAGGCCCTCGACGGAGGGCAAGCATCCAATAATCCGGGGTCGAACCCCGGGCCCCAGCGAAGCGTTTCACGCGTCGCCGAACCCGACCTTCGTCGGGTCATCCTAAACAGGAGGGCTAGCCAGGCTAGGGGAGGGACCGCTTCCAACTCGGCCCCGAACCATTCCAGGCCTGCACAAGGGGAAAGGCCGTCGGCACTCAGCCGCATCGGCCGAATTCCTACGCCCCGACCCGACCCGACCCTTCCGACCATGGTGGGGTCACCAGGGGCGAGTTCAGAAGCTTCAGAGATGAAATCATGGAGGCCCTCCATGGAGCGCCAAGGTCCGCAACCTATGGCCGACCCCCTCCAATGAGCGAAGGGAGAAGTCATACTCGTGCGCCGACCCCCCCTCCTGAGCGCACAGACGAGGTGCTCCGACGCCTCATAGAGATGGAGAATCGCATCGAGCGCATCGGCGACAAGAATCCCAACCTAGTCCAAGGTCGGGGACCTTCTCGACCTCCATTCTCCATCAACATCATAGAAGCGGAGATCCCCCGGAACTTCCGGCCTCCGCAGTTCGAGACTTACAACGGCGAGGGTGATCCAGCTGATCACATGGAGGGCTTCAAAACCCTCATGTTGATTCACAGCGCTTCATATCCCCTGCTGTGCCGAGCCTTCCCAGGCACCCTCCGGGGTCCGGCCAGAGATTGGTTCTCCAAACTCTCCCCTGGCTCGATCTTCTCATTTGACCAGCTGGAAGCCAGCTTCCTGGCCCACTTCATAACCAGCCGAAAGACTGAGAGAACGAGCGCTTCCCTGCTCGACCTCACCCAGAGGGAGGGGGAGTCACTCCGTAACTTCGTCAAGAGGTTCACAATCGAGGCCAGATCCATCTCTGCCCTCGACGCAGGGATCGCCTCGGCAGCTTTCCGACACAATATCCTGCACAACCAGCTCAAGGTCTCCTTAGCAAAGAGGCCACCTCTGGACTTCCCTGACCTTCTCAATTGGGTCGAGAAGTATATACGATCTGAAGAAGCTCTGAACCCAGAGGGCAGCAAAGAAGTCGTGGGGAAGGGTAAGCGCAGGGTCGATGAGGCCGAACCTGCCAAGAAAACAGCAAAGGAAGGGGTCGGCGCGAAGAGGTCACCTTCGGTCCCTCGCTTCGAAAGGTAGACTCCATTGACACATAACGTGTCTGCCATCCTCTTAGAAATCGAAGACAAAGGCATTGTCCGACTACCTCCCCGATCAAATAACAACAAGAAGCGAGATCAGCGCTTCTACTGCCGTTTCCACAGAGATCACGGGCACGAAACCGACCAATGTCGGGCCCTGAAAGACGAAATTGAGGAACTCATCTCACGAGGGTACCTCCGAGAATTCACCAGGGAAGGCCCACGGGATCGGCGAGATGCTAGGAACCGAAGGCCTTCGCCTCCGAACCCTACTCCGAACCGCATCCAGGGTCGGGATCCCGAACCCGAGGGAGCCGCGGATACGCCATTCATCTTGCACTGTGTCCACGGGGGGCCAATGGGAGGAGAATCAAATACTTCCCGAAAAGCCTTCATTCGAGAGGTGAATGCTGTCCAAGACAACCCCTCGCCCAAGTTACAACCGGTGCCAGTCTCCTTCTCAGGAGAGGACCTCGAAGGCGTTCGCCTACCCCATTGCGACGCCCTCATCATTAGCCTCCACATCGCTAATTGTGAGGTTCGCTGAATCCTCGTCGACAACGGCAGCTCGGTAAATATTCTTTTCCTCGAAGCCTTCGAGAATCTCAAGTTACCTAGAGGCAAACTCAAGCCGGCCGGATACACCTTGCATGGGTTCTCCGGCATCCCTGTCGTGATAGAAGGGATTGTTACCCTCGACGTTACCGCAGGATCGGCTCCTGTCAAGAGGACCGAGTCCATGGACTTCATGGTGGTCAACGTCAAGGCAGCTTACAACGCCATACTCGGTCGACCCGGACTGTGCTCCCTCCAAGCGGTGCCTTCGGCTTACCATCTGAAACTTAAATTTCCCACCCCGCAAGGGGTCGACATCGTCCGAGGTAGCCAAGAAGCAGCGCGGTCGTGCTACATGACCGCCGTCGGAGGGGGTGTATTCCCCCTCGACGCCGTTGAGCTCGAACCTGAGAGGGACGGCCCCGCTCCCGAGCCTGTCGACGAACTGGAGGAGGTCCTGTTCGACGCCGAGGATGAATCGAAATAGTTCCGGGTGAGCCGCTCGCTCCCCGAGGACTTGAAGCCAGGCATAATCGCCTGCATCCGTCGCAACGTGGATCTCTTCGCCTGGAAGCCCTCCGACATGCCCGGGATCTCCGAAGACTTGATTATGCACCGGCTGAGCGTCCTCCCGGACTCTAAGCCGGTCGTCCAGAAGAGGCGCAAAGTCGCCCTGGAGAGGCAGCAAATTGTGAAGACAGAAGTCGACAAACTCTTGACTGCTCGGTTCATTCAGGAAGTCAGCTACCCCGAGTGGTTGGCTAATGTCGTCATGGTGAAGAAGGCAACAGGGGGCTGGCGGATCTGTATCGACTTCACGGATCTAAATAAGGCATGTCCGAAAGATCCTTTCCCCTCCCCCGCATCGACGCCTTAATCGACGCAACCTCGGGGCATGAGCTACTGTCCTTCATGGACGCATTCTCAGGGTACAATCAAATCCGGATGTTTCCACCGGACATCTCCAAGACCTCGTTCGTCACCGACCAGGGTCTTTTTTGTTACCGCGTTATGCCCTTCGGGCTGAAAAACGCCGGAGCCACATACCAACGGCTCGTCAACAGAATCTTCAAAGACCTGATCGGCCGCAACGTGGAAGTCTATGTCGACGACATGCTCGTCGAGAGCCGGGCCGGGCCAGACCACGTCGCCGACCTCGAGGAAGCCTTCGGAGTCCTCCGGCATCACAACATGAGGCTCAACCCGGCTAAATGCGCCTTCGACGTCTCCACTGGGAAATTCCTGGGGTTCATCGTCAGCCAGCGCGGCATCGAGGCGAACCCCGAGAAAATCCAAGCTATTATTGACATGGCCCCACCCCGGAATGTCAAGGAGGTTCAGAGGCTTACCGGTCGGTTGGCTGCAATCGGCCGCTTCCTCTCCAAGTCAGGGGAGAAGTCCCTCCCCTTCTTCAAGGCCCTGCGCGGAAAGGGGGGCTTCGAGTGGGGTACCGATCAACAAGAAGCCTTCGAACAGCTAAAGCAGTACCTTGCCAACCCTCCTCTCCTCAGCAAGCCCGAGCCGGGCGAACCACTATGGCTCTACCTGTCCGTCTCGGATAGCGCCCTCAGCGCCGTCCTCGTCCGAGAAGAGGAGGGGGTTCAGAGACCATTGTACTATGTGAGCAAAGTCCTCCTCCCCGCCGAGACGAGGTACGCAAAGATAGAGAAGGTGGCCTATGCTTTGGTCATGGCAGCCCGGAAGCTTCGTCCCTACTTCCAGGCCCACTCCGTCCAAGTACTGACCGACCAGCCACTGAAGACTGTCCTCCACAAACCCGAAAACTCCAGCCGCTTAGTCAAGTGGTCAATTGAGCTGAGTCAGTTCGACATCAGCTATCAGTCGAGGACGACCATCAAGGGGCAGGCCCTCGTCGAATTCATAACTGAGTGCACCGTCTCCGAGCAGCCCAACATCGGGGGCTCGGATCCGACCTGGGAGGTCTTTGTCGATGGATCATCATGCGAAACAGGGAGTGGGGCTGGCATCATACTCTGAGGCCCCGACCAATTCCTACTTCAATACTCCCTCCGCCTCAACTTTCCAGCCTCCAACAACGAGGCGGAATACGAGGCCATGATCGCCGGGTTGACCCTAGCACACCGAGCCGGAGCCAAGCAAATACGGGCCTTCAGCGATTCTCAGCTCGTGGTCAATCAGATCACCGGAGAATACGAAGCCCGCGATGATCGGATGATACGGTACTTGGCCACGGTTCGACGACTCCTGGCGTCCTTCACTCGTGCCACGGTTACCAGAGTCCCTAGGGAGCAGAACGCCCAGGCAGACGCGTTGTCCAAACTCGCCTCTTCCTCCTTCGAGGGTCTCGACCAGACGGTGCTCATAGAGATCCTCCTAAAGCCAAGTATCGACGACCAAGGCCAGGAGGCCATGTGTGTACAAGGCATTGCCGGTCCAGACGACTGGACCACCCCCCTCTGGAGATTCTTAATCAATGCCGAGCTTCCTGAAGATCGAGCCGAGGCCAGACGGGTCAGGGTCCGAGCTGAAAAATTCATCATGATCGATGACGTCCTCTTCAAACGCTCATACACCTTGGCCGACGGCAAACCATACCTCCGCTGTCTCACCAGCGATGAGGCTAGCTATGTCCTCAAAGACCTTCATGAGGGGATCGGCGGATGCCACATGGGGAGCAGGACACTCGCTCGGAAGGCCCTGAATCAGGGGTACTACTGGCCGACCATGATCCAAGACTCGCAAGACCTAGTCAAGAGGTGCGGACCATGTCAAAGATTCTCCCCTATCAAGAGGCTTCCTCAAGCCAATCTCCGATCCCTGACTAGCCCTACGCCATTCGCCATGTGGGGCATAGACCTTGTGGGCCCCTTCCCCGTAGCGGTAGGGCAAAAGAAATTCTTGATAGTCGCCATAGACTACTTCACCAAGTGGCTCGAAGCCGAACCTCTGTCCAGCATCACCGAGCGCCAAGTACAACAATTCTTTTGGAAGAACATCATTTGCCGGTTCGGGATCCCTCGGATCCTCGTCACGGACAACGGAACCCAATTCCAATGTCAGAACTTCCAAACTTTCTGCGCAGACATCGGCATCCAGCAGCGTTTCTCCGCTATTTGCCATCCTCAGTCCAACGGCCAAACGGAGAACGCAAACAGGAAAATCCTCGACGGCCTCAAAAAGTGCCTCGACAGCTCCCCCAAAGGGTTGTGGGTCGAAGAACTGCCTAGCGTGCTATGGGCGCACCGAACGACCAAGAGGATCCCCACGGGGGAGACTCCGTTCAGCCTGACCTATGGGACCGAGGCAGTTATCCCCGTCGAGGTCGGCCTGCCTTCTCCCCGTATCATGGCCTTCGACGAGGCGGGCAATTCGTCCGACCTGAGGACCAACCTGGACCTCGTCGCCAAGATCAGAGAGAAGTCTTCAATTCGAAGGAGCATCTACCAACAACGGATCGAGAAGTTTTACAACAAGAAGGTCCGCCCCACAAACATCAAGGTGGGGGACCTCGTGTTACGAAAACTGTCCGTCTCCGACCCAACCAAGAAGAGGAAATTGGCTCCCAACTGGGAAGGCCCATATCGTGTAGTCGAGGCTGTACGCCCTGGTACATACCGACTGGCAGATATGGACGGCCGGCTGATCAGCCGATCCTGGAACGCCGAGCACCTAATGAAGTTCCTGGAAGAGCGAACATAGGTTCCAGCTTGGCTAATGTAAATAATATTTTTTGTAAGCTTTCATGTGTAAAGGGTCGTTTTAGCGACCCTCCCTATCATGTATGAAAGAAATCTCTTTTTGTCAAACTCCAAACGCCTCGGCAGACCCGACCTAACGCCGGACAAGGGGATCGGCACCCGAGTCTTCACTCTGGTATCGTCCCCAACGTCTCGGTAGGTCCGACTCGGCTTCAGGCCAGGGAGTCTTCCCAACACCCCGCGCCGATCCCTCACGGATCGACAGGGCCGAACCGCACTCCCTTCATCATTCATTACACCATCGACCAGAGCAAAGAGTGAAAAGAATTCCTTATTCATACTCCCTTATTAGTTCTGAGAAAACAAATAAAGACCGTTACAGGACCACTCCACTCATCTCAAACTGGAGGAAGCCGCCATCTTAGGGCCCCTCGGGTCCGACGAATGGCAGGACCACTCCGACCGAACGGCTTGGAGCCCTCTCCTCGTCATGATGGTCCTTCGGCTTGGCCACGGTCGATGCACCAGCCACGGAGCTCTGGGCATCAACTGGTCGCATACGCTCCAGCATCAGCAGCGCAGAGGGAACCCCCTCCGCTCGCCGACCCCCCGAGGAAGATGTCGAGACGCCCAGCATCGTCTTGTAACGGTGTATCTCCATCTCCTTGTCCACTATGACGTCACGAAGTAGCCTCTCAGAGGAGGGCCTCTGCACCGATGCACTCGACATGGTATATCCAAGTCCGACAGCCCCGAGGTCCCGATCCACCATCGCCCTTCTCAGCCGGCTTGCCTCCTCACTTAGGGCTTCAGACTTGTTCCGATAATAGTTGAAGGCTGCATCAGTGTCACGAGCCCCCTTTCGGTAGCGAACCAAAGTGGCCTCCAGGGCCTCAACCTTGCTCCGAAGCCACGCCACGTCGGAATGACGGGGGTCCACCTCGGGAAGGGGAGTCGTAACCTACAAGAGAACCAGCCCACTCAAAACACATAAGCAAGGAGGTTCGGAAATATTCGAGGCCAAAACACTTGGCCAGTCAAAAATCCTCTTTACATAAATAAAGTTACTTCTTACAAAAAATGCGGTGGCCAGTCCGCGGAAGGCAAATACAATCGAGAGATGGAAAAAGAAAGACAAAACTATACAACTTGTTTCCCACCTCAATATCGGCCGGGTTCACAGGGAGGTCGGCAGCCGGGTCATCAACGGGCCCTTCTTCATTGGGGGTCTTCGGTGTCCCCTCGATCTCCATGTCGTAGTCGAAGTTGGACAGGTCGACGGTCGGTTAGAAGTGCCTCACATGACTGAGGGCCTTCGCATAGCACTCGTCCTGGGCTTTGATCACCAGGAGCTGACCCGCCTCTGTCAACTCATCCTTCTCCTTGGCGAACCTCTTCTTCTGAGCCGCCATCTTCTTCGCCCATTCCTCCTTCTCCTTGTCGAACGCCGTCTTCAACTCCTGCTCCCTCTTATGAGAGCCTTCGAGCTCTATCTTCATCTCCTTCATCTCCTGCACGGCCTTATCCGCCCGGTCTCGCTCCCGCTTCAAGGCCGCCTCATAAAGGCCCCTCACGTGGGCCCCCTGCACGGTCGCCTGCAGCAACCGAACACTACTAAGAAGACCTCCTTTACAAACATTTCACAAGGCAAATGAGGTCGGCAGACTTACCAGCACATTAGCCTGAGCGAGGCGCGTGTACGCATCCTCCAGGCCCTCGGCGTTCATCTCCGCACGGTCCCGAGGGGTCGCCAGCTTAGCCGCCACCTCGACAGCCTGGCGCCCTCGAGTCAAACAGTCACCCTCGCGGATCGACCAAGCCGGCACCCACGGTTGCCGCAACCTCTCCTCTACCTCTGCCTCCACCAGGGGACCCTTCCCCTTATCAAGATCGGCTGCCTTGCCCTGGTCCGAGCCGCCCTGAACCGCCACGTCCTTGCCCATCTCCGAGCGAGTCCTTTTGGCCCTCGGCTGAACTGGGGCCTCGGAGACCACCTGGGACGACCCCCTCGTCTTCATCGCGTCCCCCTTCTTCTCGGCCTTCTCCTTCTTCATGGCGAGCCTCTTTGCCTTGATTGATTCTGGGTCCATATCTGCAAAAAGACCCATTAAGGACAATGAGCGCAAAAGAACAAAAAGATTGAGAGAAAAGAAACAACTACATACAAATAACGGCCGGGCTCAGTCCGATGCTCGCCAGGTGACCCTCGGTCACCTTCGTCCAACTGATACTGTGCGACAGACGGAGACGCTCAACAATCCCCCACTCCTCGGCCGTCAGGTCCCTCGGCCTCGGCGCTTTGTAGCTCGGCTTAAAGTGGTTCCATCGAGTAGGGATGTTCCAAGGCTCCTCACTCTGGATCACCAGATATTTTTTCTTCCACTCCTTGATGGAGTCCGGGTGACCGTGGACGACCTTCCCCTTACTCCGGGGCGAAATGTAGTAAACACCCTCAGCCGACGAACTGATCATCAACATCGCTCGGAACACATTCAGCCGTAGGGGTACCTTCTGCTCCTCGCACATCAGCACGAAGCAGATGATCTGCTTCCAGGAGTTCGGCCCATACTGCATTGGCGCCATGGACGCCCAATTCAACACATCCCGAACAAACGGGTGGACTGACAGCCTCAGTCCAGAGATGAAGGCGTCCACGGGGAAGACGCAATACCAATCAGGCAGGGGGTCGGTCGGGCGAAGGGTAGAGCTCGGCAACATGTGCTCGTAGTCGGACCCTATGTGATACGCCAACTACAAAACCTCCTGATCACCGGCCTCCAAGGCGGTCGGTAGCGTGTCCATCTTCACCCTCTTCCGGCTCGGCGAAGAAGGCTGGACCCCAAAAAGCTCCTGGTCGGAAAGGTCGTCGGGGTACCGACGGAACGGCTTCGGTTGTATCGACCCTGTCATTAAATTGCGGAAAACGGGTGCCTGGCTCGAGCCACCGGCCCTCGACCCCTTCTTCCTCGGAACCTTCTTCTTCTTGGTTTTTTCCGGCGAGGGCGTAGATAATCGCCCTAAACAGGTCGGTGTGGAGCTCGATCCCACGCCCTGACCTGTGGATCTACCCCCCTCACCTCCTATCCGAGCCCCGACGGCTTCACCCTCGCCTGGGCCACCTTCCTCTTCAGAAGTCGACTCTAGAATCTCGACTTCGTCCGAACTACCGCTTGCCTCCTCAGACTCACTACTCTCCACCACGAAAGGTTTCCGAGAGCGCAACGGCCTCACATTATACACCGGCTCCTCCTCACAGACTGGTTCCTCCCACGAAGTCGAATCGGAAGGCTTCACATCGTGGGCTGACTCCCCCTCGCACACTGGCTCCTCCCACGACGTCGATCTTGAGGCGGGTTTCCCTCCCCCCTCCGACGTAGATGCCGACGAGCCAGACTGAGCCCTATCCATCTGTGCCTAACAAAAGAAACTTACAAACTAACCTTTTGAATGCCTCGGACTGACGAGTCGATGCCGCTAAAACAGTCAAAGCCGAGCGCTGAAGTGTTTGATTTCTTTTTAAAAGAAGATAGTAAGAGGGAAGTAAACAGAATAGGGGAGAGGGGGGGAGATATTTATAGAGAGAGAAGCGACGCCTCGATTTTCGCGTTACTGTTCCTCGAACAGTGCGCGGCCTGCCACCAATAGAATCGCGCCACGTCATCCTCGAAAAGAGTGCTGCTGACGTCACCTAGCGCCGCTTGGAGACCACACAGGGGTCGGTTCGGATGAAGTGTTCGGCGGAGAAAATTTTTTTTGCTTAAGATTTAAGGCTCCAGGGATCGGTCGGCTCCCCTCTCACCCACGAACAACTCGGGGCTTACAGCCTCGGCAGCCGAAACCCCAAATTGTTCCCGGGTGGCAGAAAAGCCACCATCGCCTGCGCCCCGGGCTCCAGGGCTCGGTCGGCTCCCCTCTCACCTGCGAACAGCTCGGAGCTTACGGCCTCGTCAGCCGAAACCCCGAACTGTTCGAGGGCGGGAGAAAAGCCACCATCGCCTAAAACTCTATCGGAAAGCGGATCGACCCACCTATCCGAGGCTCTTCAGCCCCAGGTCCGGAATTCGGTTGATACCCCTCCCGTCCTGATCTCTCTCGGGCCAAACAACCGTGTCAGGGCCGTCTGACCCGAAAAAGGATCCGGACGGCAAAGTCACCACCAATCCGAGGCTCCTTATTCCCCGGTCCGGATTTCGATCGTTATCCCTCTCGCCCTGATCTCCCCTAGATCTGGCTACCGTATCAGAACCATCAGATCCAAGAGAAGATCCGGGCGGCAGAGTAACCACCCCTCCGACACTCTCAGGGTCAAAATTTTGCAAGAGAGAGACGTCCGCCGAAGCAGACACCTCTGATGGCCAACGGACCACCCTTGCTGTGATCAAACCCGCTGCGGAGAGAGGAGTATTTATAGCCTCCCCCATAGATAGGCCATTATGACATTGGGAAAGCCAATCGACGGAAGCCCATGCGCCATGCATTTATTAGGCGGCGCCATTAATGCCCCTAGGAAGTTGGAACATTGCACAGATCCCGGAGCGCCTTCAATGCTCCGCAAAGACGGCGGGCCGCCCCGCTCAAACCTTCTAAGGCACAACGGTTCGCCATCACCCTTGCCGACCCATAATCCCTCGCCAGCTCGAGGTTCGGTCTTGCACCAGGGTAGCCTTCTCAGGAAGGTTCACCGGCTCGCCATCACCCTTGCCGACCCATAAACCCTCGCCAGCTCGAGGTTCGGTCTAGCACCAGGGTAATCTTCTCAGGAAGACACAACGGCTCACCATCGCCCTTGCCGACCCATAAGCCCTCGCCAGCTCGAGGTTCGGTCCAGCACCAGGGTAATCTTCTCAGGAAGACACAACGGCTTGCCATCGCCCTTGCCGACCCATAATCCCTCGCCAGCTCGAGGTTCGGTCTAGCACCAGGGTAATCTTCTCAGGAAGACACAACGGCTCGCCATCGCCCTTGCCGACCCATAAGCCCTCGCCAGCTCGAGGTTCGGCCTAGCACCAGGGTAGCCTCCTCAGGAAGGCTCAACGGCTAGCCATCACCCTTGCTGGCCCATAATCCCTTGCCAGCTCGAGGTTCGGTCCAGCACCAGGGTAGCCTTCTCAGGAAGGCTCAACGGCTCGCCATCATCCTTGCCGACCCATAAACCCTCGCCAGCTCGAGGTTCGGTCTAGCACCAGGGTAATCTTCTCAGGAAGACACAACTGCTCGCCATCGCCCTTGCCGACCCATAATCCCTCACCAGCTCGAGGTTTAGTCTAGCACCATGGTAATCTTCTCAGAAAGACACAACGGCTCGCCATCGCCCTTGCCGACCCATAAGCCTTCGCCAGCTCGAGGTTCGGTCTAGCACCAGGGTAGCCTCCTCAAGAAGGCTCAACGGCTCGCCATCACCCTTGCCGGCCGATAATCCCTCGCCAGCTCGAGGTTCGGTCCAGCACCAGGGTAGCCTTCTCAGGAAGGCTCAACGGCTCGCCATCACCCTTGCCGACCCATAAACCCTCGCCAGCTCGAGGTTCGGTCTAGCACCAGGGTAATTTTCTCAGGAAGACACAACTGCTCGCAATCGCCCTTGCCGACCCATAATCCCTCGCCAGCTCGAGGTACGGTCTAGCATCAGGGTAGCCTTCTCATGAAGGCCCAGCGATTCGCCAACCCATTTTTACGACCATAAACACTCCTCCACGGCCAACTCTCGTACCCCCGCAGGAGTGGGGGGCTTGTGTGGTAGGGTAAAAAATGGCCTGGGGCCCAGCCAAGGCCCAGGACGGCTCTCGCTCAAAAATAAGAAAAACAACAATCCGGCTCGGCTTCGGACCACTACAGGCTCGGCACCGAGCCTCAAGTTCACCCCCACAGAACTGGTCTCCTCGTATCCGACGAGCCTCGGTGGCCCTCGGCCTCCGATCCACGACAGTCCCACGGGCTGTCCGTCCAGCCTGGCAAGGAAAGGGGATGACCTGGCGCGACCTAGGCCATCCGATTCTCCCAGAGGCACACGAGCCCCATGATCAGCCATGTCAGCTCCAAATACCACCTAGGGCTTTGCCACGTCAGCCCTATACCGCTCTTGGCGCTGCCACGTCCACCCTAAACCCCCTGGGCCTCCTGTCACGTCAGGCCCATGGGCTTTCGGGTTCAAACCCGGCTCCCAAGCGGATCCAAACCCGGTTGGGATTCCCTATAAATACCAGACCCTCACCCACCTTTTCAGGTAATCAATCTTTGCCACCCAAATTTCCCTAGTTATTGCTACTCTCTCACAGAGACTGACTAGATCGTCGGAGGGTCCGCCACCGGGATAAACCCCGGTGTTTCAGGACCGTCTGCAGGTTTGAGGCGAGGCAATCCGAGCCGATCCTCAAGCGCCGAAGCGAGCCTCCCGCTCGTCGTCCCGTGCCGCACTCTTCTCTCATTACAAATTGAGTCCGAACTCACACCTGGTGCATCCACAGTGCGACCAAAAACAAATCGTATCAATGTTGTTTCCTTAATTTCTCATTAATGAAACTGATGACTAGTTGGCCAACTCACCCGCTCTTTCAAAAAAAAAAAAAATTATCTCCAACAAAGGAATAAAATAAAATGGGAAAAATGATTCCAAGTCATTCATTTTATAGGTCAAATATGCGGAACTGAATTACTTTTGGGGATCTCCATCTTCTCCTATTGACTAGAATTCTTTGAAGAAGTTACCTTACACTCTCAGTAGTGGAAGGCACTCGGTTTTCAACTCCTTTCACCCAATATTTATGCGAAACTAGAAGAGACAACTTTTTCGACCAATGATAACTATCTATAGTCTATGTCTTCTATATCATGATTGCTTTTCAAGTTATAGGCCATCTCACATTTTTTTCCCGCATACCATGACTGGAACTCGGTGTGACATTTATATGGCTACCATGACAAGAGGGTACGTATCTAATTAATTTTAATTGGTCACCTCATCATTTTTTTATTTAAGAAGCAGCGGTCTTGCGCTTGACTCTTGAGCAGTGATCAGTTCCATCGACAATGAACAACTTGTATTTATTTTCACGGCGTTGATGATTCCAGTAGGGCCAATTGAGAATTTATTTTTTCCTGTTCTCTTTGTAGTATTCTATATATCTCTTTTGTTACTTAACCTTATTTCATCCTTGTAGAAGAGAAAAAGTAACTAGAGTCTTAATTTTCAGTGAAATCATTGATTGTTACACAACTTGGGAAGAGTTGCAGATATAGCCTACAACAGTTTTTCTATTTTCAGCTATCTTCTCTATATAATATGAACAGGGCCGGCCGCCTCAGCCCCCGGATTTTTTGCAATTCCAGGGGCCCCAAATTTGTATTACTAGGCACGTTTTTACGCGTAAAAAAATTATATTATTATTAGGGTCCCTCAAAAATAATTATTTGGGCATTTCGCCTCGGGCCCCCGAAAACTCAGGACCGGCCCTGAATATGAAGTTCATGATTGTTAACTGATGCCCTCTTAAAGTAACAAGTCTACAGTAGTATATTCAGCCACTAAGAGATAAGTAATATATTCAGCCACTAAGAGATACTGAAATTTATTTTTCCTAATCTGTGTTAAATTAAATAGTTTGTTAGATCTCAATTCCGCTGCTTGCACACATATAGCAATTTCATAAATATATACAATATTGTCATCTCTTTTGTGGTATATATATTTATATATAATATATAGTATATGTTTTTGTATATATCAGGATTGTTAGTGAGTTGTGAGATTTTGTCATCTCTTTTGTGGAGCCTTGGACTCCATTTGAAGACCCCACTGTGGATGGAAAATAGCTTACATTATGATAATGCATAGGTTTTGTTTTAGATTGTACAATTCTCCATAAAGAAACATGACATTTGTCATGTACCTGGGGTTGGAAACTTGGAATGTAATTAATACAGAAACTAATATAGGTTATTAGATACCAAGAATTTGGTGTTTCTAACAGCAAAAATCTACAGAGCTCACCAACCAAGGTAATCTGAGAATGGAAAAATCACTTTCTTGATGTCTCCACAACCTAACAAAACCCCTTTGCTAAATCAAATAGATAATTAATTCTTTCTTCCGATGCCTTATCTTGTTTCATATTGTTCGATTAATGCTGACACCATAGGCTTAAAGTTTCCTTTAAATATGCCAAATGGTAAACAACCCCTAATCATTACCATAAAATTAATATTTGTAAATCCTTCAGATTATATATGATATCACCAAGTGATAAATTAACCATACCAACCTTCACCAAAATAAGTTTAAGAGCCTAAGCAACCAGTACAGTTGTACATGTTCTTTTCTCAACAAGTACAAATGTACTAGTTGAAGCTTGGGTTTTACTTTTCTTACACTTCTTAAAGAATATTCTTTTTTGATCAATGAAAGAAGAATGACTGAAAAATTATTGTTGTGGGAGCAACTTGACTTGTAGTTAAAATAGAGAGGATTTGCTAGATCCAGGACCAAGAAAGTGGGCATTATGAAAGAGGAAGAATGAAATACTCATGCAAACCTGCTCGATGCAACAAACAAGGGATATTGCGAAGAGGAGATTCTATAGATGAGAAACAACTCGGTGTAGAGAAAGAGGAACTCGTATATGTTAGAGAAATGAGAGCGGAACTAGTGCATGAGAAGGGAAAAACATGTTACCGGTTTCTTCAACAACTAGCCTATTATTTTTTTTTTCCTCGAACTATTGAGTGATTTTTTTTTTCTTTGGATGCAATACACTTTTTTTTTTTTTTGATAAAAAGATGACTAAGTCATTGCTTCATTAATTAGAGATTAACGAAACAGGAATGAAAATACAGATAAAGCCCTAAGGCGATCAACATCACTGTTCAGCTGAACAAGATAAACCGCATGAACATCTCAAAATACATCAAAATACAACAACATCCACTGAACCTAGCGCTGCTAAGTGGTGTATTACATCAAAACAGGATGCAATACATTTTATTGTTCCTTTTAATGGAACACAGATTGATAAATTATCCTTTTTCCCTTTTCAAAAACATGTAGATCAGATAAAAGGCAGTGGTTGAATGAGGTAATGATCCACAGTGAATGAGTAAATTTGGGAATAAATACATTTAGAGCAAACAAAATGAGTGTGGGATGACTGAAGGATGAAAAAGAAATGCAACCTTCTGAAGTAAATTTAATATAAAACTTTTTTTTGGAGTGCTCAAGTCCCATTCATTCTTTTTTCCTAGATTTATCAGCATGCAATTCTCTTTTAATTTACTCATTACCCATGGGCCACATGACTTTATGATGCCATCTTATTCCTGGATGTTGATGGATTGTTCACGCAAGGATCATTATTGGACCTCATTGTTTAATCCATAATATCTAAAGTTAAGTACTAGTTCTTTAATACATAAAACAATGTAATGTGACATCACAGTGTGGAATAGAATATGGTAGCAGCTAAAGCAATACCAAGTTGTTTTCAATTGGATGAGATTAGATTACTTAATTGTTGACATTGGGATTAAGGTCCTGCATTAGGTTTAAGATTGGCCCGTAATACTTAATTAATGACAACCTAATAAATCATCACTGCTTAGTTGTTCCTTTAGATAAGTCCAAAGTTAAATAATTTGACAATTGACATTGTGAATATATATAATAACATTAATCAGATTGTATGTTGCACACGTACTTGTATTTTAAAAGGCAGACGATGTTAAACATGTACCAGATACACACCAAAAATATCATCCTTATGTTTCGCCAGAGTGGGACCTGACTATCGATGGGGCCTACGAAGTGAAAAAGGCTCACCGTGAGCTCATCAAAGCGGCAAGAGGGCAGAAGCAACGCCAAGGACACACGGCAGAGGGATCGGTACCGGGGAGAGGCTCTCCGTACAAAGATGGTCAAGAAAGAGGCTTGACCATCAGATCCAACGATCCAAAATCTTTAGGGACAGCTAACTCAACAGACCCAACGGTGGATCTGCTCAAGATACCAGATTTGGAAGGTATCGCTGTTCAAAAAAGAACTCTGTGAAGGGAGGGCCAAAGCAAAGTTCAAAGTGGCAGTCAACACTTTGGAGTTGGTGGGGGGAAAGGCCAGAGAGGAGCAGAGAGTGCAGACAGGCCGTGCTAAGGGGGAAAAGGGCAAAAGCGCCCTAGAAAACGACATGCAAGACATGCAAGACCTGCAGAGCCATTTCCAAAAGGGGCGAGAGTTGGTAGCTTTGGGTCGAGAGTCGAGAGAGGAGACTCCCTCTTTGGGGAAGAAGACAAGTATTGGAAGACCTTTTGACAGAGTAACAGCCCAAAAGGAGAGAGACATTGGGGTTGGGGCTTTAGCTCTGGAAAAGGGGAAAGCTCAAAGTGATAAGGGAGTGGGTAATGGCAGCGAAGAAGAAGAGAGCTCAAAGAGAGTAGGTGAATACTACAGATCCGAAATGGAAAGTATAGCATCGGAAGTGCTGCCCTCGCACGTGACGCCCCCCACTCAAATGGAGACACGTGGCGAAGGCGACAGAATCGAAGCGTCGCACATGCCACGTGTCCCACTGAAGACAGCGGGAGCCCCATTTATCGAAAAAGAGCTTCTGCTCCATCACGAAGGAGAGAACTTCTTAAGCGATTCTGGCGGTGAGAAAGGGTCAGAGGGAGCATCGGTTATCGAGACAGAGTGTCTACACCATCGCGGAGGATGGGAAATCTTAAGGGGTGCTGGCGGTGATATAGGGGAGTTAAGGGAGGGTATTTATAAGTGTGTTAGTGGGCCCAAAGAGGGGCCCAAACACAATGAGATACGTTTATCGACAAGTAGTGGGCCCATTGAGGGGTCCACTACGGGATGCCACGCTACTCTGGTTGAATCGTCATCAATTTGTGGGCTCCACGAGGAATCCATGACGACAGAGTCTACCTTATAACTGGAAATTCAGCACGATGAAGACGATCGGGAAGGTAGGCTAAATCTCGAAGATGACTTTGTCTACTCTGAGGGAGAGTCAGAGGACTATGATTTTGATGTTGATTTCCGCATCACCTCCCCCGAGTTTATTCTGTCCACCTACCTATCTTTCCACCAGGACACAGGTTTCACAGTTCAGAAAATGGCAAAGAGGACTAATGAGGAGTCCCTAGATGATTATCTGGAAATTGCGGCGGCCGCTAAATCCACCAAGACTGGCGACAGAGGTACGCGGTCTTTTCTTGCTTCTATTTTTAATTTCATGACGGATAATGAAGTTTTTAGTCTAGCCATTACCTGCGATCTAGCGGTAGGCGATACAGATAGGAACACGTTTCTCCTCAATAAGATTAGGGGGTGGGAAACCGATAGGGCTAACATTTACTTGCACTCGAAACCTAATCCGAGTCACGATCCTGAGTATATCAGTAATTAATGGAAGCACTATTCTGGAATATTAGAGGCCTTGGTAGGCGGGGCAAATGTGAAATGGTCAAGGAAGTCATAGCCAGGTCAAAGGCTAATATTGTTGGTCTCAAAGAGACCAAACTATCACACAAGCAAAGACTTAATAGAGTAGGGGGCTCTTTACCTGATAGGCTCTTTACCTGGTCGAATATGCAAGCAACACCCATTTTGGCCAAGCTGGATAGGATTCTGGTCTCCACAGGCTGGAAGGCCAAATTCCCATTGACATCGGCCAAATCTCTCCCAAAACTAACTTCAGATCACGTGCCGATTTTCATATCTTCTGGGGAGGGACATCCAAGAAGACCGTCAAAATTTCGGTTCGAGAAGGTCTGTTTAGAAATCCAGGGCTTCCACCATATGGTTAACGAGAGTTGGTCTCGCCCAACCAAGGGTCGGGAGGCGTCTGCTATCTGGTGTGAAAAACTTAGCAGACTCAGAGTCAAGCTCGGGAAATGAAACCGAACCCGATTTGCACTAATTTAGAGAGCAAAGGAGACGCTTCTGGAAGGTATTGAGGAACTCGAAAATACCAAAGAGATTAGGGATCTACTGCAGGACGAGCAGAATCGTCTGCTACAATACAGACAGGAGATTGACCAACTATATAGGATTGAGGAAATCAAGTGGCAACAGCGGTCTAGAATCTCGTGGCTCAAAGAGGGAGACGCGAATACTGCATTCTTCCACCGGGTTGCCAGTGCCAGATGTAGGTCTAACCTCATTCACTCGATTCACTCGGATTCCGGATTGATTCAAGGCGATGTTGTTATCAAGATGGCTTTCCAGTCCAACTTCAAGCACCTTTTTGGGCAAAAAACAGATTTCAAAATCCCTCTCCAACATGACTTATGGCATGACCATGCAGCCTACCCAGACCCTAGTCTACAATCCCTCGAAGCCCCCTTCTCTGAGGAAGAGGTCTGGAAGGCGATCCAACAACTTGATAAAGATAAAGCTCCAGGTCTAGATGGTTTCCCGATTATGTTCTATCAGATTTTTTGGGAGGAAATCAATGGTGATTTGCTGAAGGTGTTCGGAGATTTTCACGATCATAAGCTGAAACTAGGGAGATTCAACTACGCAGAGGTTGTGCTGATCCATAAGAAGGAGGATTCTCGACGAGTTGGAGATTTTCGTCCCATTAGCCTCCTAAACTGTTCCGTAAAGATCATTACTAAGACTCTCGCTAACAGACTGGGTAAGGTCATGGATGGTCTAATTAGTCACGACCAGACGGGATTCATCAAAGGACGTTGTATACAAGACAGTATAGCAACGGCTGAGGAGACTATTCATCATTGCCACACCTCGAACTCTAGGAGCTACCTACTAAAGCTAGACTTCGAGAAAGCCTATGACTCTGTTGAATGGAACTGTCTGTTGGAAGCACTTGCTAGAAGAGGGTTCGGGGACAGATGGATTCACGCCTGTCTTACTACCAGCAGAACAGCGATTTTGGTAAATAGGATATCAGGCCACCCTTTCTCTTGCAAACGGGGGCTTAGACAAGGCGATCAGCTCTCACCCCTTCTCTTTACCATAGTGGCAGACGTGTTTAGATCCATGATGGGTAAGTACAGTACAGCAGGTTGGATCACACCAGTGGCTAAGGGAGCCAATCGTCAAGGCTGCTCTATACTACAATATGCAGACGACACTCTTCTATTTGGCAATGGCAACCTTGGGGAAACCACCGTATTCAAAGGGATTCTGTATTGCTTTGAAGTCTGGTCTGGCCTCAGGGTTAACTTCCACAAGAGTGTTCTCACCCCCATTGTCCTGACCCCGGCAGAGGCTCTTGAACCCGCCACAGCTCTAAATTGCTACACAGAGAGTTTCCTCATTCAATACCTTGGGTTACCACTTAGACCCGAGAAGCTAAAAAAAAATGGATTGGATGCCCATTATTAACAATGTTGAGAAACGTCTAGAAGGATGGAAAGACAGAGCCCTATCCTTGGGAGGGAGAGTCATGCTTATAAACGCGGTACTCTCGAACCTTCCGACCTATTATATCTCCTTCGAAATGCCGCGGTGGGTAATCCAAAGGATTGATCGGACACGGAAACGCTTTCTTTGGAAAGGGGCTGACCCGAACCGAGGTGGTTATCATCTCATTAGATGGGAGAAGGCGTGTATGAAAAAGATACATGGTGGCCTAGGTATTATTAATCTGCGAGACATGAATCTGGCACTTCTGGGCAAATGGTAGTGGAAAGTGTTCCACCCTAATGGGGAAGGATCGTAGCAATTTGTCTAGGGCTATATGCAAGGGAATGGGATGAGAAACCTGGGCTTCAGGATAGGCCCCTGGGTGTCCTGGTTCTGGAAAGGCATTACCACGGCATACGAACCCTTCACTAGCGGCGTCAAGTCAGTTATCGGTAACGGAAGACTCACCAGGTTCTGGTGGGACAAGTGGTGCACTGATCACACGCTCAGAACCCTGTTTTCCGATCTATACGAACAGGCGTCACAACCACACTGCACGGTGGCCGCATCATAGATTAGAGGCACCTGTAATCCATCTTTCAAACAGCCGCTTGACATAGGCTCCCACCTCAGACTTACGGAGCTTCAGGCCTACATCTCCAACGCTGGTATTGGCTGCTCCCAGGGCCCAGACAAAAAACTCTGGGGATTGGAGAAGAACGGCAAGTTCACGGTTCGCTCCTTGTACAAGCGCATCCATTTTAGGGGGTGTTTCCCAAAGTGGGCTACCGTAATCTGGAGGACGAAAGCTCCACTTAAAATCAAAGCCATTTTATGGTTGGTACTGAATGACGCGATCCTGACTAGAGAAAACCTCGCTAAGCGACAACCGAATGCGGACCCTCAATGCGGCTTCTGCCACGCCACCATCGAGACCAGAGACCATCTTTTTCTTCAGTGTCATAGAAGTAAAGCGGTACTAGTAGAGGTACTCAGCACCCTAGGGGCGACTCAATATCCTAGCACTTACGAGGACCTATGGGTAGGCCCTAAGTTCGCAACGGAGAAGGGGGCCATGAGAGAAGCGTGGTTTTTAGCTATCGCCGCAATGACCTGGGTTTTATGGCTAGACAGAAATAATCTTTACTTTCGTAGAACCTGCAATAGTATTTCTGGCAATTTGACTCACATTATGCATTTTATCTTCTGTTGGGCTAATGTGGCAGCAGCAGGTCCCAGGGGGTAGGATTGCGAGCGTTTTCCAGGTAAAGGAGTTTGATGACGAGGAGATCGAGATCGGGCCGACGATCGACTAACAGCCAGCTCAACACGATCCACTAGATTTTGATTGCCCACCACCCCAGGGTTTGTTTGGGGGATCTGATGTATTACCTTGCTGTTTAGCTATGTTTTTTTGTCCCACCCCCCATATTTGGTGTACTTTTGTTCTGTTTTAGGTTTTTGTAGTTAGCTCAGTCTTTTGAGTATGTTTTTTAAATCTCTTATTAATGAAACAGGGTGGCCAGATTCCACTTTTCTTTCAAAAAATAAAAAATAAAATAAAAAATATCATCCTTATGTTATTACTTTTTCATCTGCTCGTTTATGATTCTTCACCTGCCAGTGTTCCATGTCTGTGCTTCTTTAGATTATACTGCAAAGTGAATTTTATTTATTTATTTATTTATTTTTTACTGAGGGCCAAGACTTGACTTGTTCAATTTCATTATGTTCATTACATCATTTTGAATCTGCAGTTCTTCACTTTGAGTAAGAAATAGCCAAACTTGCAATATCAGAGATGCTCGGGCGCACCTACCACCCAGCACCAATTATTGATAAGAAATGGGCATCTTTCAAAGCACAAATACTGCCCATTTCCCCTTCTCATCTGATCTGATCCACTCTTGGCTTAAGTAGGTCCCTCATGTACCCCTATGCATTGCATTCTAATGGAGATTAAAAGATTTCATCCACTTCGATCAAACAAAGTATACAACTGTTAAATTTTTGGTTGCCTGTGCGAGCAACAGAGCAAGAAACTGAGAGAGATAATAAGCTCAAATTGGCATAAGAAAATGATTTGGACGAGGTTACCTAATTAGTAGGATTAGATTTCGATGTATTTTTGTTTGTTGGTTGGGATGTATGAATTCCAGAACCCAGCCTGTTGGGATCTGAACTTCATAAGCCTTATTTTTTGTTGTTTGTTTTGTTAAATTTTTTAATGAAATACAAGGGACCGAGGCCAACCTTTTACAATAATAAAAAAAAAGTATGCAACTGTTTTTAGGCCTAATATTGATTTTCAGTTTTGAATTTTTTTTTAATAATAATAATAATATCCTCACTTGCTCATATGATTTCATTTGAAATTGCAGCGAATTTTTGAGGAGATTATGCAGGACAGAGGCGTAGATAACTGTTAAATCCCTACTGATGCGGTTTGTTTTTTGGGAACGTGTGGATGCACCAGGCGTGAGTTCTTACTCGATTTGTATTGAAGGAGGAGACACCTATGCGACGATCCTTGGTCGGACGAACGGTACCGAGGTAGGCGGTGTTGAGGTGGAGGCTGATGCTTGGCTCAGATCTTTGCGGCTCGGATCCGAGGGTCTTGTGTACCTGCAGACGGTCTCGGAACACCGGGGTTGGTCTCGGTGGCAGACCCTCCGACGATCTAGTCAGCCACTAAGGGAGAGCAACAGTAACTAGGGTTTTAGGGGGCAAAAGTTGATTACCTGGAGAAGGAGTAGGGGTCTGGTATTTATAGAAGATCCCAACCGGGTCTGGACCCGGTTGCCCGTGTGGCTGAAGCGGTGGAAATCCGGGCAGTTTAGGGCTGACGTGGCAGTGGTCCGGGCGGTTTTCCGACGCTGTTGTGGCGAATCGGAAGAATTAGGAGGTGCACGTATTCTGAGGGGATCCTGTGGCCCAGGATGGACCACGTCATTCCTAGCCCATATCACCTACTACCATTTTTCTACTAGGAATCATTTGAGTTTTTCCATCTCTTCGTTGATTTCTATCGAGTGTGGAGCCACACAATGTGCACCTCCAACATTGACACATGGAAGTGTTCCATGCTTTGTTCTTCTCTTCTCATCCAAAAAAGTCCAAAATTCCTCAACAGTGCCACTCTGGACCCACACCAGTTTTGTCTAAAATGCTTGAAATCTGATACTATGTCGTGCAAGGTTCACCAATGAAGCTGAGATGTATGAGAGTGATGCCTTGCTTCTAATAGCATCCCAAAAAATTTGTCGCTTTGAATATGACTGCCATTTTGGGTTGTTATAAGACTCACTGATTAAGAGAGTCTGAGCAGGCGTGGCCAATGAGATATCGACACGCTTCCAAGTCGAGTGCCTTCGTCTTTGCAGTCCTTTTAACAAAATTCAATTCAATTTAAAAAGAGGGTGTGTGTGATGTTATCTGAATTTGAATAGAAGACTTTTCTAATGAGTTACCATACGACTATGAGATAATTAAGAACTAGAGGTAGTCATCCTGGTTCATTCATTAATCATTATTATAGAGATGACACTGAAATAAACAGAAAACAACCACAAGTAACTAAGTAGTGCTAACATAAGATCTGGTGATAATGGAGATACTAAAATGGCAGAATATTTACTTCTTTCTATAGGAGATAGTAGTAGACACTTACTAGCTACTGCTGTAGTATAATTTGCAAAAAATACAATATTTGGAATGTGGGATGATCTCAGATCATGCAGGAAATTTGGAAAGGAGGTCTCTTTTGTTTTGGCTGGTCAGGACTTAATTTTGTCCATATATAGCTTGAGATTTTCTGTTTCATTTTCTTTGGGACTGTTGTGGAGATGCAAGTCATATTGCTAACTTTTGAATCTTGTTTGGCAGTTAACTTTCACCAAATTATTTAAATTTGCAATTTTCTTACAAGGTTACTAATTGTACAAGCATGTACGAAAAAGAAAGTAGAAGTTGCCAAAATTGAAGCAAAAATGCGAGATGGCCAACTGAGATGGTCTAGACACATACATTGAAGACTCACAAGTGTATGTCTTGGGGCTTAAAACTGGCTTAGAGCCTCAATTAGGAAAATTGGTCGGATGAAAGTAGGAGAATCAAAAGAACTACTGGTAGACCCACTTGAACTTTGATTGTAGCGATTATAGGATTTAAAAAAGTGGTATCGAAGTAGGAGAATCAAAAGGACTTACTCATAGACCCACTTGAACTTAGAATGAAGTGATTATAGGATTTAAAAAAGTATTAATTACTTTGACAAATGAGGTGATCCTTAATATTTGTTTGATGCAGAAGAAGAATTTTTGTAGTTGGTCTTAAATTTTGAGATAAAGCCTTAATAATTGTTGTTTTTGTTGTATTACAGGTATTATATATCCTTTTAGCATCATACATACAATAGCTCATACAACAACAGACTCAACTTGGTGAAAGCCAAGTCCTTACTACTTAGTCACCACCCACTGCCAATTCCAAAAATGAAAAATAATAAGAAATGACATTAATACAAGTATACCCCACGACTTGTAATTGCATAAAACAATCCCACCATTAAAAGAAAAATAAAAAGTACAAGTGTCTCAAAATTTTGAAAAAAATGACTCTAGTTTCCACTGATACCCTCCTTATTAGTCCTTAATAAAGATGGAAAAAACGTCATGATTAAGTACAAACCATACAAGCCAATTACTTTGGCCTGCCATGCAATATGATAAGATGCAACCCACCCAAAATTCATTATAACACCATAAACTTTATCTCCAACCAAGGAATTATATATAATTGAACTTCCATGCATATAATTCATATGCTCCCCAATGCTAAAACTAGGTTCAAATTTTCCTCTTTCGGTTGTCAAATCTGTCCAATGCTAAACCATATATAATTAAATTGGTACAAATGCGACCATGCATGAGATACAAAGTTAAAGCCAAAACATTTATTAATTCCCTCGAATGCTAATCATCACATCTACTAGTACTATTACTTTTTAATGCCACCATAAAAATGGCCCTACATGCTACAGTAGATGCAGCATCATTCTTCTCAGGAGTAATGCTAGAGCCACTACCAATTTCACTACATTTCTCTTCACTACCTTAGGTGGCACACTCCAATAGGTAGAGGGAGATAGAGTAGGTGGGAGTACTCTCTAATAGGAGTATGCCACCTAAGGTAGTGAAGAGAATGGTAGTGAAATTGGTAGTGGCTGAAGCATTACTCTTCTTCTCAGAGACCAGCAGTAATGCCAATTAGTACTATAGTAATGGTACTATGTCAATCAAAATTTGCTAAACCAACATGGTTAAACTATCAACGAGCCAGAAAGATATAAGAGTCAATATCACCTACAAAGAGTTGAAGATACATTGAACCAGAATAGCGAATTGGCGAAAGAGGTGCTAGCCAAGGGTCCAAGGGATACAATGTTCTTGGTTACGTAGACGCGGTATATATAAGATTGTCAATAACCAGATCGAACATAAATGTTGACATAATAAACAGAAAGACGAAAGTAGCTAGAGAGCTAGGTTGTTTTAATTGAAAAAGACCGAGCTAGTGTGCCATACAGTTTCATTAGTGCGGGAAGGACGCAATGGTTTGGGAGGATGAAAAAGAATTACCTACACTAATATTAGTAAATTATAAAAACTAGTAATTTACACGTGCGATGCACGTTTTAATAATTTCAAAAAATCAAAATAAAAACTCTGACGTAGGGAGGATTTGAACTGGAAACATCATTTATATTAGTTATGTACGTGTGTTGCACGTGTTGGTAGAATGACAAAAGAACAAATAACACTAAGGCCTTCTCCCGTTATAATATTAGAGATTTACACGTGCGATGCACGTCGTAATAAATATAGTTTATTGAAATAAAAATTTAGACATAGTCTGGATTTGAACTTAGAATCTCCTTTATATAGTTATGCACGTGTATTGCACGGGTTGGTAGATTGACAAAACACATTTACAAATGACACTAAGGCCTTCTCCCATTATATCTACTAGTAGTTTACACGTGCGATGCACGTTTTAATAAATATAGTTTTTTAAAATAAAAATTTAGACGTAGTCTTGATTTGAACCTAGGACCTCCATTATAATAGTTATGCACGTGCGTTGCACGGGTTGGTAGAATGACAAAATATTTACAAATGACACTAAGGCCTTCTCCCATTATAATATTAGAGTTATATATATATATATATATATATATATATATATATATATATATATATATATATAGAGT
Organism: Hemerocallis citrina; assembly: GCA_017893485.1. Lineage (NCBI taxonomy): Eukaryota > Viridiplantae > Streptophyta > Magnoliopsida > Asparagales > Asphodelaceae > Hemerocallis > Hemerocallis citrina. The sequence continues at coordinate 45,300,587 of CM030361.1, forward strand.
AAGTCTATTAAGAGATGGAAAGCTGAGCTCCTTATCTGAGCTGGAAGTGATCAGCCGTCTGATTGAACTTGATCAAGATCGGACGGCTGATCTCCCCTCCGCTTTCTCTTCAGATTTTAAGAAGGGTAAAAGTGGTATACCCCTTATCTCAAAGTCAGATTGCGTATACCCTTCGATCCCTTATCGACTAAGCGTACGAACTCTTCTCTCTTCTCTCCCGCTCTCTCTCTCGTTCCAAACCCTAATCCCCCTCTCTCCCGCTCTCGAATCCCGCTCTCGATCTGTGTTTGCTCTCTTTGGATTCCTCTCTTCTCTTCTCACCCTATCTGAAGAGATCGGCACCTTCGAGCACCCTAATCGAAGGTCTCTTCGGAACCCTAATCGGCACCTTCGCTCCTCTCCCGCTATCTTTCTTCCTCACCTGTGACAAACCCTACCCCTACCATGAATCGAGTATACCCCTTCGATTCCTTATCGACTAAGCCTACCTCTCTTCTCTCTTCTCTCCCGCTCTCTCTCGTTCCAAACCCTAATCCCCCTCTCCCCGGCTGAGCTTCCCTCTGCCTTTCTCTTCAGATTTTAAGAGGGTTAAAAGGGGTATACCCCTTATCTCACAGCAGATCGCGTAAACCACTTCGATTCCTTATCGATTAAAGCATCGATTGGAGTAGAGCTTTGCTCTGAATGTCTCATCGATCGGAGGTGGAAGTGATCAGCCGTCTGATCTCTCATATTCCAGAGGGAAGTATTTGACTCTCATAAATGCTTTAATGATATCTGTTTAATTTCTTGCATTTTCTTTCGGTTTTGTTCGTAGGCAATGATGAGAATGATTTGGTTATTAGTTGGTTAAAAAATTTTGGGCCATTGAAATTATGGTTTCGAAGAGATTTTTGATTGTGTACCATGATATTTATTCAAAGTTGAGTACACACCTGGGGTTTGAGCGGGAGAGAAGAGATGAAGGCTTGAAAGTATCAATTTTTGAGTTTTAACAATAGCTCAATTCACATAAATTTTGGGCACGGATGACTCACAATGGTTTAGGCAGTGATGCAAAACACTTTATGATCTGAATAATTATTTCAATCCTGTTTTAAGTATTCTTGATTATATATCTATCATATTCTAGTTGGCGTGGCAGTCCAATGCAGCCCTACTTATGATTACTGTTTTCTGAGCCTATAATAAAACCCCCCCGCTCCCGATAAGGCATTCAGTTCCCCAGCTCTTAATAGACTTACTCTATATATGATCTGCACAGTTGATGATAAGCTCCAACCAACATAGACAGAACATGAAGTATCAAATTTTTTCAGCCCAGAACAAACACAAACATATCATGAAGTATACAAAAACAAACTGTATATTAGGCAGTGATGCTAAACACTTTATGATCTGAATACTTATTTCAATTTGTTGTATATATTGTTGATTATGTATCTATCATATCCTAGTTGGCGCGGCCCCCCAATTGCAGCCCTAGTTATGGATAGTCTGTTCTGAGCCTATTTGATTGTGGATAGACAGAGCATGAAGTGTGCAAAATTTGTAATGCTCCAAACAACAGAAAACTAGATTTTATAGTAACTGACGTTGGATGTGTATGCGTTGGGTACTCATCTACGCCTTTTGGTTTTTGAGTCTCTCAAATGCACAAGTTGGTGTAGGCCGTGATGCAATACAGTTTATAATCTGAATATTTACTTCAGGATTGTTGTATTTATTCTTGATTGTATATCTATCATATCATAGTTGGCGTGGCACCCCAATGCAGCCCTAGGTATGAATAGTCTGTTCTGAGCCTACTAGTATTATTTCAACCACATTTATAGTTTCTGTTGTTCAGTATGAGCATAACAAATTTTGCATTCTACATGCTCTGTCTGTGTTTGTTCCCAACTTACAAATTTTGCTTGCTTCATGATCTATCTGTGTCTGTACTGGGCCGATAAAATCTTTAAAGAACATGCTCTATACATCATGATCTGTTTGTGCTTGTTCTTGGCTGTTTTAAATTTTTATACTTCATGCTCAATCAGTGTTTGCTCTGGTCTGGAGAAAAAAATGAGACTTTATGTTCAGTCTGTGTTGTTTATGAACTTTACAAATTTTGCCACTTCATGGTCTGCCTGTGCTTGTTCTTGGCTGTTTAAAATTTTTATACCTCATGCTCCATTTGTGTTTGCTCTGGTCTGCCAAAAATTTGAGATATCATGCTCTATTTGTGTTGTTTATGAGCATTACAAATTTTGTGAACTATATGCTTTGTTTGTCTTAGCTCTAAGCTTACAAATTTTGTCATACTTCTTGATCTTTTTGGTGTTGGTTCTGATCGAGGAGGAAAATTTAACACTACATGATTTTTGAACTTCAGGTTCTACCTCTATTTTCCTGAGCCTACATTATTTATTTGAAATTTTGTTCTCTCTGGAATCGTCTATCTGTTATCTGTTTGTCTTTGTCCTCTCCATGTTAAATAATTTCAGTTTACTTTTGATTTCAGGTAGATTTCAGCATGAAGTGCATTTTGGAGTGATTGAAGACTGTAGTACGGCAAAGTTTTATATTCGGAGCATATTATGTAAATTTTGTCATGTACTTGAAATTTATTAAACAAAGTACTATGCTGTAAATCAATATTTCTTATGCTGTACAAAATTTGTGAACTATCACTTTGCAATTCTATGAAGATCCAATTTTTTGCAAATAATCTGTTCATTATTGTCTTAATGTAATGATTGAAATTCTGTGTATTTTTGGGTGTATTACGCAGTATGGCGTGTCCACTTGATTTTCATGCTCAGAGCTTGAAGTAACAAATTTAACAAAATAAGATAAGCTGAGAAGCAACGCAGACATAACATGATGTCTGCAAAATTTGTAAAGCTCATAAACAACACAGACTGAACATGAAGTCTGAAATTTTGGCCAGACAAGAGCAGACACAAAGTGAGCATGAAAATAAAAAATTTTAAACAGCCAAGAACAAGCACAGGCAGACCATGAAGCGGCAAAATTTGTGAAGCTCATAAACAACACAGACTGAACATGAAGTCTCAAATTTTTTGCCAGACCAGAGCAAACACAGATTGAGCATGAAGTAAAAAATTTTTAAACAGCCGAGAACAAGCACAGGCAGACCATTAAGTGAGCAAAATTTGTGAAGCTCATAAACACCACAGACAGAACATGAACTCTCATTTTTTCCTCCAGACCAGAACTAACACAAATTGAGCATGAAGTAAAAAAATTTAAAACAGCCAAGAACAAGCACAGGCAGACCATGAATTGAGCAAAATTTGTAAAGCTCATAAACAACACAGACAGAACATAAAGTCTCATTTTTTTCTCCAGACCAGAGCTAACACAGATTGAGCATGAAGTATAAAAATATAAAACAGCCAAGAACAAGCACAGGCAGACCATGAATTGGGCAAAATTTGTAAAGCTCATAAACAACACAGTTTGTACATGAAGTCTCATTTTTTTGGCCAGACCAGAACAAACACAGTTTGAGCCTGAAGTATAAACATTTTAAACAGCCAAGAACTAACACCAACATATCATGATGTATAGATCATGAAGTATAAAAAATTGATATTCGGGGTACAGACACAGACAGATCAAGAATTAAAATTTTTAACAGCCCAGTACAGACACAGACAGACACAGACAGAGCATGTAGCATGCAAACTTTGTATCATTCATCAAATATTCATCATGTGTTCGGCGCTAACGATCATCTCGTTCTTTCTCTTCGATTCCTGCACCAGAATATTCATCAAATAGAAGAAAATTCAAGTACGTATGATACACGTTCATGGTTAAAACTTGTAGGCTCAGAATAAGTGCAACAAAAAACATTATCTCATTCACTCGGACTTTAAAAATTCATGGCGGCTCAGAAAAACAACAATTACCACTTTAATATCCCGTAAAAACTTACAATGGTGCATTGTTAATGGAGCAGAGCTCCCGAAAAAGCATTCAGCTTCTGAGCTCTTAATAGACTTATCGGAGCTGGAGAAGATCAGCCGTCTGATCAAAGTTGATCACGATCGGACGGCTGAGCTTCACCCTGCCTTTCTCTTCAGATTTTAAGAGGGGTAAAAGGGGTATACCCCTTATCTCAAATCAGATCGCGTATACTACTTCGATTCCTTATCAATGAACCCTTCCTCTCTTTTCGGCTCAAAACAAAACCAAAATGAACATGAAGTTCAGCACCATCAAATAATCATGAAACATGAAATCATGCATAAACTTTTCATCACTGCCGCATTGAAGTTAAATCAGGTTGCATATGGAGTCAAATTTGGAATTTTGAATTTGACACTAGGGCCGCTTTATTAAGGCACACCGGCTAGTGTTCAGGAACAAAATTCAAATTGCATATATTTTTCATCATTGCCTACTAAATAGAGAATATATGAACTTCAAATTAGAAATTTTTTACCAACTTTTCATGTACTAAATGATGCTTATCGAGCATCATTTTTTTTCTGAGAATGATTTACCTGCAAACAAACAAAAAAAGTTGGTTAAGTTAACAAATGTGTTATAATGTAATAAACTAATATAACGGCAGATATATATGACACTTACCTTGCAAAAGACACAGAAATAACTCAACAAAGTTCATGCTATATTCGGAGGATCCTCTGTTATAGGTTGCATTGTTGAAACTGTAGTAGAAGCTTGTGACTCATTTATAGTAGAGCTACACGTTTAATTTTCACAAAACCAAATTAAAATTAAACTAACTACAAAAAAAATAAAGTATAAACTTTGTATTTAATTACTAACCTTTGCTTTAAAGGACAAGTACACTGTCATGATTAACCATTTTATTGCACAAGCGACACTTTCTCAATGGTTTTGCAGCCATCTCCAATGCTTTCTCCCTACCCCCTTTGATGCGCTTCCCACTACCCTTGGTTTTTACAATATCGGGTACTTGAATATGGACTGTTCTAGGTAGTGAACTAGTTGTTGGTTGTTGTGATTCTTGGGTCATATCTTGTTGCAATTCTGCAACAACACCAACTAGTAATGTTTTCGCCTTTTGGCGCATCTCCTTTGATGAGCGAGCAATCCTCATCACTTTGTTGAATTCATTGGACAATTCCACTATGTCCAAATCTTGTGGACTACCGTAACTACCGATTATTTCAGCACCAGCATCATCATATACAATCTCGGTAGTTACAGAGCTGGTCCACCTCTTTAAAATATAACATTGAGGCAGGGAATCAACAAACTCATTCCTCAATACCACAAGGATGTGTCTACAAGGAATGCCCTCAACTTCAAATTTACTACATGTGCAAGTCCCAGCAATATCCATCCCCTTGTAGACCACATCTCTTGTTTTATCATGCTGTACCGACTTAGCCATTCTCCTTACAATATAGTGTCGCACACTACCATCGTCAGCTTTCATTAAAGATGCATAATTCAAGCTTTCAACTAGTTCAGCCTGAAATATATGAAATTTCGATCTAGTGTACTGTTCAGACATTTGGGACTCAATTTCAAAACCTGTTTGCAGCTTTGGTTTGGTATGCAGAGTAGTGTAGTCAGCTGCTAACTGATTCTGTCTTTGTTTCCTTATTGCCCTTTCAAATCTGGTCATAAATTCATGTAGAGAATTTTTACTGCTAACATACTTATCAACAAAAGCATTCATGCTTTCTGATCTCTGAGTTGTGCGAATACCAGCAGTAAAAATATGCTTGGCATAAGCCGGTATCCACTTCTCACGAAGCAAATAAATGTTAGAAAGCCAAGGACTACCTGTTATTGGGATATGTATCAAGTACTAATAAAAAAGAAAAAAAAGTTCAAACATAAGAATAATTTATTGAAACAAGTAATACCTGCAATTTGCACATTAGCGTGCATTACGTCATTCCATCTCATCTCAAACTCTTCTGGGGTCTCAGATTCCCATATGCAACTGTGGAATGGAATGCTAAAATCACTATTCAAACCCGGGCCACCAAACTTATCGGGAAGCTTTTTAAGAATGTGCCACATGCAAAGCCTGTGGCTCGAACCAGGAAAACACATCCGAATTGCATTATCCATTGCAGGATCTTGGTCCGTGATGATCACTTTTGGTGGAGACCCACCCATTATTTCACCCCATTTTTGAAACAACCAAACAAAAGAATCGGTGGTCTCCTTATTTATAAATGCCGCACCAAAATTTACAGATTGGCCATGATGATTAACTCCGGTGAACGGCGCAAAAACCAACTTGTATTCGTTGGTATCATATGTGGTGTCAAAAATTAGCACTTCACCAAAATATTTGAAAGCCTTCCTGGCAAAAGCATCAACCCATAATACATGAGTTAATTTGTTGTCTTCATCAACCTTGTAATGAAAACTGAAAGAAGGATTCATCTCTTTTTCCTCTTGGAAGTGCTCCAACAATATATCAACATCATAAGGTCTCATACCATCCCTCTCTCTTTGCAAGGAATTTCTAATATCTTTTTCAGTACAATTAATATTACTGAAACCTTCATTTTCTATTTCCATGAAGGACATAAACTCTGAAGTTCGTATATTAGCCTCTTTGAAAGTACTGAGTAAGCTTTTTTGCGCTTCAGATACATTTCTATTACATCTTAGAAATTGTTGCTTTCGAGGTGTGACACAAATATGACTGTGCTCCTCAACAAACCTACGGATTGACCATCTCCCGTCAACATCCCTTTGGATTCGTATTTGAGCCATACAGTCTTCTTTCGTTATTGCCCGTTTCCTTCTCTTGATCAAAATTGAAGAAGATTCTTCATTATCACCGGTTGTATCAATCGGCTTGCCTTGTTTTGAGCAAACAAATTGTTGTGAATATCTCTCCTTTGTGGTAGTATCAACCATCGTTGCAGACTTTCGTACTGAAAAACCGCATAATTTTGCATATGTTTTATAAAATTCAAATCCATCTTCTAAGGTTGCAAATACTAAACCAACAAGTGGTTTAGATGCATCATCAACATCCCTCCAACTGGACTGAACATCCTGGCTTAGCAATTCCTCATTTTCAATCTCCATCCTTCATAGGAGAGTAAAAATAAATAAACTCTCTAATCTTTAACTGTAAAATAAAGAAATTGTGGCCCCAAAAAATGTACAAAAAAAAACTACATCTTAACACAATCTACTCTATTCACCAAACCCTAAAGGACCTTTTCTGGAAATGATCACAACCACCTTAGTGGTATTGTATCTCACACCTGGTGTTCGAGCATAAAAAAAAATCGACTATAGTCTCCCCTGTATTTGGCTTTCCGTTCAAGGAGATGATGATGGTAAAGGGTATTTTGCTGATGAAGAGGAATCGGCCGAATAATGAGCGCGTCGTGCTGTAACTACGGTAACAAGAAGATCTAATGACTCATGAACTATTCTGTTCATGACTACTAATAATCACTTATCTTATAATAATAATAATAATAATAATGATAATAATAATAATAATAATACTAAACAAAAGAAACAGTAAAAGAAAAATGAAAATGTCCAGTATGTAAGCATATATTTTTCAGAGTGAACCAATTGTTGTACATAGCCGGAGGATTTTGGCATAGAGCTATAGCATGCTCAGTTCTCAGTGAACCCATTTTGGTCAAACATGCCAAGATGACAATCAGATGCATGAAAATAAGCTTCACTAATAATAAAAAAAGAAAATGGGGATGCTAGCAGCATACTTAGATTGCTAATTTCGCCAGTACATTTGGGACTCAATTTAAAAATTCTATAAATTCTATATTTTGCTCTAATCTTTAACCACATCTAAAAATTCTATATACCAGTACGAATAATATTTGCTAATCTATATGTACTAGTCCGAATACTAGTGCGAATATTAACAGAGCATAATTTAAGCGCTAAGAATATAACAACAACCTAGAAGCATTTATAAAGGAAATAAAATTTGAATTCAAGGTGAGAAATTGAAACCCTTGTCGCAGTATGAGTTCTCCGTCAGGAAGAAGAGAACGAACTCTCAAGTGCACTGTTAAGGTGCAGCTCACGACAGCCCAACAAATCGATCTGAAGATGAGCGAAGCACAGGTACTTCTATCGGTGGTAGGGGTAGGGTTTGTCACAGGTGAGGAAGAAAGATAGCGGGAGAGGAGCGAAGGTGCCGATTAGGGTTTCGAAGAGACCTTTGATTAGGGTGCTCGAAGGTGCCGATCTCTTCGGATAAGGTGAGAAGAGAAGAGAGGAATCCAAAGAGAGCAAACACAGATCGAGAGCGGGATTCGAGAGCGGGAGAGAAGGGGATTAGGGTTTGGAACGAGAGAGAGAGAGCGGGAGAGCGGGAGAGGAGCGAAGGTGTCGATTAGGGCTTCGAAGAGACCTTCGATTAGGGTGCTCGAAGGTGCCGATCTCTTCAGATAGGGTGAGAAGAGAAGAGAGGAATCCAAAGAGAGCAAACACAGATCGAGAGCGGGATTCGAGAGCGGGAGAGAGGGGGATTAGGGTTTGGAACGAGAAAGAGAGCGGGAGAGAAGAGAGAAGAGTTCGTACGCTTAGTCGATAAGGAATCGAAGGGTATACGCAATCTGACTTTGAGATAAGGGGTATACCACTTTTACCCCTCTTAAAATCTGAAGAGAAAGCGGAGGGGAGATCAGCCGTCCGATCTTGATCAAGTTCGATCAGACGGCTGATCACTTCCAGCTCAGATAAGGAGCTCAGCTTTCCATCTCTTAATAGACTTACTCTCTCTCTCTATATATATATAGTTAATCTTTGGAACTATTGAAGGGAAATATTGGGGACATTTCCTCACCTTTGAATGCAGCTATGCTATCTATATAATAAAATATAAAGAAAATCTATCAGGTGGCTTACCTTCAATTCAAACAAAATTAATGGCTCAAATTCATCCTTTCAAAACATATTTTTTTCTTAAAAACCAATCCACTCCCCCCCCCCCCCCCCCCCCCCCCCCCCCAACACACACACACACACACATTCTCTCTCTATTTACTTTTTTAATGTTTTTTTATTCCTCATGTTACATTGAAAATAACAAGTATCTTCTCAACGGTTAAATTTCATTATACTCCACCCTCAAACTTCTAAGAAATTAAATTTTACATTCTCATTTATAATTATTTTGCAACATATACTAATAGAAATGTGAACTTTTATTTATAACTAATTATTGTCATATTATTTAAATTTGAGCTACATAATTATTATTTTACTGTTTACAAAATTTTTTGTATGTTGTATTGATCCCAAGATGTGCTAGGTATTTGTCCACGGGCAAATCTAGTAATTCTTTAAAATACAACAGACCAAAGTAAAATCACTTAGAGCATCCACAGTCGTTTTTCTTTTTTCTCAAAAAATGGGAGCTACAGTAATAAGAAATGGACTAAGTCCTTGCACTCGTCGTTTGCTAAATTTTTCTCATATTCGTTTCAGACGGAGTATGATTTACCGTCCCATCCTTTACAATAAATTAAAAAAAGATTAATTACTTATTAAATATTAAACTATATTAATTAACTAAATTAAATATTATAATATTTACTAAACCTAATTAAGAAACTAATTAAACCTAAAAACTACTCTAAACCTACCATCATATTAATTAACCATTGGAGCATTAAATGCATTCCTTGAAGCATTAAATGCATTCCTTCTATATGGCAGAGTTGGCATGAGTATGGGACGGGGTTTGATACCCCGGACGGGGTATCATTCCCCGTTTGAACCATTTTTAAAAAAAAAATTTGCATTTAATTAGAGAGACGGGGTTTGATACCCCGTCCGGGGTATCATTCCCCGTCCTACCTCTTTTTAAAAAAAAAAATTATAAAATATGTGGGACGCTGTATCATTCTCCGTTTGATAAGATTAAAAAAATATTATATAGAAGAGACGGGGTATCATACCCCGTCCTCTATAATTTGAGAAAGCTCATATGGTTTCTCATATTTGAGAAATAGAAATAGCAGCTTTGCCATATTATCCAAATTTGAGAAACGACTGCAGCATGGTTTTGGGGATCGTTTGCTATAATTTGGATATTTGGAAATTTTAGCAAACGACTGTGGATGCTCTTACGGAACATTGTATGATCCAATACATAAACGTAAGCGAAACAATCCTAGTTTCGGTAACTTATCTACGTGGCAACTACCTAGTGGGAATATTTTGGCTGTTTGGCGTTTTGAGTCCGAGAGAGTGAATAGCGTCCGTGCGGTGGCCCTCTCCTGCTACTGGCAAGCTCGGATTAGGCGCTGACAACGTACACGTGTACGGTGGAATGGGCACATCCTCGAGAAACGGGCCGTACTATCGCGAGCAAGCAGAGTGCCACGTGGCGTCAGATGCGGCAGAGAATAGGTCATAATGATATTATTTTACAGCTAATTAATACCACTAGTTTGTTGCCCTTTCTGGTTGGAATATTCAATTTTTGGGAGAAATGAACATCAATTTTTGATTGGATTTTTCCCCTTTAAAAATGCCTACTTTGCTAATAAATTTGCAATATATAAGTGCATCCACACTCGGTTAGCTAAAGATGTTGTTCATGCATAATTTTCAATTGTAGTTGCTGCACTCGTTAGTTATTTTGTTAGTTTTTTTTTTTTTGTTGCAATAAAAAGTCAAATATAGCATGAGATATAGCAATATGCATATTATCATCATGTTTCGTGTAGATTATTTAATTATGTTTAAAAAATATCTTTTTTTTCTTCAAAACTTAACCTCTTAATTAATAGTTAATTAGTTTAATTAGTATTTTAATTAAAAATTTAATTAAATGATTAGTTAATTAATTAAGTTTAGTAAATTAATAATTTAATTAAAACCTTAATTAAAGAAATACCCACTGGGATGAAACACACACTGGGACATGTTTCGTCCCAGTGTGAGGCCTACGCGATTTTTTTTAAATTAAAAAAAATAACTTTAAAAATATTTTTAAAATCCAAAAAATTAAGAAAAAAAAAATCAACAGACGAAACATCATGTTTTGTCCGTCGATTTTTTGTTTTTGTTTTGATTTTTTGCATTTTATAAATTTTAACGACTACAGCAAACAATCGAAATGGTATTATATAATATGCATATATGCATGTTATATACCTCAGACGACTATATATGCTCTAAGGTACACTCCAAGAGTTTTCAGTTTAACCAACTGAGTTATTGAACTCTCCAAAAAGTTAATACTCTCATATATTATGTTATTAGTTTTGAATTTATTTGAAATAATAAAAAAGCAAGCCAGCTTCAGAATACACATTTTGCAGGTATTCACAAACGGCACTGACGCCCTGGTGGTGAATTGCTCAAACATTCTCGTCCGGATTTTGATCTTCAAAGTTATGCTTAGGTACATTTTCACCAAATAACAATTGTTATTTTAGCTAGGCATACATATTCTATATCCATCATGTATATATATGTACATATTTATATGATGATTAATAATATTACAATGTACATATGCATTTTTATTCGTCATAATGATTTTTTGGTTTTATCGTCTCATATGTCATTTTCTAAGTACTGTTTGCCCACATTAGGTACAATTTATTTAAACAAGATCCGTCCAATACATTACTTTATCAAATTTTAGAAATAACAATAACCGCGATCGTTGCTAAAAGCTAAAATCTCATTGCTAAATATAGAATAGGTTTGCAAAACCACATTGGATGCTCTTATGGGTTGCTCTTATGGGCTGCGAAAGAGTTAGCTAGTTACCCCTGGCAGAGTTAGCTAGTATTATACACGTGTTGTGCACGTGGAGAAAATTGGGGGAATGAATAGGGAAAAAAAATCTACCAGCACGTGCATTGTACGAATTGGGTTAAGGACAAATTACACTAAGGCCTTCTCCCATTATAGTAGTAGAGATGAATAAGCCAGGAAAAGGAGGATATTAAAGAGAGAAAAAGAAAGAGAATACTTCTTCTAATCCATACATTATCATTATGACAAGTTATTTGGATTTATTTACATCGATCTGAAGTTCGATATGGATATTAATTTGGAGTTTGAAGATAGATCAATAAGACGAGAAACTCATAAGTTGCATCACACTTCGGCCATATTTTTTGAGCTATACTAAGAACAACAAAATTAGGGCCGGAGGGAAAACTTTTCCAAGATGTTTTCTATACTAAGTCTCCAACTTTTTTTTTCTGATAATAAGATAGAGAATATTATTAAGAGAATTCAGAATAGTACAGACACGTGAATAGCCAGTTTGCAAGATGTAGAACCGCAAAAACCAAAAGAAAAATCCGCCGAGACAGCGGAAGCAAATATACACAACAAAATGAGTACAACAGGCACCTAAAAAGAACGACAAAATTGTCCCCAGGTAGAGACACCCAGAAAGACTATCACGCCGGGCGTTGGCAGCTGCCGATCGCAGCCAAAATGGAGCTTGGACCGCAACCACCGAAACTACAACGGCTCTAGATTACACACCATCTAATGCAGTGATAGGAAGACGAAAAAAACAAACTAAAGGAATCTGCAGATAGAAGAGCAAAACAAACAAAAAGAGGCAAAAAAAAGAAAGTAAACCGCCTCCGGTGCACAAACAGAGGAGAAGAACCGCGAACAGCGGAAACCTTAGAAATAAGGCTATAGCAGCATAATCAAATATGAAAATCATGATCTGAGAACATCAAGAACAAAAGGAACCAAACCAGTACTAGAGGTAGGGCTCAAAAGTACAACAAAGCCCAACAGAAAGCACAATCACAACATTGCAGGAATCGATCGCTCCCAAGCTGGAAATGCGTCTCAAACCCAAAAACCGGCCATCAACAAGGGTAGTAAGAGAGCCACCACCACAACTGTGAACAAAGTCGCCCTCCAAAAGGAATATGAAGGAAAAAAGCCAGAAAAATGGTTTGATGTGCAAGAAGCATAAAAAAAAACCCAGGCAACACAGAACATAGAGATCAACTACAAACAAACAACCCATAAGCAAACAAATACCGCATAGCCAGCGGAGCAAAACCACAAGACCACACCCAGAATCAAAATAAACACAAGTAAAACGGCCCAATCCAACCAAAAGGTAACAAAAATCTATATAATAAAACACAAAGAAAGCTATCAAGTGGCTCACATTCAATTCCCCTTCAAATCAAAGGCCCAGATCCAACCTCATAAAACACATTCCCCTCCCCCCCCCTCCCCCCCCCCCCCCCCCCCCCCCCCCCCCCCCCCAAAAAAAAAAAAATTTCTCCCCAAAACTCAAATTCAAATCCCCCAAAACAACTCATTTATTTATCTCTCTCTCTCTCTCTCTCTCTCTCTCTCTCTCTCTCTCTCTCTCTCTCTCTCTATATATATATATATATGAAAACATGAACTTTTATTTACAAATAATTATTGTCATACTATTCAAACTTCAGCTATATAATTGTTGATTTACTGTTTACAAGACTTTTTATATACCATATCGTTCTGAAGACATGCCTACGACACGTAGCCACGGACAAATCTAGCAATAATACAACTGTTCAGCTAAGATTGAAAAGCATAGGACTGCTGAGTCTCAAACTTAAGCTTATGATATTTCCATTCTAGGATTCATTTTTTATATTTAATATGTTACCTTCAAAAATCAAATCATTTTGATATTGACCAATTATGAACCCCAATTGCTTTTGGAGAGGATGTAAATCCGGATGGAAGGATGTTCACTCCATAGAAAATAAATAAATAAATAAATAAACATATAAAATAAAATAAAAAGAATAAATCTTCTCATTTAAATTTAATAAATTCGATATCAGTTCCCAGCTATAGTTCATCAATTCTACATACAAGATTTTTCCCTCCCCTTATTCGTGAGAGCTCTTTTCATTCTTCTCAATCCTATATAGTAGTGGATCATAGGTACTGTAGTAGAAATTAAGAAGATTATGGAGGCAATTTTTCGCGAATTTATGTTAGTCCGATCTCTTAGCTGGTTAGCGTCCTCTTTTTTTTCTTTATTATATGATTGTTTATTGTGCAGTTTAATGATCGCAGTTGCACCTCAGTTGACCCTTTTTGCTTTATTTGTATACTAATTTGACTCAGATCTAAGAGCATCTTTGGGTGTGGGGGGGGGGGGGGGGGGGGGGGGGGTATGCATATATATATATATAGAAATAGCAAAAAAAAGTTTTGCTGCAATCGTCTAAAAGCTATTTTTATGAATAAATCCAAGGGACGGCACATGAAGTGCCGTCCGAGGAATTAACGTCATTCAATCATAAAAATTCGTCCTCGGAGTGCAAATAAAAAATTGCAAAAAATTATAAAAAATTACAAAAACATTTTACAAATTAAGAAAAAATTACAAAAATTACAAAAACATTTCATAAATTGCAAAAACAAATACAAAATTACAAAAATATTTAATAAATTGCAAAAAAAAAATCAAAAATTGCAGAAATCTCCGGATGAAATTGAAGTGCCGTCCGAGATAATAGGAGGCAAGGGACGGCACATGAAGTGCCGTCCGAGGGATTTAAACCTTTAGGGGGTTTTTTTAATTGAAAAAAAAAAATAAAAAAATCAAGGGACGGCACTTCAGGCACTTGAAGGGCCGTCCGACGAAAAAAATATTAGTTTTTTTTGTGCGACGGCACTTCGAGCGCCGTCACTCATATATAGATAAATCTCAAATCCATTCTCATTTATAGCAAACGACTGTAGCGCAATATGGATAATATGGAAATTTGGCAAACGAGTGCAGCTCGTTTTTGAGTCAAATATGCATATTATCGATATTTAGCAAACGACTACAGATGCTCTAACTCTATGGTAAAAAGGAATACGAAAGTAAAATGTAGCACAGAAGAATATTTTCTCCTATGGCACTTTAAAAATCCCAACCCCTCATTGTAAATGCACGATCAACATTATTTAAAGTGTTCAATATATCATAAAGATAAGAGAATGAAATATTATCAAGTTCAATGTGTTTTGGTATTTAATGATTTGTAACAGTTGTATTGTAGAAAAATCATTCACTTTGCAATTCCATTATGAATAAGTAAGATATATTCAAATTTAGTAATTTTTTTACTAGTTTTATGATATGAAAATCAGCGTAAATGATACAGATCGTAAATTTTGATTGATAATAGAATTTTAGTTTACCATAGAAGGAAATTTTCTCTGATGACATAGGACCTCCCATGCAAAATGCTAGACATACATGAGTTTTTACCTCAAACATACATTATAAATGCATTGGGCCCCACTTCTCACTAAAAGACAATGTTAAAACTTTGCCTTTTAGTGAGAAGTGGCCCTAATGCACTTATAATGTATGTTTGGAGTAAAAACTCATGTATGTGTAGTCATCCTCAACCTCCCATATCCTCGGTAAAATCACTCATTTCGGTCATATGTTGACTTCAACGTATTCTCTTCCATGATAATTTAATCTTGATTTGCTGGTTTGTGAGATAATTGTGATTGGACTCCCACTAGTTGTAATATTTGCAGGATTAATAGGTTATATTTACAAATGTTATTATTGCACAATGTTAAAACCTTTTAAGAATGGAGAAGATATATAAAATGCAAATCCAGATGGTCAGGGACCTGAACCAAATAAGTAAAAAATAAGTAAACAAATAAATTTTGTCAATACCTCTACTGCATTATGTCAAACTCATAAGTTTTTTTTTTTGGGATAAATCTTAATCTGTTTTAAATAAGTTCTCATAGTTACTCATAGTCTTCTTTTGTAGTTGACAGTTTTACACTAAACATGATTAGCTTTTGTTATACCAGTGTAGAATTTCAGAATTTTCTGTATTATATAGTACTAGATTTGTCCGTGGGCACGTGCCTACGGCATGTCTTCGGAACGATACAAAACACAAAAAGTCTTGTAAACAGTAAAACAATAATTATGCAGCTCAAGTTTGAATAGTATGACAATAATTAGTTATAAATAAAAGTCTATGTTTCCATCAGTATATGTTGAAAAATAATTATAAATTAGGGTAAATCTAACTTCTTAGAACTTCAAGTGTGGAAAATAATAAAATTTAATATTTTCTATTTTCAATATAATATGTGCAATAAAAAAAACATAAAAATTCTGAAAATTTACAAAACCGAAATCTTAAAATCTAAATTTCTAAGTAAATAAAGAAAGAATAGGAGAGATGGATAGAGAGAGAGAGAGAGAAAGAGAGAAATATGAAAAAATAAAGAGAGAAGAGAGAGATAGTAATAAAGTACTGAGTTTTTTAGAAGGAAAAGTTTGATTTTGGGGTTTGAAATTTAGAGGAAAAATGTGTTTTGTGAAGTTTGATATATGCCTTTGATTTTGGGGGGATTGATTGTGAGCCACATGATAGCTTTCTTTGTAATTTATTATATAGATGACTTAATAGCCTTCTGTTTTACGGGTGACAATATTTTAATAGTAAAATATTTTTTTTTTTGATGTAACGGATAGAGTCTAAAGACTCCAGCCAATTTAATAGTAAAATATTTGAATGACAATTAACACCGGTAAAGAATTTTTGTTTTATTTTATCTAGGATATTTACATTTGTAAAAAAAATATGATAAAGTACAGTCACCATATTTTATTTTTTCAGAACGGGTAAGAATTAAGAATAGTCATTTTTTGTTCACTATATTCAAGTTTTCTCCCTGAAAAAAATAAAAGAAGGAAAATTGATTACTAATATTCCTGAAATAATTCATTGTTTTACTAAAATATGGAGAAACAATAACTTTGTAAAGTAAAAGGAATATCAGAAGTCAGAACTACACGCTAGAATAATTAAACATTTGTTTTTGCAAATTACAAATTACCTATTTTTTTTATCTTTTATTTTTTGTATTTTTGCGAAACCCAATGGATGCACCCTTTGGAACCTTAAGTTGCTTCTTTACTTGTTTGAGAGTGCCTCCGGTCTTTCCATCAACTTCCAAAATTCTCCGGTTCTTTGGCTTGGAGGGTCTCACATCCGACAAGTTGAAATAGCTAACTTCTTTAGTTGTGCATCGGCATATTTTCCTATCCAATATCTCAAAATTTTCTTGAGATGGGGAAAACTCCATAAAGCGGATTGGATGCCGATGATTGAAAAGGTGAAATCTAGACTTAACTCGTGGTCTGGTAAGCACCTTTCGCGTGGAGATAGTCTTATTCTTGTCAATTCTGTCATCTCTTCTATCCCTCTTTATATGATGTCTTTCTATTCGTCCCATCTTAGATCATCAAGAGGATTGACCAAATTAGAAGAAACTTCTTCTGGTCTGGCGCTGATTCTTTTAGAGCGGGTACTCACCTCTGTAATTGGAGATTGATTTGCTCCTCCAAAGCTGTCGGAGGTCTTGGGGCTCTTAACCTTAGGCACCAGAATTTAGCTCTTCCGGGCAAATGACTTTGGCATTTTCTTAAATACGACCATTTGCCCTGGGCTCGTCTCATCTCCTCTAAATGTTTTCCCAGACATAAGATGTGGGAATTCCCGCCAACCCTCCCTCGCAAGTCCTCGCACTTCTAGAATGGGGCTTGGAAAGTGGTCGCACATTTCCAATGTGGTATTTACCACGTCTGCGCTGATGGTTCCAAGACCAAGTTCTGAACCGATTTATGGTTCAGAAACATTAGGCTTGCGTTGGTCTACCCTCCTCTTTTCCAACTGGCTTCCAACTCCTCAGCCACTGTGGCAGATTCTGTTACCATCATCAATAACCAAAAGTTCTGGTTTATCCAATTCAGTGGTGTTCTGCCCCATTCGATGGAGTTCAAGCTTCAAGAGCTTTTTCTCAAGCTCAACCTTTATTCCTGGTATCCAGTCGAAGATTTCAAATGGCGATGGACCAAGTCCGGTGATTACTCGGTTAAATCTTTCTATAATTTCCTTAATTTCGACGGTATCCTTTCCCCGCTTGCTAAGCCTTTATGGAGTAGTTGCGCTCCTTTGAAGGTTAAGATTCTTACCTGACTTGCTCTTACTAACAAGCTCCTCACCGTTGAGGTCCTGAATTAGATGAATCTGGCTTTAGGTCAATTATGCCATTTGTGTTCCTCCAATCACGAGCACGCTAATCACCTTTTTCTTCAATGCAACTTTACTAAACCATTGTGAAGGATAACTTTTTTGGCATGGTTTGCTCCTGATATCCCCAATGTTTTTTCCTCGTGTTGGATGACACATTCTCTTAGGAAAGAGTATCGTAAATCTTGGTTTCTTTCTCTTATGGCTATCATTTGGGTGATTTAGTCAGAAAGGAATAAACGTATTTTTGATCACTCCGTTTCCTCGATTGATACCATTATCGATTAATTTTTATTCTACTCCAAATTTTGGCCATCCTCTTTGTCTCTTGATAAAGCGGAGGCATTGCACCTTGATCGCCTTGATGAGGCGATCAACATTTATCGGTCTACTAGCATTTTCTATTATTAGTACACTTCACTTCTAACCTATCTACCATTCTACTCTTCCTTGCAGTGTTGAAGTGGGTGTAGCTTGTTTCTTCTCCCTCGCTGAAGGCTTTTTGGCTAGTTATTGGTAGTGCTCTACATTTGGGGATGGCTTACTGCCCTCCTATCCTTCTGGCTTGGTTTATATGTATCCTTTGGATGTTACTGCTGTTAGTGTTGTTTTTTATTCTTTTTATGATGTATGGATGAACCGATGCTGGCTTTGTTCTTTTGGCACTAGCTTTAAGTGCTTTTGATGGCCTCCTTCTTGTATATGTTTCTGGCCACCGATGTGGATTTAGTTCAGGCTTGGTGCTGCCCTTATATATCCTCTCTAGTTTGGTTGCGCTGTGTATGTTCTGTTGTTTGGGTTTTTGTTGTCTTTGCTCGTCTTGTGCTGGGTGTCGGTGCGGGCTGCTTTTTGGGCTCCTTCTGCTTGTATTTTCAAGCACTGGTTCTGTTTCGTTAGCTGATTATCGCCTATAGATAGCTATTATTATTGAGTTTCTCTTTATCTTTTGAGCTGAGTTGTTGCTCATTTTTGCTGTTAGGGTGCTTCTTTGTGTTTTCTCCTTTTCCTTTATTTGCACGTCGTAGGTGTTTTTTTGGGGTATGGTCTCCCCGGCTGATTGCCAATGTCCCTCTCGTCTTGGTTTGGATGTTGCACGCTGCACCTGCAGCTTCCTCCGCGCTATCAGCTTCAGAGGTGGCTTTCTTTGCTCCTGTTGCACACGATGTTTTGCGTTCCGAGTGCTCTCGCTGCGTTTTGGCCCAGGCTGCAGATTTCCGGTGTTCAGTTTCAGCGGAGCCGCTTTTGGGTTTGCCGGTCTGTGTTGTTGGGGATCCAGTATCGAGTTCTCCTTGCCCTTTTTCCTTTGGACCTTGTTGCTATCTGCTGTTGGTCACGGCCCCGTTGTTGTATTGTGCCTTACTAGCAATTTTCTCAATTGCTTGCTGTATTTATTTTTGGGCTTTAGAGCATCCACAGTCGTTTGCTATAATTCCCATATTCTCATATTATGAGAATTTTATAAGAATTGAGCACTGCAGTCGTTTGCTATTTTCTCAAAAAATAGCGAACGAGCTACAGTCGCTTCTCAAATATGAGAAGTGGGCTAGCGAATTTGAGAATATAGAAGACGATACATCATGTATCGTACGATACATCATGTATCGTCTCAGTTTTTTTTTTTTCATTCCGATCGGACGAGACAACTTGTCTCGTCCCGTATATATAACTTTTTTTTTTATTTAAAATAGGGTCGGACGATACATGTTGAATCGTCCTTCCCAAAAAAAAAATATTTTTTTTTAAAAACAATCGGACGAGACATGTTGTCCCGTCCATTTTGTTTGTTGGATTTTTTTTTTTCATGATCCAACGGACCAGATTGGATGAAAAAAAATAAAAATTCAAAAACAAAGCACGGACGGGACATCATGTCCCGTCCAGCTTTTAGGGATTTTAAAAAATAGGTTTAGTTGGTCTAATGATGCTTTAGTAGGGGTTTAGATAGGTTTAGATTATATTATAATATTTAATTTATTTAATTAATATATTTTAATAGTTAATCGGTAATTAATTTAATTTTTTTTTAAAAAATTAAACGACGAAACAAGATGTCTCGTCCTTGTCAAAATATAGCAAACGATCACTGCAGCACTTTCGATCTATTTCATTTCTATTTGTTCCATTTTGTCAAAAAATAAAAATTACCATTGTGGATGCTCTTGTTGTAGTTTTATTTGATTTTACGCACAGTAAAATCTTTCTTCTTTGTAATTATCCCTTTAATTTTAATAATTTTATGGGCTAGAATCTAATGATTCTATCCTGATTATTCAAAAAAAGAATTTTTTTATTTTTTTGATAGTTAACTGTGAGATTATTGTTATAACAATAGTAATTGCATCACCAATTATCCACTACAAGATAAAATGATTACACTCACCACCAGTGAACTCCATCAACAGTAACCACTGGTATCACCTCAGCATCCACCTTCATTTATAAAACCTTTAAAACGGGCGGTAATCACACCGCCATACGATGGGACAACTGAAGTAACAGGAGAAATAATACACAATTACCAAGTTACCCCTCAATTCAGTGCGAGTGCGACCGTGGAGTTTTTTTTCCCTACGTAGGCCACTTTTTGAAAATATTTGCGTTTTGGACCAGTTTCTCAACTATTCGCGTTTCTGGGCTACTTTGTGCCACATCAGTAGCGGCCGCTATTCCCAATAACGGCATCTTCATTTTTGATGTCGCTAATTAAAATAGTGATCAATGTTTTAATTTTTTTTGAATTTTTTGTTTGTCGTCGCTATTAGCGACCTTAGGGAGCGTTTGGTTTACGGATTGGAAAATTCCTGTAAATGAAAGGATTACCGGGAATGTGAGGGTAGGAATAAAGATTCTCAGGAATATTGCATTATCGCGTTTGGTATAGTACATTGCATTCCCGGTAATCCTTTATTATTGTAATTTTTATTCTAGTTTTTTTGGTTTTTTTTAATTGTTTATTATGAAAATCACATGAGAATGCTCAAATCCCATGATTTTAGGGAGGAATATGTTTTTTTATTCTAGTTTTTTTGGTTATTTTATTGTTTGTTATGGAAATTCAATGAGAATTCTCAAATCCCATGGTTCTTCGGGGGGAACGGAAATCATTCCCAACAAAGAATTTTGATTCCATTGGAAATCTATCATTCCTTCCAAAACTATACTTGTAACATACCAAACAAGGTAATCTAACAGGGAATATGAGATTTTCTTGCACATTTTCATGTACCAAACGCCCCCATAGTATATATGAGGTCGCTAATGGGATTACCGACCTTTAATGAACTGTATTCTAACACTTAACAAAATATAAAGAGGTTTTGCTCTCTGAAAAATGATAATCAATTTATTTTTAAAACTAAGGTTACTATTCGGAATATAGGTATTTATCGTACTAAGGTCGCTATTCCAAATAGAGGCCTTAATTGTATGTCTATTTTGCAAATTTTATAAAGAACAAGGAGATTGTGATTCCTACTGAGATCGCTATTAGGAATAGTGACATCAGTTTTAAATTTTTGGGGAAAACTCTTTAGAAATTGCTAAGTGTCTCAATGCATTCATTCGAAGTCGCTAATCCTATCAGCGACCTCATATATACTAAGGTCACTAGTGGGAATAGCGAAACAAACCAAAAATTTTAAAAATTTTAAAACATAGGCCGCTATTCCCATTAGCGACATTCAAAATGAACATGTGGCTAATGAGAATAGGGGCTGCTGCTGACGTGGCACAAGTTAGTCCACAAGTGCTAATAGTTTCGAAACTGACCTATAATCACAAATATTTTGAAAAAGTGCCGGCAAAAAATTCGCGACCGTGACCCTCCCGACTATTCTGTCAATAAACCCGTTTTTTTTAATCCGACCACAAAAAAAACCGAGCCAGACCAAAACGCCGACTCCCTCTTTAAATAAACACCCAACACCTCTTCTTCCTTTCATATCTGCATTGCTAGTGCACCATTCTCCTTCTCTCTCTCACGCAATAGTTGGGCCCCACTAAAAAGAGGAAGAGAAGAGAAGGAAGCACTTTTTTAACTTAGCTTCTTTGTGTGTTCCGTTTTTTAGGGCATTAGGTTGATGATGTGTGCGTGTGGGTGTTCACGGGTTGCTGAGATTTTTGAGGAGTTTATGTTGGTTTAAAGAAGCAGAGGAGAGACTAATTAACCCATTAATTATCCAAGGTGAGCGAGCTTCTTGATTTCTTGTTTATAATTTATTGTATGCAAAATATTCCTCAAATCTTTTCTCAATCTTAGAGTAGTTGGCATTTCTTGTATGTACTCAACTCAATCTAGAATCTTTAATGTGTCTTTTTGTTCTTTTTCTTTCAATTTGTACGTACACCTCTTAATTAAGAATTCTGAGGGAATCGCAGATAGGTTATATATGTTGAAGAAGAGGTCTAGACCTGTGAAAACCAACCAAGCACTAATGAATGACTATGACCCATTTTCAATTCCATCTCCTACTAGCATCAACAACTACAACTACAACAAGCCCTTGGCTTCACCTATGTTCCCATTATCCCCTAGGGTTTTCGCCGGTTTCGCGCCGAAGGGAGGATATTCGGACGACCATGATAATGGTTACACAATGAGCCCAACCTCCATTCTTGAAACAAAACTCTTCACTCCAACTACTCCAAACCCATTTCACAATGATAAAAGCCACCACCCTGCTATGATGATGATGAGAAAACCTTTTGTGGAATCCACCCATGAGCATGAGCCCGTTGGCCTGGGCATCGTCGATGAGCTGAAGAAGCCAGCGAAACCGGAGAGTAGGATGGTGCTTTTTGGGTCACAGCTCAAAATCCAAATCCCCACTATGCCCAACTCTCCGATTGAGTTTGGGGTGAAGACGAGGAGGAATTCGCATGTTGGTTGGGTGTCTCCGGACTTCCTAAAGTCGCCCATGGCGACCGCGTGTCTCTCTGCGAGCGAGATGGAGATGTCTGAGGAATATACTTGTGTGATTGCGCATGGGCCGAACCCGAGGACTATTCATATTTTTGAGAATTGTATTGTGGAGAGTTGTGGTGATGGGTTTGTGGCTGTTACTCCCAGGCAAGAGAACAGGGTTTCGGATGGGTTGCTTACCTCTTGTGATGCATGCAAGATGAAGCTTGGGGAAGGGAACGACATTTTCATATACAAGTGAGTTTTCCATTCTTTCTTTCTTTCTTTCTTTCATTCTTTCTTTAGTTGTCTTGTTCATATAAATTTAGTTGGCTTGTTCATGTTAATATGCTTTATGTTTCTTGTTGGGCATATAGAGTCAATAGACTAATGTTTATACCGATTGGGCGAGAGTGCAAATTTAATCTCAGTAGAGGTGGTTTACTTGCACAAACAATAGATACAACTTCAAAATGAATAATGGTTGGATGTGATACAAGTATACTATGTGAACAGAATTTCAAAAGGTAGGTACCCATTAATAATCTATTTGTGAAATGGCACTTCTCTCGGTGAGACTTGCTAAAATTTTATTTTGTACCTAGTTTTCATAATTTAGATCACATTCAACTGTGTGAAATTTCAATTTGAGGTGAGTATAGATCCAATTTTGGATGCTTTTGAAGCTCTTTCTATTTTAATTATAGTTGACAACCCAGAAAAAGGTTTTATGTGATTGATCTTTCATTCAGTAGAGCTCTCCTCATCCAATTTATAATCTTCTCTTTCAGAGGGGAGAAAGCCTTCTGCAGTCGTGAGTGCCGTGACCAGGGGATGCTTGCCGAGGATGACGAGATGGAGGATTGTTCTCTCTAGCACAAACTCTGATCTCCATCAGGTTTTGTATTAATCCCTTTTCAAATGGCTGAAAAAGGAAATATGTTAAAGAACAGCCAAAGAGTGAGTGTTTTTTTGTAATATATATTTATATGTTGTAAGTTGGATTGGGTCGATGCTGATTTTCCCCACCAAAATGGACCAAACAAAAGCGGTTGATCCTGTTTTGTCAAAGAGATGTTTTCACCATTTTGTTGTTGGGTTTACAGCCCCTAGCTTTTGGCTTATGATACTGATGTACTGAATTTTCGATGCTATCCTATTTTGCTTTACTAGTAGGAATACTATGTCCAAATCAAAGAGTATTTTGTAGCTATCATCACTTTTACTATACTTTTGTCATCTCTCTTATGTTTGTTAATGTGTGTGATTGAAACCTACGAACTATATGCCTATCACCACATAGTCATCTACTGGATTAGAAAAACAGAAACCTGGTCATCTACTGGAGTTCATGGCTTCTTTTTATAGTTACTAGCAGGGGGCCGTGTGTTGCACGGGATTGCGGATCTAACTTAATTAGCATTAACTGACCTTTAGAGCATCTATAGTCGTTGGCTATTGATGCTATTTGTTTTTGGGATGTGGGGATAGCAGGTGTGAGTTTTTGCAATTTTTGAAGAGCAAGCTGTGGTACTAGTGTTAGTTTGATCCTAGGGGTAGGACCGGCTCGGTAGTAGCAGGAGAGAGGTAGAGGCCGGGTGCTCCGCTCGGATCTAATAGCCTGGGTTGGATGAAGTAGCTCGGCTCGGCCTTGTGTACCAGCACACTACCTAGAAACACCGGGAGAAGTTCCGGCGATAAGCCATCCGACGATGTAGTCAGTCACTGAGAAAGCAACACTAGCTAGGGTTCAAGTGGAGAAAGATTGATTACCTTCTGAATTGAGGAGGGGGTTTGGTATTTATAGACAGGGGTAAACGGGTCTGAGACTCTAACAGGCCGGATTGGACTCGTTTACCCTTGGGCCTGAACTGGTTGAAGCCCAACCTGATGCTGGACCTGATGATTGCAGAAAAGCGGGTTTTGAGGAAATCTGAGGGCCCTGATTGTGCCACTATCTCTATTCCATATCACAAGCTCCCCAATCCTGCAGGGTGGTGTAAAAAACAGTTGTGAAGGAGTAGTCTGGATCTATGGAGTAGAGTGGCAAAGAGAGTTTTCGGAGGTCTTTTTGGGGTTGGCGCCGAGCCGAGCCGAGGTTGGGGGAGGTCGCCGAGATCGGTTTGGGTCGTCGAGCCCAAGGTGACCTTAGTTTGAGGAAGCTACCCCGTTGCTCGAAATTGCCGTCGAGGGTCGAGGTTTAGGGGGTCGATTCGGATCGTCGAGCTAATGGCGACTTTGGCTTTGAGGAAGCTACCGCATTGCTCGAAATCGCCGTCGAGGGTCGAGGCTTAAAGGGTCGGTTCCGAGCGTCGAGCCCATAGCGACTTAGCTTTGTGAATGCTACCCTGTGCTCGAAATCATCGTCGAGCGTCGAGGCTTAGGGGATCGGCTCAGAGCGTCGAGCTTAAGCGACTTAGCTTTGAGGAAGCTACCCCTGTGCTCGAAATCGCCGTCGAGAGTCGAGGCTTAGGGGGTCAGTTCGGGAGCGTCGAGCCCATAGCGACTTAGCTTTCTGAAAGCTATCCATGTGCTCGAAATCATTGTCGTGCGTCGAGGCTTAGGGGGTCGGCTCAGAGCGTCGAGCTCAAGCGACTTAGCTTTAAGGAAGCTATCCCTGTGCTCAAAATTACCGTTGAGCGTCGAGGCTTAACGGGTCGGTACGGAGCGTTGAGCTTTAAGAGACTTAGCTTTGACGAAGCTATCCCTGTGCTCGAAATTACTGTCGAGCGTCGACGCTTAGGGGGTCGGCACGGAGCATCGAGCTTAAGCGACTTAGCTTTGAGGAAGCTACCCCTGTGCTCGAAATCACCGTCGAGGGTCGAGGCTTAGGGGGTCGGCACGGAGCGTTGAGCTTAAGCGACTTAACTTTGTGAAAGCTACCCCTATGCTCGAAATCACCGTTGAGCGTCGAGGCTTAAGGGGTCGGCACAGAGCGTCGAGCTTAAGCAGCTTAGCTTTGAGGAAGCTACTTGATATGGCTAAAAATGAGGTTAAATCGGAACCATCCAAACTAGGCACGAATCTTAAAGATCAGGGGTAAAATGGTAATTTCACCTACAAACGGGTCTGAAATGGGTACTGGGTCCTTTTTTTCAAAGGCCCAATAACCCACGAACGGATTCATCTCAACTGGGTGTGGGTTCTAACCCGCAAGAAACTCAGTCCAGCTGGATAGAATTAGGGTTTTATGATTATACTTAATCAACGACCCTGATTCCTTCTATCCATTCACTGGAAAGTAGGGATTTATCCCAAAACTGGTCCCTAAGGTGGCTATAAATACCTCCCATCCCCCACTGTTAAGAGGTAATCAATCTTTTGCCAATCAAAGCTCATTCATAATCTTTCTGATTACTGACTTGAGCGTCGGAGGGTGCGTCGCCAGGATCAACCCCAGTGTTTCGCACTTTTTTGCAGGTCAACGGCGGGAGATCACAGTCAAACTCCGACGGAAAGCTTTCAGGTTTGACTATTCAACATCCCTAGAATCCACAGATCTATCTGTTTGTCCCCACACCGATTTCAGCGGCAACAGATTGGTGCTGTCTGTGGGAAAGACGAATAGCACCCCATCTTCTTCCATCGGTTAAGATCACCTCCAGCCATGCCTCCAAGGAAACTGAGATTCAGAGGGTCCAACCGTGGGCCCACTCTTCCTCTGCCGCAACAGGAGGCTCCCCTCCAAATCGTCCAGCAGCAGGAACAACTCCCTCCTTAGCCTGATCAGCCTCTGCAGCAGGGACAACCTCCTCTTCAGAATCTTCAGCACCAGCGGGCTCCAGCCGGGCCCCAGAACACTGGTATTGGGACCTCTCGTCCTCCTCCTCAGAAGCAACCCCTTCACCATGACCACGTCTCCATACATAACCCTTCAACCGACTCCATGGCATCTCACAATCCCCGGCCTTCCGAAGACCTCCGCAACATCCTTATCAACTGGCAGAAGAAAAGGACCTTCACCATCGTTTGGATGAAAGGCGGGCCCGTGAGGGAGCCACCCGCTTAGAAAGTCCAAATGAGTGATCTCCTCGTCGCTGAGATCAAAGGAGGTCTCCCTTTCATAGAAGGCGAAGGGAGTCCCCTGAGTACCATCGAAGAAGATATCGTTCTCCCGCTGGTCAGCAGCCCCAGAGGGACGAGAACGGAGCTATCACCCGAGCAGAATTCCAAGAGTTCCAGGCGACAATCCTGCAGGACCTCAATCTCCGACCGAACAACAACACCAATGCACAGAGGGTCCCCACTCCTCCGGTCCAAAGTCCTCGCCATCGGTCCCTAATTCCTCCTCAAGCTCCGAGCCACTGCCATCACATCCCTAGTCCTCACCATTCCCCTAGCTACCATCGCCGAACTCTATGCTCCCCTTCGTACGAAGATGAGTCCAGAGGCTCGCCAGGGTACTGTCGAAGGGATGATGCGGTCTACCGCCGTCTCCACGAGATGGAGAGGCGCCTCGGCCAACTGGATAGGGAAGAAGAACTAAGAGGAAGAACCCTCCGTCCGAGCAGACTCCCGTTTTCTCGAACCATCATGGAGGCACCCATCCCAGCAAACTTCAAGCCCCCACAGTTCGAGACATATACGGGGGAGTCAGACCCTGTGGATCACATCGAGAGTTTCAAAACTCTCATGTTGATCCACCAAGCTTCCGATGCTCTACTGTGCAACACCTTACCAGCCACTCTCAAGGGCCCGGCTCGAGAATCGTACTCCCGCCTTGCCCCTTTCTCCATCTTTTCCTTTGAACAATTTGAGACCCTCTTCGTCACCCACTTCGTGAGCAGCCGCCGAACCGAGAAGACTAGTATTTCACTACTCTTCCTCAATCAGAAGAAGGGTGAGAAACTAAGAGATTATGTCAAGCGGTTTATCGCGGAAGCCCGGTCCATTGCCTCCTTCGACCAGTCGCTGCAACCACCTTCCAGTCCAATGTCATCAACTCCAACCTATGGTCCTCCCTTGCCAAAAAGTCCCCACGAGACTTCTTCGACCTTCTTCTCAGAAGCGAGAAGTATATCCGGGCAGAGGAAGCTGAACATCGCCCCACTTTTGAGGGGTCTTCCTCCGGAACCAAGAGAAATGCAGCCGAAGATGAAGGAGCTAAGAAACTCTAGAAGGACAACGGGGGTCAGCGCCGCCCGCCTCCCAGATTTGAGAAGTTTATCCCTCTCAACACCATTGTTTCAACTATCCTCATGGAAGTCGAGAAAGAAGGAGTTATGCCTCCTGCCCCGAAGATGAATACCCCCGGGAAGAAGAGATACAAGGAGAAGTGGTGTCGATATCATCGGGATCACGGCCACGATACCAATGACTGTCGGGCCCTGAAGAATGAAATTGAAGCCCTCATTCAGAGAGGGTAGCTGTCCAAGTTTGTGAGAAAGGACCGAATTGATCTTCCTCCTCTCCCCAGAGGGGCTAACAAGCGTCCCAGAGGCGCGACGAGACTCCAGAGTTTGAAGTCCAATGGGAGGTCCAATGGGAGGAACCTCCAACTCTTCTCGAAAGGCCTTCATCCAGGAGATCAATTCAGTGCACAACATACCCCCTCCCAAAGACCTCGGAGTCCCGGTTACTTTCTCGTATGAAGATCTAGAGGGTGTCCGAACACCCCACTGTGACGCCTTGGTAATTAACCTCCTCATGGCTAACTTCAAAGTGGAGAGAATTCTGGTGGATAATGGCAGTTCCGTCAACATCCTCTTCCTAGCAGCCTTCCGATGACTCAAGTTATCGCGGGACAGGCTGAAGCCCGCCGGCTATACGCTCCATGGGTTCGCGGGAGTACCAGTGACTATCGAACGGGTGATAACCCTCGACGTAACCACTGGCAAAATTCCTACTACCCAAACAGAGCCAATGGATTTCATGGTCGTCGGCGTTCCAGCTGCTTATAATGTGATCCTAAGTCGACCCGGCCTAGCTGCCCTAGAGGCTGTCCCCTCGGCTTATCATCTCAAAATGAAGTTCCCCACCAAGGCAGGTATAGGGGAAGTAAGAGGTAGTCAGGAGATGGCCCGCAAATGTTACATGCCTTCCACTGGGGGACCTATCCTTTCCCTCGAGACTCTCGAGATTCCCTAGGGGAACACCCATCTTATGTCCGAACCAGTAGACGAGCTGGAGGAAGTGCTCTTTTCAGAACAAGATCCGTACCGCAAGTTCTTAATCAGCAAGACCATTTCCTCTGCCCTCCGTTCCGACATAGTCTAATGTATCAGGAAGAACCATGACCTTTTTGCCTGGTCGGCTACCGACATGCCAGGAATTTTCGAGGACCTCCTCGTCCACCACCTAAGTGTTGCTCCGGGGTCCAAACCGGTCCAACAGAAGAGGCGCAAATTTGCCCCCGAGCACCAGTAAGCTATAAAGGAAGAAGTGGACAAGCTCCTCAGAACCCGGTTCATACAAAAAGTCAATTATCCCGAGTGGCTCTCCAATGTTGTTATGGTTAAGAAGGCAAATGGAAGTTGGAGAATTTGCATCGACTTTACTAACTTGAACAAGGCATGCCCTAAGGATCCTTTTCCTCTCCCCAGCATCGATACCTTGATTGACGCTACTTCGGGCCATGAGCTCCTTAGCTTCATGGATGCCTTCTCCGGATATAACCAGATTAGAATGTGGCCCCCGGACATCCCGAAGACCTCCTTCGTCACCGATCAAGGTCTCTATTGCTATAGAGTAATGCCCTTCGGGCTCAAAAATGCTGGAGCCACCTACTAGTACCTCGTCAACAAGGTCTTCCAGAATCAGATCGGCCGAAACATGGAAGTGTACATCGATGATATGTTAGTGAAGAGTATTCATGGGTCTGACCATGTCACTGACCTACAAGAAGCATTTGACGTGTTGAGGAAGCATAATATGAGACTAAACCCGAACATGTGTGCATTCGGGGTCTCGTCTGGA
Source organism: Hemerocallis citrina (assembly GCA_017893485.1). Lineage (NCBI taxonomy): Eukaryota > Viridiplantae > Streptophyta > Magnoliopsida > Asparagales > Asphodelaceae > Hemerocallis > Hemerocallis citrina. The sequence goes on from CM030361.1 coordinate 45,330,461, forward strand.
AAGTTCCTTGGCTTCATGGTCAGTCAAAGGGGGATTGAAGCCAACCCCAAAAAGATCAAAGCCATACTGGATATGGCTCCTCTTACAAGTGTGAAAGAGGTTCAAAAGCTTACAGGACGTCTCACGGCCATAGGGCACTTCCTGTCTAAGTCAGGAGAGAAGTGTCTTCCTTTCTTCAAGGCCCTCAGGAGGGCTTAGGGCTTCGAGTGGGGCCAACAGCAGCAAGAATCGTTCGACCAACTGAAAGCCTATCTGGTCAACCCCCCACTCCTCAACAAGCCTATTCCCTGGGAAACACTCTACCTCTACCTCGCTGCCTCCGAGTAAATCCTCAGTGCTGTCCTAGTGAGGGAAGAAGACAAGGCTCAGAAGCCTATCTATTATGTGAGCAGGGTTCTCAGAGACGCCGAGCTCCACTATCCGAGATTGGAAAAAATAGCCTACGCCTTGGTAATAGCAGCCAGGAAGCTCCGCTCCTATTTTCAATCCAACTCGGTGGTCGTTCTTACCGACCAGCTGCTCAAGCAAGTCCTGCACAAGCCCAAGACCTCCGGGCGTCTAATGAAGTGGTCGATCGAGCTGAGTCAGCATGACATATCTTATCAGCCTCGGACCGCTATCAAAGCTCAAGCTCTGGCTGAGTTTATCGTAGAAAACACCATTCCGGAAATGAGTCAAGTCGCAAATGGGCCACCCATCTGGACACTATATGTAGACGGGTCTTTTTGCACCGAAGGGAGCAGGGCCGAAGTCATTCTGGCAGGCCCAGATGACTTCATTCTCCAATACTCCCTCCGCATTAACTTTAAAGCCTCCAACAACGAAGCTGAGTATGAGGCCCTGATAGCAGGCCTAGGTATGGCTCGCAAGGTAGGGGCACAGCGTATTCGAATATTCAGTGACTCGCGGCTGGTCATGAATCAGGTCTTAGGCGAGTACGAGGCGCGGGACGACTGAATGGCTAAGTACCTAGCCAAGGTCCGGAGTCTCATGGATTCGTTTGAGAGGCACAAATCCAGTGGATCCCTCGAGAAGAAAACTCCCAAGCAGATGCCCTCTCCAAATTGGCCTCCTCCTCACTCCAAGGTCTCGAGTAGACCGTCCTAATCGAAATACTTCTAAGACCAAGCATAGAAGAAGAAGCCCCCGACTCGATGGAGTTGCTACCCGTCCAACTCCAGAACAACTGGATGAAGCATTTGATAGAATTTCTCAGGGATGAGATCCTTCCCCAAGATCCAAAAGAAGCCCGTCGAATCCGAACAAGAGCAAAGCGGTACACCCTTGTTGAAGGAGTCTTGTACAAACGCTCCTATACCCAAGTAGATGGCAGACCCTACTTGAGATGCCTCTCCCCGGAAGAAGCCTCATATGCCCTACAAGAACGCCATGAAGGCATAGGCGGCACCCACTCGGGATCAAGGTCCCTCGCCAGGATGGTTTTAAACTACGGGTATTTTTGGCCTACACGACTACACTACTTCGAGATGCCAGCAACACGTCCGGCAATGCGGCCCTTGTCAGCAGTTCTCCAACATTCGTCACCTACCCCAAGCACAACTCACATCTCTCTCAAGCCCGATTCCCTTCGCGATGTGGGGTATGGACTTGCTAGGTCCATTTCTGCCAGCTCAAGTTCCTAGTCGTGGCAATCGACTAATTCTCTAAGTGGATCGATGCCGAACCTTTGGCCATAATTACTAAAAACAAAGTGCTACAGTTCTTCTGGAGAAATGTAATCTGTAGGTTTGGCATACCTCGGGTCCTAATAACAGATAATGGAACACAATTTACAGGGGCAGCATTCCGATCTTTGTGTGAAAACTTCGACGTTCAGCAACACTTCTCCCCCATCTCCCATCCTCAGTCCAATGATCAAGTAGAGAATGCCAACAGGCAGATCCTCTCCGGCATCAAGAAGAGATTAGATAAGGCTGTCAAGGGCTTATGGGCAGAACAACTTCCTAACGTATTGTGGAACTACCGCACTACGAAACGGACCCCCACAGGAGACTCACCCTTCGATCTCACCTATGGGTCCGAGGCTATGATCCCTTTAGAAGTTGGTCTGCCATCCCCTCACCTTATTGCTTATGATGAAGAGCAGAACGTCAGAGATCTCCGAGCAAATTTGGACCTGATTGACGAGCTCCGTGAAAAAGCTTCAATTCGCCAGCAAAATTATCGGAGAAGAATCGAGCAGGCCTACAACAAAAGAGTCTGTCCCACGGATCTCAAAGAAGGGGACTTAGTCCTCAGAAAGCTAGCTATTTCGTTCCTCAGCCAAAAGAGTAAGCTAGCTCCGAATTGGGAAGGACCGTACAAAGTTTCTAAAGTAGTCTGCCCCGGAGCATATCGTCTTGAAGATCTTGAAGGTAGAGAGATACCCAGAACTTGGAATGCCGACCATTTACTGAAGTACCAAGAGAGTGCCTGAACGCCTCTCCGAGTACCTTCAAATGTCGAGCCATTCCTATCTTTTTATTTGTACTTTATTTTTTCATTGTAATAACGGTTTGCAACTTAGAAGCAGCCGATTAGCAGCTATCAATAAAGAACTTCTTTCCTCTCATATTTCTCTTGTGATTATTTTGTCTCTCTGTTTAAGACCTTTAATGATGCTTATTCGAACGACGTGTTCGGAGTCCAAAACTTGGCTCGATTCCGCTATGCAAGCTCGCTCCTAAGCGAGTTAGAAGTGGTTCGCCATTCGGAACTGCTCCCACAATCGTTGAAATTTACTCGAATGACGTGTTCGGAGTCCAAAACTTGGCTCGATTCCGCTTCGCAAGCTCGCTTCCAAGCGAGTTAGAAGTGGTTCGCCATTTGGAACTGCTCCTACAATCGTTGAAATTTACTCGAACGACGTGTTTGGAGTCCAAAACTTGGCTCGAATACGATCGCAAGCTCGCTCCTAAGCGAGTTAGAAGTGGTTCGCCATTCTGAACTGCTTCCACAACCGTTGAAATTTACTCGAACGATGTGTTCGGAGTCCAAAACTTGGCTCGATTCCGTTTCGCAAGCTCGTTCCTGAGCAAGTTAGAAGTGGTTCGCCATTCGGAAATGCTCCCACAACTGTTGAAATTTACTCGAACGACGTGTTCGGAGTCCAAAACTTGGCTCGATTCCGTTTCGCAAGCTCGCTCCTAAGCGAGTTAGAAGTGGTTCGCCATTGGGAACTGTTCTCACAACCGTTGAAACTTACTCGAACGACGTATTCGGAGTCCAAAACTTGGCTCGATTCCGCTTCGCAAGCTCGTTCCTAAGCGAGTTAGAAGTGGTTCCCCATTCGGAACTGCTCCCACAACCGTTAAAACTTACTCGAACCACATGTTCGGAATCCAAATCACTTGGCTGGACAACTGAGTTCCTACCACTATACTAGACATGGAAGAAGAGTACTTAGAAGAACTAGCCTTATGGTTCGTTTAAAGTTGAAATAATTCTTCTAGAGACTGCTCTCCACTGCAAGAAACTGGCTTCTCTTACAATTCGCAGTAGCTCTCACATGGGGAAGGCTGCAAAAACCATAGCACCGCTTACCTCAAGCTTATAAGGTTGACATCCCCTGCCTTTAAGAAGGAAGATTTGCTTCTGATTTTGAGTAGTTGATAGGTTGAAGTTGCACTTCTCGCGTTGGACTTCGGCACGCCTTACCGAGCGCTCTTGGCACCGACGCCCAAACGTGAGAAAAAACTCTCGCGTTGGACTTCGGCATGCCTTGCCGAGCGCTCTTGGCACCGACGCCCAAACATGAGAAAAAACTCTCGTGTTAGACTTCGGCATGCCTTGCCGAGCGCGCTTGGCACTGACGCCTAAACATGAGAAAAAACTCTCTCGTTGGACTTCGGCACGCCTTGTCGAGCGCTCTTGGCACCGACGCCCAAACGTGAGAAAAAATTCTCGCGTTGGACTTCGGCACTCCTTGCCGAGCGCTCTCATAAGCGAGTAAGAAGTGGCCCGCCCTTCAAAAGTGCTCCTACAACCACAGATGACTAACAAAACACCCAAGTCCAGAAGAGGGAACAACCTTTGCTCCTATAAAGTTTGGGAACAAATCAAAATTACAACCACTTCTCTTTACAACAAAGCTACAAGAGTTAAAAAGCAAAATTACAAGACCGACTCCTCGTACTTTGACAGATTCAAAACTTGGAAAACAAAAGACTGCCTCAACGCCTCCTAGGTGCATGGATGTTCCGCTTTAAGACACCCGAGGGCGGCGGTGCCTAACCTCGGAGCTCGTCCCTAGACCGGCGAACTGAGATGTATCTTCTGCGCTGCTTCTAACAGTCGCACCAGCAGACGCTCGGCTCGACGAGACAGCCACCCCACTTTGGGCATCGCCTGGACTTTGCTGAGCAACAGGCGAACGAGTTGCAAGCTCGTAGAACGAAATGCCTCGCTCGCTCTCTTCACGGGTACACGAAGTGCTTTTGACGTTGATCGGTCCCGAATGGGGCTTGAGGCGAGCAACCTCCCCCTCTTGCTCGACTATTCGTCGCTTCATAGTATCTTCCTTCACGGCTATCTTGAAGCGAGGGGGCACAGCGGAGCTCGCGGCAAAAGAGCTGTCGGCAATAATTCAGCGGAGCTGAGTAACCTCGATACTCTTGTCGACCGTAACCCTCTTCAACTCGTCGACCTCCACCGTCAACACGTCGCGCTCGGCCATCAACTTGCCCACCGCCGCTGTTAATTCTTCTTCCTCCGCCAAAAGCTCTTCTTCTACTATCTGCAGGTGGTGGATTTCAGCGAATAGTTCGTCCCTCTCCGTTGTCATCTTCGACAAAGAGTGGCGGAGACACTTAAGTCTCAAGCCGAGTGTAAAGGCTGTTGACGAGCCATCATCATCGCCTTCAGGGGTCATCTCGGCATGCCTCCCTTCTAGTCTTCGAATCTCGATGTCTCGGCGGCCTACAATTTGTTGCAGATGATTTCATTCACTTTCGGCTCTGTGCAGCCCCAACTCAACTTTATAAAGGCGCTCTCGGCACCTAGCGAGGCACAACTTCGTCACCCCTAAGCCGACCTCGGAACCTGAGTACTCCGCTGCATGAGTTGCTTCGACAAGTTGGGTCACCTCAATGAGCTGAAAAAATTAGCGAATTTGGTTAACACAAAGACAACTCTTGAACAAGACAACGTGAACACTTAGCCAAATTTCAAGAACTTTTGTAAACTCATTGACATACACAAACATTTAGCCGAACTCAAGAAGATGAATTTTTCATTCATTCCAAAAAAGTGCGGTGGCCAGTCCTCAATTAGGCAGTACATCAAAAGGTACAAAAAAAAACGGAAGAAGTCAGGGGATGACCTCTTTCCCAGGGCGACGGGATTAGACGCGGTCGGATTCCCCCAAAGGCAGGAGCCCCGAAGGCAGGAGCATCGCTAGCGGAGTCACCTCGGACCCCTGGCATTCGCCGACGACCTCGACCTCAACGTCCTCTTCGTCATCCCTTCCTTCCCCTTCGGACTCAGCGTCGAAGCCATCGACGTGGTCAGGGAAGAGCTGCCATCCGGAGCAGTCGACCTCGGGGTACCGCTCCGACACTTGCTCGATGGCGCGAGCATACTCCTTGGCCATGTTGGCCGCGAGGAAGCCCTGTGCTTTCTCCGTAGTTGCAGCTTTGGCCTCCTTCGCCGCTGCAACCTTGGCAGCTTCCACCGACTCGGCCTGTTGCTTGGCCGACTCCTCCCTTTGCCGAAGCAAATCGCTCTCGAGCTTCGTGACAAGGCCTTCGAGATATTCAAGCCTCGTCGTCTTCCCCTCAAACTCGACCTTCAATTTGTCAAGCTCGTTGGCGAGGCGCGCTTTTTCAGCCCGAGCACGGTTGGCCTCTTGCTTGAGGTCCTTCTCGAGCTTCGTCATCTTCTCCATAAGATGACCGAAGTGAACGGTTATCTGCAGCCGAAAAAAATGGGGGGGAAGTTAGGAAAACAAACATGCAAGTTATCTACAAGGAAGGAATCGATACTCACCGATACCACCGAGCGAGCGATCTCGAAGGCATTGTCGTCCACGCTGCTGGCATCCATGGCGGCTCGATCCTTCGGCGTTGCCAAGTGCTTCACCGCCTGCATGCTCAACGTCGAATCACCGAGGAAGCCATCATGTTTCTGAACTTGCCAGTCCGGAACGAAAATCTTCTTGTGTTCCTCGGTGAGGAACACCTCGGCATTCGCCGTCAGCGGAGGCACCTCCATCTCGAGCGCAGCGGCTATCGAGAACTCGCCGGGCCCGGTCGATGGCGAGGCCGCTGCTGGTGCCCTCCTCGGGGTCAAAATTGTCGAAGTCTCCGCCTCCGGAACGGCAGCATCGACGGTCTTCGGCTTCCCCGAGGCCAACTTCGTGGCGACCTTTGAGAATTGTATTGTGGAGAGTTGTGGTGATGGGTTTGTAGCTGTTACTCCCAGGCAAGAGAACAGGGTTTCCGATGGACTGCTTACCTCTTGTGATGCATGCAAGATGAAGCTTGGGGAAGGGAACGACATTTTCATATACAAGTGAGTTTTCCATTCTTTCTTTCTTTCTGTTCCAAGTTTTTTTGGTGTTGATTTTGTTCAAGTTGTTTGATGTGCTGTAGAATTTAGTTGGCCTTGTTCATGTTAATATGCCTTATGTTCATGTTAAATGTTTATACCGATTGGGCGAGTGTGTAAATTTAATCTCAGTAGAGGTGGTTTACTTGCACAAACAATAGATACAACTTCAAAATGAATAATGGTTGGATGTGAATGTGATACAAGTATACTATGTGAACAAAATTTCAAAAGGTAGGTACCCATTAATAATCTATTTGTGAAATGGCACTTCTCTCGGTGAGACTTGCTAAAATTTTATTTTGTACCTAGTTTCCATAATTTAGATCACATTCAACTGTGTGAAATTTCAATTTGAGGTGAGTATAAATCCAATTTTGGATGCTTTTGAAGCTCTTTCTATTTTAATTATAGTTGACAACCCAGAAAAAGGTTTTATGTGATTGATCTTTCATTCAGTAGAGCTCTCCTCATCCGAGTTATAATTATCTTCTCTTTCAGAGGGGAGAAAGCCTTCTGCAGCCGTGAGTGCCGTGACCAGGGGATGCTTGCCGAGGATGACGAGATGAAGGATTGTTCTCTCTAGCACACAAACTCTTATCTCAATCATGTTTTGTATTAATCCCTTTTCAAATGGCTGAAAAAGGAAATATGTTAAAGAACAGCCAAAGAGTGAGTGTTTTTTTGTAATATATATTTATATGTTGTAAATTGGATTGGGTAGATGCTGATTTCCCCCATCAAAATGGACCAAACAAAAGCGAATGGACCAAACAAAAGCGGTTGATCCTGTTTTGTCAAAGAGATGTTTTCACCATTTTGTTGGGTTTACAACCCCTAGCTTTTGGCTTATGATACTGATGTACTGAATTTTCGATGCTATCCTATTTCGCTTTACTAGTAGGAATACTATGTCCAAATCAAAGAGTATTTTGTAGCTATCATCACTTTTACTATACTTTTGTCATCTCTCTTGTGTTTGTTAATGTGTGAGTGAAACCTATGAACTATATGCCTATCACCACATAGTCATCTACTGGATTAGAAAAACAGAAACCTGGTCATCTACTGGAGTTCATGGCTTCTTTTTATAGTTACTAGCAGGGGGCCGTGTGTGTTGCACGGGATTGCGGATCTAACTTAATTAGCATTAACTGAGCTTTAGAGCATCTATAGTCGTTGGCTATTGATGCTATTTGTTTTTGGGGTGTAGGGACAGCAGGTGTGAGTTTTTGTAATTAGTGAAGAGCAAGCTGTGGTACTGGTGTCAGTCTGATCCTAGGGGTAGGACCGGCTCAGGAGTAGCATGAGAGAGGTAGAGGCCGGGTGCTTCGCTCGGATCTAGTAGCCTGGGTTGGATGAAGTAGCTCGGCTCGGCCTTGTGTACCTACACACTGCCTAGAAACACCGGGATAAGTTCCGGCGACCGGCCCTCCGACGATGTAGTCAGTCACTGAGAAAACAATAGTAGCTAGGATTCAAGTGGAGAAAGATTGATTACATTCTGAATTGAGGAGGGGGTTGGTATTTATAGACAGGGGTAAATGGGTCTGAGACCCTAACATGCCGGATTGGACCCGTTTACCGTTGGGCCTGAACTGGTTGAAGCCCAACCTGATGCTGGACCTGATGATCGCAGGAAAGCGGGTTTTGAGGAAATCTGAGGGCCCTGATTGCGCCACTATCTCTATTCCATATCACAAGCCTCCCAATCCTGTAGGGTGGTGTAAAAAATAGTTGTGGAGGAGTAGTCTGGATCTACGGAGAAGAGTGGCAAAGAGAGTTTTCGGGGGTATTTTTGAGGTTGGCTCCGAGCCGAGCCGAGGTTGGGGGAGGTCGCCGGGATCGGTTTGGGTCGTCGAGCCCAAGGCGACCTTAGTTTGAGGAAGCTACCCCGTTGCTCGAAACCGCCGTCGAGGGTCGAGGTTTAGGGGGTCGGTTCGGATCGTCGAACAACTGGCGACTTTGGCTTTGAGGAAGCTACCCTGTTGCTCGAAATCGCCGTCGAGGTTCGAGGCTTAGGGGGTCGGTTCGGAGCGTCGAGCCCATAGCGACTTAGCTTTGTGAATGCCAACCTTGTGCTTGAAATCATCGTCGAGCATCGAGGCTTAGGGGTTCGGCTTAGAGCGTCGAGCTCAAGCGACTTAGCTTTGAGGAAGCTACCCCTGTGCTCGAAATTATCGTTGAGCGTCGAGGCTTAATGGGTCGGCATGGAGCGTTGAGCTTTAAGCGACTTAGCTTTGAGGAAGCTACCCCTGTGCTTGAAATTACTGTCGAGCGTCGAGGCTTAGGGGGTCGGCATGGAGCATTGAGCTTAAGTGACTTAGCTTTGAGGAAGCTACCCCTGTGCTCGAAATCACCGTCGAGCGTCGAGGCTTAGGGGGTCGGCACGGAGCATCGAACTTAAGCGACTTAGCTTTGTGGAAGCTACCCCTATGCTCGAAATCACCGTCGAGCGTCGAGGCTTAAGGGGTCAGCACGGAGCGTTGAACTTAAGCGACTTAGCTTTGAGGAAGCTACCCCTGTGCTCGAAATCACCGTCAAGGGTCGAGGCTTAGGGGGTCGGCACGGAGCGTCGAGCTTAAGCGACTAAGCTTTGTGGAAGCTATCCCTGTGCTCGAAATCACCGTCGAGCATCGAGGCTTAAGGGGTCGGCATGGAGCGTTGAGCTTAAGCGACTTAGCTTTGAGGAAGCTACCCCTGTGCTCGAAATCACCGTCGAGCGTCGAGGCTTAGAGGGTCGGCACGGAGCGTCGAGCTCAAGTGACTTAGCTTTGTGAAAGCTACCCATGTGCTCGAAATCACCGTCGAGTGTCGAGGCTTGGGGGGTCGGCACGGAGCGTCGAGCTCAAGCGACTTAGCTTTGAGGAAGCTACCCCTGTGCTCGAAATCACCGACGAGCATCGCGGCTTGAGGGATCGGCACAGAGCGTTGAGCTCAAGTGACTTAGCTTTGAGGAACCCCTATGCTCGAAATCACCGTAGAGCGTCGAGACTTAGGGGGTCGGCACGGAGCGTCGAGCTCCAGTGACTTAGCTTTGAGGAAGCTACCCCTGTGCTCGAAATCACCGTTGAGCGTCGAGGCTTAGGGGGTCGGCTCGGAGCGTCGAGCTCAAGCGACATAGCTTTGAGGAAGCTATCCCTGTGCTCGAAATCACCGTCGAGCGTCGAGGCTTAAAGGGTCGGCCCGGAGCATCGAGGCTTAAAGGGTCATTTTGGTAAAACATTTATGGAACCGCTGGATCCAGCAGTGTCTTAACACGAACAGAACATCCATAGTAGTTAATGGAAGTGCAGGACATATGTTTCCTTACAAGCATGGTCTTCGGCAATGTGAACCTTTTTCTCCCTCTACTCTTTGCCTTTCTAGTTGAAACTTTACGAAGCATGGAGAACAGTTGCAAAGGATAAGGATGGATATCCTTATTGGTTATAATAGAAGTTGTTCCGACTGTTTCATTCTAAAATATGCGGATGATACTCCACTCTTTGGTAATAGCAGAATCAAAGAAATTGTGACATTCAAAGGAATTTTGTATTGCTTTGAACTCTGGTCAGAGTTACGGGTGAATTTCCACCAGAGCAACGCCATCCTCATTGCCCTCTCTGACGAAACAAGAAAACATGCTACAATAATACAATGTGTAAAGTTGAGGCCTTTCCCATCAAATATCTGGGCCTGCCCCTCCGATCATAAATAGCAGAAGTTTTTTTAGCAACAAAGAAAAGAAAGTAGTGGTCCTTATTTTTTTGGTATGTTTAAAAAAGAAATATCAAAACTAACCCTAACTCAAAAGAAATTAAAAATTAACTCCACTTTTGGTGGGGCTATCTAAAAATAGTTTTTTTTTATAACACGGATAGAGCCTTACGGCTCCAGCCAAAAATTAATTGCAATAAAAAAGAGTATCATATAACGACCAATTTTACAATGTGTAAAACTAGGGAACAACAAAAAAAGCAGCTATACAACAGAGAATAAATGCAAGCACAATAAGAACACAGCTGAAACTACCAGCCAAGCGACAAACAGAACAACGAGAACACCCTCCGATCACAGTCGACCTGAAGCAGGAAGGCAGCCGCAGGAGACCCAACTCCATCACCGAGAGGAGCACACCCAAAAACAGAGGCAAACCCAACAACAAAACCGCAACCGAAGTCAACATCACCCACAAGAAGACAAACGACATTCACTGCAAACAAACACAGAAGAACGAAACCAACAAGCAATAAAATAGCCAGAGCGGCGAAGGGCCTAACCCCGAACTTAGAAAACAAAAAGAAACAACCAGAGTAGAAATAAAACAAATGCAACCACCTTACTGCATCGCAGTCACAAAGCAGATCGCTAAATAGAGGTCAGTTGAGAAGCTCAGGACCACAAGTAACGAACGGCAGGGAGAAATAACCACATCAGTCTTAACAATAAAAAGACCAAAACAAAGCAGAGATCTTGTAACATAAAGGTATAAACCAAGATAAAAGAGGAGCAGAAAACACACAGCCCAAGTAGTGGAAAACTACCAAATGCACAGAAAAGAAACAAATGAAAAAGATGAGCAGTAGACAAATATAGCCCAAGCAGCAAAAAATATCGACACAAAAACAGAGAGCCATCAGAGCAGGCCTCCACATGCCCATGCTTCAAGCAGCAAGCCTGAAAGCCACCAAAAAAATCACCAAAATAATGAAACTGAACATCGAGACTAAAGCCGACAGCCTCACCCCTGCAAGATAAGTAAAAGGCGACGAAATTAGGGAATATCAATATTCAAAAGAGTTGCAGTAGTGAAGACAAAACGTAAATAATTAGTAGCCTTGACAAGCCTATCAAGGCTTAACCGGTGGACTTTGTGAAGGGGGAGAGCGGAAGGCCAATGCTTAGAGAAAAAAATAAACTTATCAACAATCGTATCAATAGGCTTAATAGAATTATTAAAAATGCGATTATTTCTTTCTTTCCAAATAACCCAAATAATTGCCATGGTAGAAAGAATCCAGGACTTGCAAAACTTTTTACACACTAACCGACAGTTCCAGATAGCTAGAAAGGAGATGGGAAGAGAGGGAATTTGCCATGCCATAAGACAGATCCGCCATAAAGGTCTGGTAAAATTGCAATGTAAAAATAGATGGTCAATGTTTTCGTGACTATGAAAACAAAAAGAACACAACTGACTTGTAGCTAGATTCCTCTTATTGAGGACATCAACAGTAAGGAGTCTATTGTTAATAGCGAGCCAAGACAGGATTTTAGCCTTAAGCGGAGCACGGCAACTCCAAATGCTTTTAGCGAAAGGAGAGTATACACCTCCGTGGTTGAGAAAGTTATAAAACGGTTTAACCAAAAAGGAACCAGAGTTGGTCCAACGCCAAATAAAATCTTCTTTGGGTTACCAAGCGTAGCTGTTTAAAAGCTAAATGAGGTTAAGGAAGTCCAGCTCGAGAGAGAGGGGGGGGGGATCACTTTAGAACGGAATAAACCACTCTCTATTGTTGTTACGGACCGAAAGATAGTCCGACACTTTTGCAGCAGGGTTGAAAGCGACACGAAAGAGAGCCAAATAAGCTGAAGCCAGCTTCAGATTGCCTATCCAAAGGTCAATCCAGAACTTGGTCTTAGAACCATCAGCACAAACATGAAAAATATTACAATGAAAGGGGTCGATAACTTTCCACACCCCTTTCCAAAACGACGATGCTCTAGACGAAAGAGAGGGGCGAAACTCCCAAACCTTCTGACGTCGGAAGCATATATTAGAAATCTGACGAGCCCAGGGAAGTTTCTCTTCCTTAAGCATTCTACATAACCATTTAGCCAATAACGCTAAGTTTTGGTTTCTAAGATTGAGGACACCCAAACCTCCAGCTGTCTTAGAAGAGCATACCAACTTCCAGTTACAGAGATGAGTTCCAGCTCTATATATGTCAGAGCCAGACCAGAAGAAATTTCTTCTGATTTGGTCAATCCTGTTGATAACCCAAGAAAGAACGTAGAAAAAGGTCATCATATATAAGAGAATAGAAGTGAGGACCGCATTCACCAGAATCAATCTGCCTCCTCTAGAAAGGTTTTTTCCCGTCCACACGTTAAGTCTGGACTCAACTTTATCAATCATCGGAAGCTAGTCCGATTTGTACAGCTTGCCCCATCTCAAAGGAATCCCAAGATACTTAATCGGGAACGAAGAGGCATTACAATTGAAGAATTGGGCAATCTCCAATTGACGATTGTTAGAATCGAAAATTTTTAAAAATTAATCGATAAACCTGACGCACTTTCAAAGATATAAAGTAGTTTAAGGTTATGAAGGGTGCACCCGTTGGGTTTGGCAAAGATAATAGTGTTATCAGCATATTGAAGGTTGAGGACTCCTCAGAAGCTGTGGGAACCGCCAAGTCCTTCAATGACATTAGCGTCACAGGCGTTCTTCAGCAATTTACTAAAGACATCCGCCACAAGAGTGAACAGGAGAGAGACGTTCTTCAGTAGTTTAAGGCTATCTAAAAATAGTTGAAGTAAAAAAAATTAACACTTTTGATGGGACTATCTAAAAGTAGTTGAAGTAGTTTAGAATTTGCATTATAGAACGACTCTTTTTGCATAATATATAGTTATGTTATAATTATCTCTATCTCTACTATTTTAATGGGAGAGTTTGTCACCAAACAAACTCTATGTATAACCCAACAAACACGTGCAATGCACATGCATAATGAATATAAATGAGGTCTTAGATTCGATACTAGACAATATCGGATTTTTTAAATTAAAAAATATATATTTATAAAGACGATTTTTTTATATAAAAAATATATATTTATAAAGATGTGCATCGCACGGGTAAATTACTATAATAATTAATGCATTTGAATTTTCAAAATTGAAATTATCAAAGACTACATATAATGTACCATCAAAATTAAATTAATTCGGTAAAACTGTAGTATTTTGACTGCAGTTTATGTCAAAAGCCTACCTATAATAAATTGTGGGAAATCAATTTAGATGAGTGAAACCACTGCCTACCCTTTTTGAAAAGTAGTCATTACATTCCCAACCGAAGCACGAAGAAAACATTTCAAATTTTTTAAAAAGTTCAAAATAAACACAAATGCTATATATACCTCATTTTTTATTCAAAACATATCTCAAGCACTAAAGACCAACAAAAAATAATTAAATAAATTACCCAAACCTTATTTTTTAATTGTTGGGTAGGTTCGGAGTAAAATTTAAGGCATGTGTAGCGCTCATCGGGTGTTGGCGAGGTCGAGGGTTTTGTTGGCTGCGTGGACTGCCGGTCAATATGGAGTGAGATGGATCAACATGTATTCTCGTCGGTAGGCAACAATTGGTCCGGATTCAATTGAAGATGTTGTTGGTGGGCTGCTGGTGGCATCGGCGGGGTGGTGTGGAGGAAGAGATTGACGACAACGTTGACAATGTTGGAATTAATTTTTGCTGATTTTCCGAGCCGGATTCCAGCAAGCTCCGGCCACCGGCGGTGCCGGAAAATGATTGGATTGCGATCCTCTCGTCGAGTACTATTCCATGGTGAACTCAGTTGCCAAAAACGAATTCCGTATGAATGAGAAATGTTGGTCCAAAGTTGGGTACTCAAAATGTACTAACTTGAAAACTTGGAGAAAATGGATAGTCCCATATCCAAAATGGGGAAAGGTTTTTTCTAGTATATATACGAAAAAATTGGACTAAAGGATGTGGCCCGGGAGTTACCAGTAATGTGTAGTGGAGAGAGGACTTAGCCAAAATAACAAACACACACGCGCGCGTGCGCGTGAAAATGACAAACACACACGCGAGCGTGCGTGCCCGGCCTCGGCCTCGGTCTCGGCTCGGCTCTGGTTTGGTCTGGCTTGGCTATGGCTTAAATTTTTTTCCTCAGTACACTGATAAAGCTTCTCACATTCACTAACTGATACCACTACTCTGTAACAGCAGAGTAATGGCTCACCAGTTATGAATATGAACCACCACTCTGCTGTTGAAGAGTAGTGGACCATTACTCTGCTGTTACAGAGTAATGGGCCTCCCATCAGTTGCTCTATTTTCTCCTATAAGACTAGTAAGTCTTGTCTACTAGAGGCAGAGCTTTCAGTAATCCGAATTCCACTTCTTCTTCTTCCTCTGAGTCAAACACTGAGAGTAAAACACAGAAACAGTTCGCTGAAATCTCTGGAACAAGGGTGCCGCTCTTCAGGGAAATGTAATATAGTTGTATCCTAGGAGGCAATTCGTCAGCAACCGTCACACTACGGGGCGAATTTTTCTTTAAGGAGAGAGATCTTAATCTCGACTCTGTATAAAGCTTTTGGTTTGTTCTTTTCTTCCCGTAAATTTTGTTATTCACAAATATTGTTAGAAAATTTCTAATTTATAAAATTCGAGTTCTAAAAATCTTAAAGCAAAATTTCCCTCGGTTCTAACAGTTTTTTTTGAAGATCTTTTACAGGTACTGTTATCATCTCGGAAAAACAACTAACAGTTCTGTTTTCAACTATTTCAGAACATGGAAAATACACAGAATGATAATGTAAGTGGACATATCAGTGAAGAAACACTGGTGACCCTAAATGTGACTGCACAATCGATTGCGGCACATTCGATCGTTCTGCCCACACATATAACTGTGAGAGAAAAACCAGAGAAGTTCGATGGACCTGGATTCAAGAAGTGGCAAGAAAAGATGCGGTTCTACCTAACCACCTTGAAGCTAGACAGGTTTCTCACTGAATCTGCCCAGATGTTGGCACCAATGGATGCACACTTCGTTGTTGCGGTTGATGTATGGACTCAGGGTGACTACCTTTGCAGGAACTACATCCTCAATGGCTTGGTAGACCCTCTGTACAACGTTTACTATGTCTTCAAGACGTCCAAACTCCTGTGGGGGTCTTTGGAGAAGAAGTACAAAACAGAAGATGTCGGATCCAAGAAGTTTGTAGTCGGTAAATGTCTGGACTGCAAGATGATTGACTCCAAAACTGTTGTGAGTCAAATCCAGGAACTGCAGGTCATAATGCATGTAATCGCTGCAGAGAACATGACGCTGTGCGAACCATTCCAGGTTGCAGCATTCATCGAAAAGCTTCCACATGGATGGAAAGACTTCAGGAACTACCTCAAGCACAAGCGAAAGGAGATGTCTCTTGAAGACCTCATTGTCAGGCTGCGGATCGAAGAGGAGAATCGCAAGGCTGACAGGTCCTATGGAAATCAGTCCATAGATAAGGCCAACGTGGTGGAGTACGAACAGAAGGGTAAGAAAAGAAAGTTCTTACCACAGGCCTCAAACAAAAAACCTCCTGCAAAGAGGTTTGCTGGGAAATACCACAAGTGTGGTAAGCTGTGGCACAAAATTTCTGACTGCCGCAGCAAGGACAACAACCGTGCAGGATCTGGACATGCAAAAGAGAATAAAAAATCTCATGCACACATAGCTGAGAACTTGTCCACTGATCTCTCTGACTTGGACCTCTGTGTTGTAGTATCATAGGTAAATCTTGTGGGGAGCAATCCTCGTGAATGGTGGTACGATACTGGGGCCTCCAAGCATATTTGCTCAGACAAGGAAATGTTCACTTCATACCAGAAGTGCAACAAGGATGAACAGCAGTTCATGGGTAATTCTTCCACCTCCAAAATTGCAGGAACATGGAAGATAATGCTGAAGATGACTTCAGGCAAGGAACTAACACTCACAAATGTGTTGCATGTTCCAGATATTAGAAAGAACTTGTTATCAGGATCTTTGCCAAGCAAGAATGGATTTAAGGTTGTTCTTACTTCTGATAATTTTGTATTGTCAAAAAATAGGGTGTACTTGGGTAAAGGATATGTAAAGGATGGACTGTTCAAGTTTAATGTAATGATAGTCATCCCTAAAACTATTGTTCCTGTAGTTCCCAATGTTAATGAAATAACTCCTATTGCCTATGTTGTTGAATCTTCTTCTGCTTGGTATGAAAGACTAGGCCATATTAATGTCAATTCTATGTGTAGATTAATTAACATGAATTTACTACCAAATTTAAGGTTGATAACTCCGAAAAATGTGAAGTTTGCACGGAGGCCAAACTCACTAAAACTCCATCACATTCTGTAGAAAGAAACACATAAACTCTAGGTATAATTCACATTGATCTATGTGATTTAAAATACGTGCAGACCAGAGGTGGCAAAAAGTACTTTGTGACATTCATAAACGATTGCACAAAATTCTGTTTTGTATACTTGTTATATAGCAAAAATGAGGCTTTGGAAAAATTTAAAGAATATAAACTTGAGGTTGAGAATTAACTTGGCAAAATGATTAAAATCGTTAGGAGTGATGGAGGAGAAGAATATGATGCACCATTTAATATGTTCTGTTCTGAATATGGAATAGTTGATCAGACAACTGCTCCTTACTCACCCGAATCAAACTGTAACACCCCACTTACATTTTTTTTTATTAAAATGCATTTTTCAATTTTTCTGCACGTATGGTGCACGTGCAAATTTTTATTCTCATTTTGCTACTCTCATTTTACTATTTTTAGCATGCATTAGTTTTATTTAGCCTTTCTTTTGATCCATGGGCCTATAAACTAAAGTGTGGCCCATTAGGAGAGGAGCCCACTAGATAATTAACTAAATTAATTAGTAATGGGCCCATGTAGCAAGCCCATTATTAAAATCACATTTTTAGTTAAACATGTACTAATACATGACAAGTTACAAATATTAGTACACATTCAGAGTTATAGAAATGTGTTCATATTTGTTTGTGCATGTGTGCATGCACACACAAATGTATTTGGACCTTTTTGTGGGCTAGGGGTGACCGGTTTTGGAGAGGGGAGAAAAATGGTGGAGAAGTTAAGTTAGTGGAGAGTGGGGAGATGAAGAGATGGGAGGTTTTAGGAGTTAGGAAAGTGGAGAGTTGTAGAATAAATTTGAAGAGTTATTAGGGTGGAATTTTTGCACTTTAGACCCTCCCAAAATTCTATAAATAGAGCCCCCATTTCCTACCTTTATCTTGCACCAAAAATATTATCAAAAGAAAGAAAGGAAAGAAAGAAAAGAAAGAGAGTGAGGGTCCTTTTGCTTGGAGGAATTGCTAGAGAGAGGAAGCCATTGCTAGGGAAAGGGAGCTTTGCTAGGAGGAGGAGCCATTGCTAGGAGATTGTCTTGGAGCTAGAAGAAGTGTCCCATCCTTCCCTTCAATTGTTCAAGTTTCAATAAGGTGGGTGTTCTACTTTCTAAATTTTTAGAATGTACATGCTAATAAAAGTGAATGAGTAGTTTTGATAAAATAGAATAACTATACTATGATTGTGGAGAGATTAATAGTGAATCATGCTATGTTGACAAATAGATTAACTTTGTGTTAGTGGGTGATTTCTTACTTTCTAATGTAGAGAATGCATGCTTAAAATTATAAATGTGTAGTGTAGATTGAACATGATATGATGTATGTAAACAAAATCCATGTTAATATAGTCTACCATGAATGAAGAAATCTTGTTGTGATTAAGTAACTAATTGTCACCATATTAAGGAGAAAGAAGAATTTTTTGACAACATAAATTAATACTAAGAATCATGATAATATGCTTAGGAAATTTGTATGTGTTGAATATACGATTCATGTGTAATAGTGTTATACTAAATTTATGTTTGATACCATGATTAGTCAAATGAAGAAAGAAAGAAAGATAAATTAGATTATTACCACAAAATATGTCTACTATTGCATGTTGCTATGTGAAAATACAAATCCTTCATAAAAGAATTATCCGTGATTATTAAGAGACATGTTTATCTTTATTACCAAGATTTAATTAGTTTGATGGAATACATAAACTAGTCTTCATGAATAAAACTCCTAGAAATCAAGTTTTTGAGAAAAATGCAAAATTTATATCTAGAATGAGAAGGGGAATTATTTTAAAAATAGAAATATATTTTTAAATGAGTTTGAAATGAGTTTTGCTACTGTTTTTAAAATTTATCTTAGTCAAGAGAAAGTTTATTTCAATATCCTAAAGTGTTGGATCTTTGGATAAACGAATTTTGATAAAGAGAAACAATTTCAGAAAAGTATGAACAAAAGTATACAAATACAACTCTTACATAGAAATCACATTTGGACTTACTGGTTAGTCAGTGAGCACCTCTTATAAGAGATCTTGGGTTCAAAAATCTTGATAGCCATCTTTTATATGTTTTTTTTCTTCACTCAATTAAATTACCAAATCTGTACTAATGTATGAAAGGAATGTCGGTTGCTATATTAGACAAAAGTCCACATGGACTAAGTGGCTAGTGGGTTGTGGGTTCGGGATCTAGATGTCGGCTGTGAGTTGCCGCAAGTCATGGTTCAAAACCCGGCCTCACATTTGTTTTTTTTTTGGGTTTTTACTCATGAATGTTTATTTTTAATTGGAATTAAACTTTAGTATTAATATAAAATGAAGTGGAAATATTAAGAGATAGTTTCCTTGTATACTTTTGAAGTATAAAAAGAAATAAAATTTTGAGAATAGCACTTTGTGGTGAAGAAAAGAAAAGTAGTATTTTGTGAATTGATCTTCTAAAAGAAATTACTCTTGTATCTTATTTAAGAAATTTTTATGATGAATTGTGACAACTTAGATTTGTTATATCAATTCATGTGGTGAAATTTGTTTTCTTGAATGTTTGTTTAAAAAGAACATGATTCAATAAATAGATCATGAATAGTGTCGAGACTATGTTTATTTTGTGAATAAGTTGAAAGATGAAAATATCTAGGTTTAAGACATGTTTACTAAAGGGTATGTGTACCCATGTTTCATGTACATGAAAGTTTATGATTTAGAGTTAGTAAGACCTCGGTACCGGCATTATTAAAAGAAAAGATTTGAGAAATGATTCGGAGATATGGCTAAGGAGCCATCTCGTATTTGTTGATTAAGTCCAGTAGGAGGTAACAACTAATTCTACGTGTGGAAATTATTCATGTCTTGAACTTAAGAAAATTTAGGCACATAAGTGAAGATGTAGTAAACTTAGTGAAACGTAAGTGGGGTGCTCTATATAGTCGGCGGTGGACTCCAAGACTATAGACCCAGTTAGTGGACTAAGGTTGCCCCGTGGGAGACGGATTATTATATTTTAATCCGGGACTATGAGGACGGGTCGGCGGTGGACTCCAAGATCTTGAGTAGTCGGACGGATGAGTTTTGTGTTTACCGTCTCCAATGTATATATATATATACTGGGCTAGAGGGTCACATACGGGACGATTCGCACGATGTGGAATCTGTTATAACAGCCGGCGGTGGACTCCAAGGCTGGGATTCAAATTCGTAGAATAGTCTGAACTTTGTTTTGCTACTGGGTAGTTTTCATGGCGAGGGATCGAGCCCTTTATTGTGGAGAACGTAGGCGCTTGCCCTCGGATCTATGTAGTATGGGATGCATAGAATCCGAACAAGTGTGCATTAGTGTCATCCTAGTGTAGAATGGTATGCATTAGGCATTAAGACATGACATACAATTATGTTTAGAATAATCACTTTTGACACTTCACTTGTTCATTCAATCTTTTTGTGATTTGTTAAAGTATGAGATCGTTATACTATTCCCGGCATAGAGAGGATAGCTGTGTATAACATTTCGTCAGTTGTAAGTAACTGACGAGCCCACAGATTAACATGTAGGTAAAGGATCATTCATGGAGTCATAAAGTGGATATGCTATTGCTACTTGAAAGTTAAAGATGTTGCAAATGATGTAATATTGTACAAGTTATAGTTTTGTTTTCAACTGTTGTAAATTTTTCCGCTGTGTAAATACCAAGTGTAAAAGAACTCTGATGTAATATTGAAAAGTTTTAATTTCCTTGTAAAATTGTATGAAGTGAAGTGAAGATCCTGTGAAATCTCGAATTTATCCTTATTTGAAATTCGGGGCGTTACACAAACGGTACTACCGAGCGCAAAAACAAAACTCTAAAGGAGATGATGAATGCCTTGTTGTTGAATTCTGGCTTACCCCAAAACATGTGGGGGGAAGCGTTGCTGAATGCCAACTATATTCTCAATAAAATACCTCACAAGAAAACTGGCAAGACACCATACGAACTGTGGAAAGGTAACGTACGTTCGTATAAATACCTTAAAGTGTGGGGGTGTCTAGCAAAAGTGGCAGTACCTAATCCAAAACAGGTCACCATCGGATCTAAGACGATTGATTGCATATTCATAGGCTATGTACACAAGAGTAGTGCATATCGGTTCTTGGTATACAAATCAGATATACCTGATATCCATGTGAATACAATAATGGAATCAAGAAATGCTTCCTTCTTTGAACAAGTGTTTCCGTGCAAGAATACTACGTATCCCAAACGTACACTTGAACAAGAAAATGCAAGCACTTCGGTTGATGAACCAGAACATGATAATGATGAGCCTAGACGAAGTAAACGGGCTAGAACATCAAAATCATTTGGTTCTAACTTTGTCACGGCCTTTTTGTTAGAGAATAAGTCCAGAACTTTCAAGGAAGCCATGTCTATGCCTGATGCACTTATGTGGAAGGAAGCAATCAAAAGTAAAATAGACTCTATTATGCAAAATCATACATGGGAGTTAGTCGATTTACCTTCTGGATGTAAAGCTCTAGGATGCAAATGGATTTTCAAACAAAAATTGAAACCAGATGATTCAATAGAGAAGTATAAGGCGAGACTTGTGGTACAAGGATTTAGACAAAAGGAAGGTCTAGATTTCTTTGATACATATTCTCCGGTTACAAGAATAACTTTCATAAGAATGTTGATAGCTATTGCAGCTCTACGTAACCTGAAAATACATCAAATGGATGTTAAAACTGCATTTCTAGATGGAGACTTAGAAAAAGAAATATACATGAAACAACCTGAGGATTACGTAGTTCATGGACAGGAAAACAAGGTGTGCAGGCCTGTAAAATTTCTGTACGGACTGAAACAAGCTCCAAAGTAGTGGCATGCAAAGTTTGACAATGTTATGATGTCAAATAGTTTCAAAATAAATGAATGTGATAAGTGTATCTACATTAAAGATACTCCAAATGGATACATTTTGGTGTGTCTGTATGTAGATGACATGCTTATTGTTAGAAGCAATAACGACATTATCAAACAAACTAAGAGCGTGCTTAGTGACAAGTTTGATATGAAAGATTTGGGTGTTGCAGATATCATACTAGGAATCAAAGTTTCCAGGACGTCTGAGGGAATTACTTTGTCTCAAGCTCATTATACTGAGAAAGTACTTGAAAGGTTCAAGAATTACTCGAATGGAACTGCCAAAAGTCTTGTGGATCCCAGTCTTTACTTGTTCAAAAACACAGGTGACAGCATATCACAACTGGAATATGCACGTGTAATCGGTAGTCTGATGTACTTAACAAATTGTAGAAGACCGGACCTAGAACATTCAGTAAATGTACTGAGCCGCTACACAAGTAATCCAGGACGAAGTCATTGGAAAGGAATAACTAGAGTATTGAACAACTTGCGACATACTCAGAGTTATGCGCTGTATTACACCAGATATCCAGTAGTACTAGAAGGCTACAGTGATGCCAACTGGATATCGGACTCTAAGAACTCAAAATCCACAAGTGGGTATGCCTTCACACTTGGTGGTGCAGCTGTGTCATGGAAATCTTCTAAACAAACGTTATTGGCCAGATCCACCATGGAATCTGAGTTTATTGCTTTAGACAAAGCGGCAGAGGAAGCAGAATGGCTTCAAAACTTTTTAGAGGATATCCCTATGTGGGAAAAACCAGTGGCTGCTTTATGTGTACACTGTGACAGCCAATCGGTTATAGCACGAGAACTGAGTTGTATGTATAATGGTAAGTATCGTCATATCAAAAGGCGACACAAAACCTTAGACAACTACTCTCAAATGGAGTAATCTCTATAGAGTATATAAAATTGGCCGACAACCTAGTGGATCTGTAACACCCCGAATTTTAAATAAGGATAAATTCGAGATTTTACAGGATCTTTACTTCACTTCGTACAATTTTACAAGGAATTTAAAACTTTTCATTCACAATACATCAGAGTTCCTTTACACTTGGTTTTTACATAGCGGAAGACTAAAAGATTACAACAATGAAATACAACTTGTATAACTTTAACATCATTTGCAACATCTTTAACTTCTAAACAGCAACAGCATATCCACTTTATAACTCCATGAATAGTCCATTACCTGCATGTCAGTTTGTGGGCACGTCAGTTACTTACAACTGACGAAATGTTATACACGGCCATCCTCTCTATGCCGGGAATAGTATAACGATCTCATACTTTAACAAATCACAAAAAAGATTGAATGAACAAGTAAAGTCTCAAGAGTGATTATTCTAATTATAAGTGTATGTCATGCCTTAATGCCTAATGCACACAATTCTACACTAGGATGACACTAATGCACACTTGTTCAGATTCTATGCATCCCATACTACATAGGTCTGAGGGCAAGTGCCTACGTACTCCACATTAAAGGGTTCGATCCCTCGCCATGAGACTACCCAGTAATAAAACAAGTTTTAGAGTTATTCCACAGATACGGATCTCAGCCTCCCTGGCTATTATATCGTGAGAATAATCCCGTAAATGTCCTTCCAGCCCCGGTATATACATATTCTTTGGAGTATGGTAAACATCCGTCAACTACCCTAAGTCCCGGATAAAATACAGTCCATCTCCTATGGGGCAACCACAGTCCACCAACTGGGCCTATAGCCACGGAGATCCACCGCCGACTATATAGAAGCACCTATTTACGTTTGCACAAGTTTATCACATCTTCACTTAAGTGCCTAATTATTTTTAGTTCAAGACATGAATATGTTATCACCCTAGAATCAGTTTTACCTCGTACCGGATTTATTCACAAAATACGAGATCGCCCGACGGCATTATCTCAAAATCATATCAATTCTTTCTTTCAAAATTACCGGTAACCGAGACCTTACTAATTCTAAACCATAAATCTTTCATGTACAAGAAACATGGGTACACATACCCTTTAATAATCATGTCTTAAACTTAAATAATTTCTTCTTTTAACTTAATCACAAGTAATCATAGTCTCCTCATTATTCATGATCTATTCATTCATAATCTTGGAAGCGGATAATTTTTCTTCAAGAACACAATGAAATATTATTAACAATTCAAACTCTTACAATATCTCAATTCGCTACAAATTATTCTTTAACACAATAAGAGTATAAACTCTTCACGAGAAATTACTTCACAACTGATATTTTATTCTTTTTCACAAGGAAAGTTTCTATTCTCAAAATAATAAAGTTTTAAAGTCACATTACATTTTTCTATCTCGAATATTCATTTTTATATCTCAAATAGACTTGAAAAATTCTACAACTATTTTAATAACTCTATTTCATTTTATAAGAATACTAGAATTTATTCTCAAATTTTTATTCAAAAATTTCCCTTTTTAGTTCTTCAACTATGCACTAAAAATCTCAAAACTATCTCTTATAACTCTTGATTATATTATGTAAACACTAGATCTTTTCTCCAACTTTTTAACATTAGAAATTATCCAAAGCCCCCTTAAAACTCAAAAAAAATTAAATAAAAAGGACCCCCCGGCTTCGAACCCGTGAGTGTCCAGACACAGCCCAATGCACCCACTGACAACCAATAGTCTAAGTGGACTGGGTGGTTAGATTCCGAAACGAAAACCCTTTAAGCAATCCTCGGATTTGAAATAGTTTTTTAAAAAAAACACATACACAGAAATGTTTGGGAATAACAGGGTTCGAACCCTACCCGATCAGGAAGCCAGCGCACGACAAACCAACAAGCCAAGAGCACCCAACGACATAGACTCACTTTGTGGGTTTTTGTCCCAACTATGCTCCCTCATTATTATCATAAAACTCGATTTTTCATTAGTCTCGTAAAACTTAGTTTTCCCTTTTAATCAAATCTTTCATTAGTCTACAATAATTTAATTAGACTGAAAATTAACAGAAAATCATGTATTAAAATTTATACTACTCATTAATCATAATAGCATGCTAATGTATGACAAATAATCAATCAATTTTTTTTCTCATTGACCACTAACATGACTTAATTTGTTAATCATACATGAACTACTTATCATTCTCATCTCATACCATAGCATAGATCATATAAGAAATTCCATACTACTCATTATTTATTTCTTAGCATACATTGTTCTAAAATTAGAAAGTATAGGACCACCCACCTTTTGTGAAGCTTGAAAAATGAAAGAAAGAGCACCACTTCTAGCTTTAAGAACTCCTAGCTCTTCTCCTCCTAGTAATGGCCTCCAAGTACAAAGCTCTCTTCTCTCTTTCTTTTTCTCTCTTCCTTTCTTCTCTTTTCTTTTCTCTCTTTCTTTTTCTTTCTTTCTTTCTTACTTATTCTTATTTTTGATGTGTGAAATGAAAAGGGGTAGGGTGCTATTTATAGGATATGTAGAGGGTTCAATTTGCAAAATTACACACCTAATAAATTACTAAATTAATTTACCAACTCTTCATATTTTTAACTCCCAAAACTCCTAACTTTCCATCTCCCCACTACTCTAAAATTCCAACTCCAAAACCCTTCCTATTCTAAACTTCTCAACCGGACCCTGGACCGGACCCTGGAGAAGTACACAGCACAACATGCACACCTCATTTTGCATTTTGACCAAAGTCAAATGCACAACACAAACCGGTCACACCAGGGTACACTTCCCATTTCCATTCAATAAACTTAATAATATGTCATCCATGCTTTCTCCTCATTTTCCAAACCAAAACATAACAGCCCATGTTTTTTTTTATACCAACCGTGGGCCCCAATCATCACTATATACTATCCATTTCCAAACATAATCCAACAGCAAGTTACACTATTGGTTTTTATATCAAAAGCTATTAACCATATATTAACTTATACATATGTATACACTACTAATATATATACATATACTACTATTTATATTATTTGAAAATCACGTGTGTTATACACGCTCCGAAATTTATTTTGAAAAACAAATGCGTATACCGAAAACACGTGCATCGCACGTAAAACATGAAAATGCGAAAATCGACTTTATCAATGAAAAATTATTAAATATGATCGAAAACAATATAAGAAAAATATATTTACTAATTTTTGTGTATTTCATGATGAAATCACTGCACGTAGAAAGTACGTGCAATATACGTGCAGAAAATTGAAAAATGCATTTTAATTAAAATAAGGGGAAAATAAATTTTCGTTTTATAAAGTAGATTTAAATACATAAAAATAAATAATTTAAATCTATAGAAAATATTATACGTAGTGGTGGAAACACGTGCATCAAAACACGTAAAAAGCACGTAAATCCCAGGGATTGAAATATTATATTTTAGTTGACTGAAATCAATACGGAAAATGTATAAATAGTACGAATCCAAAATATGTAGTGAAATACATTACAAAATATACGTGCGTAACACCCAGGGGCAAAATTGTAATTTCCAATTTTGCGGGGTGTTACAGGATCCATTTACTAAAGGTTTGTTGCGAGAGTAAGTTGTGAGATCATTAAGAGGAATGGGTTTAAAGACTATGACGAAAGAGGATACTTGCTGGAAATCCTACCTAAGAATTGGAGATTCCAAGATCTAGGTTCAAGGGGATAACTAAATCTTGTTGAATCAACGAGATTACTGAGAGATTAAAATCTCATATCCACTCTTAGGATGATAAAATAGTGCTTCCTACAAAGAGTTAGGATAAGCTTGGCTTTTAATGATTTCTATAACTTTGAAATAAAAGTGGGGTATGGCAGGATACTCTTTATGGGCAATCACCTTGTGAGTGTGAAATGGGGCTGTTTCTAGGAGAATGGAGATAGGCTACATTCTCCAAGTTCACTCACGATTAACCAGGGTTGTTCAAGGCCAAAATGAACACAATAAGAAAACTTAGTTCTGTGAAGAGATGAAACTGTATGATAGTTATTGTCTAGGTTCACATCAAAGTCCGGGTAGTTCAAGACATCATGTTCACTACCTAGTCGAGTGAATCTGATAGCTACTTACTAAGGGTGGTTCAAAGTTGAAAAATTACTACATTCCTGTTACCGCTGATTCTGGTGTGGGGGTAAACAGATAGAATTTGTGGGTTCGTGGAAAAACCTGAATAGCAGATCCGAACCTGTTCGTCTGAGTTGGGCTGCTGACTCCCGCCGTACACCTGCAAGGAAAGTACGAAACACCGGGGTTGATCCCGGCGACGCACCCTCCGACGCTCTTGTCAGTAACCAGAAGAGATTAAGAAAGAGCTTAAGCAGGTAAAAAAGTGATTAACCTGGTCACAGTGGTGGGTAGGAGGTATTTATAGTCGCCATGGGGGAGTTAATTAGGGATCTGATTAGAGATTTGATTTCCTGTGATAGGAGTAAAATCCTCTTAATCAGCTTAGGAAACTGATCCCCTAATTCCCGGTGAGAGCAAATCAGGCCTGTTGATTTGGTCAAATCAGTAACCCTGATTTTCCTCTTGCTGATTTGGGTTTGTCTTGGGTCGGGACCCGTGCCCAGTTGGAGTGGGTCCGTTCGCGGGTTATTGGATCTGTGAGAAGGAGACCCAGTACCCGCTTCGGACCCACTGGTAGGTGAAATTACCGTTTTACCCCTGAGCTTTGAGATTCGCGTCCGATGTGAACGGTCCCGATTTAATTCTATTTTTAGCCATATCACGAGCCCCCCACTCCCGAAGACTAAGTTTGATCAGCCTTTGAGGAGTAGTTTTACTGTTCTAATGGCGTACGGGATTTTATCGGTGTTCTTAAGGGAGTTTGGAATCTTGCTTGGGGTGTAACGGTGTTATTATGGGCTTGTAAAATGCCCAAAAATACTCTCAGAATTTTCTGGATTTTTGGTGATTTTTCCAAAATTTTTTGAATTTTTTATTCATTTTCCGAATTAAATAATTAATTATCGAAAATAATAAATAATTATTCTAATTAAATAATTATATTTTTCAGAATTTAAAATAATTTTTCTGAATTTATAATTATTTTTAGAATTTTTATTTAATTTTTTCCGATTTTTAAAATATTTTTTCGGATTTTTTAAATAAAAAAAACAATTAAATAAATTAATAAATTAATTTAAATAATACCTGACACGTGGCGCGATCTGCGCCGTTAGATTCTGGGACACGTGGCGCGATCTGCGCCGTCGGATCCCGACACGGATCGCGAGGATGCGCGTTTCCCAAAAAAACGCTATCTTGTCGTTTAGCGCACGTGGCGCGATCTGGACCGTTCATCACCAGGAGCGCAGATTTCTGGAAGATCCAACGGTTGTAGTTGCTCGGCTGATTTTTTCTCCGTTTGTGAAGCTCGGATAGGGGGTTGCTCGGCAGCCGACCGAGAGACTGTTGCAGAACGGATCCGAGCTCGGGTGTGAGGCCACGTGGCGATGCCACGTGGCAAAAAATAAATTTTTTTCCCCCCTTTCTTTTGCTGCTTCGTTCTTTTTCTCTTCTTCTTCTTCGTTTGCTTCGACTCTCGTCTCCCTTTCTACTCCTTCGACCATCCCTGGAGCTCGTCTTCGTCACGAAGTTTGGCGACAGGTTCGTCGACGAAGGAGGATGAGCTTAGTCGTGGGAGAAGATCTCGGAGTCGAGACATGGCGGAGCTCGGTGCTTCGGAGGTGGAGCTCGACGAAGGAGACTGAGCTCGACGGTGGGTTGGCAGAGGACTTCGCAACGGTTGTCGATGAGCTCGGTGGGAAGAAGCTCGACGACGGGGAGACACGGCGATGGTGGAGCTCGGCCATGGTGGAGCTCGCTGAGTTGATGATGGAGACGGAGCGTCGAGCTCGGCGAGGGGAGCTCGCGGTGGTTTGGTGAGCTCGACAGCGGGCTCGACGACTGAGGGTGCTTGGCGAGAGTGGACACTCGGTTTTGGAGGAGGTCGCTCAACAGTAGGAGGAGCTCGGGGTGACGGTGATGGCGAGCTCGCTGAGTTGATGATGGAGACGGAGCGTCGAGCTCGGCGAGGGGAGCTCGCGGTGGTTTGGCGAGCTCGACAGCGGGCTCGACGACGGAGCTATGGTGCTCGGAGCTCAGAGCTCCGGAGTGTGAGCTTGGCATGGTGAGGAGTTGGAGTAGAGTTCGAGCTCAGTAATGGGTTCGACTCGTCGTTTGGCTCGGAGCTCGGCCATGGGTTCGGCGCTGCGGAAGCGTCGGAGGTGGAGCTCGTTGTCGGTTGGAAGGTGGCGCTGTGGCCGAGCTTCGTCGGTGTGGAGACGTGGTTGAGCTCGGCGAGGGGAGCTCGTGACGAAGAAGAGTTCGAGTTTGGGACGAAGCTTTTAGAGTTGGGTCTCTGTTTTGTTTGGTTTCTGCTTTGGCGCCAGCGGGTTGGAGAAGAAGGTGACGTGGGGGAGTTCGGGTTTGGATCCTAACGGGTCCGAACCCGGCCCCTTGTACCTTTTTTTTTTTTTCGCTGCTTCTTGTTCGGCAAATCCGAGCACGGATTTTGAGGCAAATTTTTTGGCCATTTTGCAGCTCGGTATGGCAGTAGCTCGGATTGGAGATCCGAACTATGTGGCATGATCTGGGCCGTTGAATGGTGGCACGAATCTCGAGACGGGCTCAATTCCCAAGAAAATGCTATCTTGTCGTTTATCGACGCTGGCAAGATCTGGGCCGTTGGATGATGACATGAATCTCAAGACGGCTCAGTTCCCAAGAAAATGCTATCTTGTCGTTTAGCGACGCTGGCAAGATCTGGGCCGTCTGATCGAGATCTTGCACGAATGTTGAGGAGAAAGTGAGTTTTCTCAGTTTGCAGGCTCGGAAAGGCACTTGCTCGGCAGCCGATCGGGCTCTTTGATGTTAGGGCTCAGATGGGAAGAGCTCGGATTCTTGCTCGGACAGGAAGAGCTGGGATGGGAAGAGCTGGGATGGGAAGAGCTGGGATAGGAAGAGCTCGGATTCTTGCTCGGACGGGAAGAGCTCGGATGGGAAGAGCTCGGATTCTTGCTCGGACGGGAAGAGCTCGGATGGGAAGAGCTTGGATGGGAAGAGCTCGGATTCTTGCTCGGACGGGAAGAGCTCGGATGGGAAGAGCTCGGATTCTTGCTCAGACGGGAAGAGCTCGGATGGGAAGAGCTCGGATTTCTCCCTCGTGCGAGTGGCTCGGCTCGGATTTCCGAGCTATTCGGCGCAGCTGCACTGAGATCCACTTTCCCGGTGCTACGGAGGTCCGATCGGGGCATGCGACCCCTCGTTTCGAAGCTAGTTCGAAGATCTACAACTTCTCTTCAGGAGTGGGATGAAGATTCACCCTCCTTCATGGTCAAAATAGCCCCGCAACATGCTTGTCTTCATGGAGTTGATAAGTACTTTGGTCTTGGGGATTTTGGAAGAGGAGTTCCACTCCTAGGGGCGGAGAAGATGTGCTAGGAAGACCCTTGTACTTGGAAGACCCTTGGGGCGAAGAAGAGGCGCGAGTGGGTCGGATCGCTAGTCGCTCGGCTAGGAATACTGAGCGACGTGGAGCGATCAGAGCCGCTGGATCTCAGCGCGGATCTCGAGGCGGGCACAGTTTCCAAGAAAACACTATCTTATCGTTTAGCGACGCTGGCAAGATCTGGGCCGTTGGATGATGGCACGAATCTCGAGACGGCTCAGTTCCCAAGAAAACGTTATCTTGTCGTTTAGCGTCGCTGGCAAGATCTGGGCCGTCTGATCGAGATCTTACACGAATGTTGAGGAGAAAGTGAGTTTTCTCCATTTGCAGGCTCGGAAAGGCACTTGCTCGGCTAGCCGACCGGGCTCTTTGATGTTGAGGTCGGATTGGCACTTGTTCGGCATCCGAGCGGATGGGAGAGCTCGGCTCTGGAAGAGAGCCATTTGTGAGACAAGTGTGAGGAAGAACTCTAGGAGAGTTTTGAGCTCCGAACTCGTCTAGAAGAGGTCTGCTTCGGCGGCGAGCTGAGGGAAGAGCTCGGATCTGGAAGAGAGCCGTTTGTGAGATGAGTTTGAGGAGCAACTCTAGGGGAGAGCTGTAGCTCCGAACTCGTTGAGAAGAGGTCCGCTTCGGTGGAGAGCGGAGGAAAGAGCTCGACTCTGAAAGAGAGCCATTTGTGAGATGAGTTTGAGGAGCAACTCTTGGAGAGAGCTGTAGCTCCGAACTCGTCGAGAAGAGGTCTGCTTCGGCGGCGAGCGGAGGGAAGAGCTCGGCTCTGGAAGAGAGCCATTTGTGAGATGAGTTTGAGGAGCAACTCTTGTAGAGAGCTGTAGCTCCGAACTCGTCGAGAAGAGGTCCGCTTCGGGGCGAGCGGAGGGAAGAGCTCAGCTCTGGAAGAGAGCCATTTGTGAGATGAGTTTGAGGAGCAACTCTTGTAGAGAGCTGTAGCTCCGAACTCGTCGAGAAGAGGTCCGCTTCGGCGGCGAGCGGAGGGAAGAGCTCGGCTCTGGAAGAGAGCCATTTGTGAGATGAGTTTGAGGAGCAACTCTTGTAGAGAGCTGTAGCTCCTAACTCGTCGAGAAGAGGTCCGCTTCGGCGGCGAGCGGAGGGAAGAGCTCGGCTCTGGAAGAGAGCCATTTGTGAGACGAGTGTGAGGAGCAACTCTAGGGGAGAGCTGTAGCTCCGAAGTCGCTGCTTATGTGAGAGAATCAACGGTTGTGGGAGTAATTCCGAATGGCGAACCACTTCTAACCCGCTGAAGAGCAAGTTATTTGAAGCAGAATCGAGCCAAGTGTTGGACTCCGAACCATCGGTAGAGGTGTTCAACGGTTGTGGGAGCAATTCCGAATGGCGAACCACTTCTAACCCGCTGAAGAGCAAGTTATTTGAAGCAGAATCGAGCCAAGTGTTGGACTCCGAACCATCGGTAGAGGTGTTCAACGGTTGTGGGAGCAATTCCGAATGGCGAACCACTTCTAACCCGCTGAAGAGCAGGTTATTTGAAGCAGAATCGAGCCAAGTGTTGGACTCCGAACCATCGGTAGAGGTAGTCAACGGTTGTGGGAGCAATTCCGAATGGCGAACCACTTCTAACCCGCTGAAGTGCAGGTTATTTGAAGAGGAATCGAGCCAAGTGTTAGACTCCGAACTCGTTGGGAAGAGCTTAGTAAGTTGCGGGAGCAGCCATGTAGAAGAGGCTGGGCTCCGAACTCACCCTTCAGCGAGTCACGACTCGGAGAGGTAGAGATGAGGCAAGAGCAACAATTTCCAATAAAAAAAATGTAAAGTTTTATTGAAATAAACTAAGTGGCTGCTTCAATATGGCGAGCCCTTATTACATGCTATTGGCCGAATTACAAGCATCGGCCTTATTAAAAATCAAGATCCTGCTTCTATGATAAGGTGAAGACCTCTTGGGAAGAGCCGGGAGGTTCTGAGTCTTAGAGCTCGGCGGGGCCTCCGGTTCGTTCGTTGGCTCCTCAGGGAGGAAGCTTGGCCCCCTCTTTCTGGACGAACTTGGTCAGGTGCCCCCGCTATATGAGTTCTTTGATCTCTTCCTTCAGAGCCCGACAATCTTCCATGTCGTGGCCGTGGTCCCTGTGAAAGCGGCACCACTTATCCTTGTCCCTCTTCTTGCCAGGTGTATTCATTCTAGGGGGAGCACGGAGTAGCCCTTCCTTGTCCACTTCCATGAGAACTTCTGATATATTGGCAATGAGGGGGGTGAACTTCTCAAACCGAGGAGTTGGGCGGCGCTGGCTATTGCCCTCCTTCTGAAGCTTCTTAGCCTCTTCTTCTTCGGTCAGCTTTCTCTTCGTTCCGGAGGTGGATCCTCCGGAGCTAGGAAGGTAGGCGGCTTCTTCGGCACGAATGTACTTGTCACACCTGAGAAGGAGGTCGGCAAAGTTCTGCGGAGGCTTCTTAGCAAGAGAGGAGCGGAGGCTAGAATTGAAGACGTTGGATTGGAAGGCGGTTGTTGCTACGGATTGGTCGAGGGAGGCTATGGACCTGATCCTCCGCAGTGAACCACTTCACATAGTCTCTCAACTTCTCTCCCTTCTCCTGGCGGAGCCGGAGTAATGAGAGGCTGGTCTTCTCCGTGTGTCTACTACTCATGAAGTGGGTGATGAAGAGGGTCTCGAATTGCTCGAAGGAGAAGCTGGAAGAGGGAGCAAGGCGGGAGTACCATTCCCTAGCCGACCCCTTCAGGGTGGCAGGGAAGGTCTTGCAAAGTAAGGCGTCCGAAGCCTGGTGGATGAGCATGAGGGTTTTGAAGCTTTCGATGTGGTCCACGGGGTCCGACTCCCCCGAGTAAGTTTCGAACTTCGGGGGTTCGAATCCCCTCGGGATGGGAGCCTCCATGATAGTTCGGGAGAAGGGGGGTCTGCTCGGACGGATGGTTCTGCTGTTCGACCCCTCCCCCTCGTGCATCCGACTGATTCGCCTCTCCACCTCATGGAGACGGCAGGTATAGGGCATCATCCCTCCCGCGGTAGTCGAACGAGCCTCTGGACTCGTCTTCGTAGGAGGGAGAGCCGGGGCTACGACGTCGGTCGTCCCGGGAGCGGCGAGGGCTAAGATCACGCTCCTGGTGGTTAGGAGCTGGCAGAGGAGAGGCGGACCTACGGCGAGGACTGGGGACCCGTCGGGGTGAAGGGACCCTTTGGGCGTCATTGTTGTTGGGTCGGAGGTTAAGAGCATGCAACACCGTTGCTTGAAACTGCAGGAACTCGGCGCGAGTGATGGGCGCCTCATTGTTCCTCGGCTGATGCCAACCGGTAGGAGAGTGGTGCCTCCTCCTGTGATGCTCGGGTGACTCTCTCCGCCCTCTCCTGGTAGGAGACCTTCTATACTCGCGGTGGTGAGGATTCCGCTCATCTGGACGTTGTAGGCGGGAGGCTCCCTCTCGGGACCGCTTTTCGTCCAGACGGCGGCGGAGATCCTCATCCTTCTGCCGGTTGAGAATAGTATTTCGAAGGTCGGGGGCCTGAGGACTGTGGGAGGCGTAAGAGTCGGTAGAGGCGTTGTGAACCGATGTGCGGTCTTGATGGAGAGGTTGTTTTTGCCTCCGTGGATCGGGACCGTTTGGGGGTTGCTGGTTCGGAAGAGGAGGTTGGTCCTGCTGGACACGGTCCTCGGCGGGCGGAGGGAGCCCCCCCAGTTGTTGACAGGGATGGACAGGGACTTCTTGCTGGTCCGCGGGGTTGGGTGCACGATTGGACCCCTTAGATCTGACCCTTTTGGGAGGCATGGCTGGAGAAGAGCTAGTCGACGGGAAGAGGAGAGGCAGCTATTCGTATGGTTTCCCACAGACGGCGCCAATCTGTTACCGCTGATTCTGGTGTGGGGGTAAACAGATAGAATTTGTGGATTCGTGGAAAAACCTGAATAGCAGATCCGAACCTGTTCGTCTGAGTTGGGCTGCTGACTCCCGCCGTACACCTGCAAGGAAAGTGCGAAACACCGGGGTTGATCCCGGCGACGCACCCTCCGACGCTCTTGTCAGTAACCAGAAGAGATTAAGAAAGAGCTTAAGCAGGTAAAAAAGTGATTAACCTGGTCACAGTGATGGGTAGGAGGTATTTATAGTCGCCATGGGGGAGTTAATTAGGGATCTGATTAGAGATTTGATTTCCTGTGATAGGAGTAAAATCCTCCTAATCAGCTTAGGAAACTGATCCCCTAATTCCCGGTGAGAGCAAATCAGGCCTGTTGATTTGGTCAAATCAGTAACCCTGATTTTCCTCTTGCTGATTTGGGTTTGTCTTGGGTCGGGACCCGTGCCCAGTTGGAGTGGGTCCGTTCGCGGGTTATTGGATCTGTGAGAAGGAGACCCAGTACCCGCTTCGGACCCACTGGTAGGTGAAATTACCGTTTTACCCCTGAGCTTTGAGATTCGCGTCCGATGTGAACGGTCCCGATTTAATCCTATTTTTAGCCATATTAATTCCTGATGCAGTGATTTTCCGATTGTACTCTTAGAGTTTTTCTGTCATGTCTTTTCTTTCATGTCTTTTTATGTCGTGTCTGAATTACATAGTTTGGTAATTTCCATTCATGTGGGGGATTATTAGAATTAATTTTTGTTGATTTTTCGGGTTGGATTTTGACAGGCTCCGGCCACCGGCGGCGCCGAAAAATGATCGGATTGCAATCCTCTCGTCGAGTACTATTCCGTGGTGTACTCATTTGCCAAAAACGAAATTCGTATGAATGAGAAATCTTGGTCCAAAGTTGGGTGATTAAAATGTACTAACTTGGAAACTTGGAGAAAATGGATAGTCCCATATCGAAAATGGAGAAATGTTTTTTCTAGTATATATACTAAAAAATTGGACTAAAGGGCACGGCCCGGGGGTTACCACTAACGTGTAGTGGAGAGAGGACTTAGCCAAAATGACAAATACACACGCGCGCGCGCACGCCCGGCCTCGGCCTCGGCCTTGGCTTCGACTTCGGCTCGGCTCAGCTCGGCTCGGCTCTGGTTTGGTCTGGTCTGGTTTAGTTTGGCTCTGGCTTAATTTTTTTCCCCCAGTACACTGATGAAGCTTTTCACATTCAGTAACTGGTACCACTACTCTGTATACTACTCTGCTGTTACCGAGTAATGAGCCTCCCATCTGTTGCTCTATTTCTCCTATAAGACTAGTAAGTCTTGTCTGCTAGAGGCAGAGCTTTTAGTAATCCGAATTCCACTTCTTCTTCTTCCTCTGAGTCAAACACTGAGAGTACAACACAGAAATAGTTCGCTGAAATCTCTGGAGCAAGGGTGCTGCTCTTCAGGGAAAGGTAATACAGTTGTATCCTGGGAGGCAATTCGCCAGCAACCGTCACACTATGGGGCGAATTTTTCTTTAAGGAGAGAGATCTTAATCTCGACTCTGTATAAAGCTTTTGGTTTGTTCTTTTCTTCCTGTAAATTCTGCTCTTCACAAATATTGTTAGCAAATTTCTAATTTATAAAATTCGAGTTCTAACAGACAAGAGGAAAGGTTGCCGGGTTAGATGCTGGTGTGGAGTAGAGGAGCGGAATTTTGAGTTTCAAATTTTGAATCTCGATTTAGGGATTCGAAATTCAAATTCAAATTTGGAGTGTGGAGGGGGAGATTTCTAGAATTTTGAAATTCAACTTAGAGTTTTGAAATTTAAATTCTAGTTGTGGAATGTGAGGATATTTTTCTAATGTAATTTGAATTTTAGATTAGATTTTATCTGAAATTCAAATCACAATTTGTGGAGTGATGGATGCAAACTTGCGCCACATCTGATTGGTCAGAGAACATGTTGTATGTGCATTCATCATAAGTTTAGCTAGGGGAGGGACAAGTTAATGTTGTAGGTTTATTGTGTAATTGTTTTCTATTGTTTAGATGAGGAACTGATAGATGTAATTATTTGTAATACCTGTTTCATTAATTATTATTAATGAAGCGGTGATATGGTGACTTTAAAAGGGGGGGGGGGGGGGGGGGGGGGGGGGTTAACACTTGTATCGCATAGTGTATACACTTTGATGAGTGAGATATCGACTGCTTGGTGATTAAAAACAAGACTACACTTACAATATGTACCATCTCACTTAGATTTGTACCTGCTAGACTAACTTGTTTCCATTAACAAGTGAAGATATAAAATAGTATA
Organism: Hemerocallis citrina; assembly: GCA_017893485.1. Lineage (NCBI taxonomy): Eukaryota > Viridiplantae > Streptophyta > Magnoliopsida > Asparagales > Asphodelaceae > Hemerocallis > Hemerocallis citrina. The sequence goes on from CM030361.1 coordinate 45,366,684, forward strand.
TACATTGTATTACACTATATCTTAAACTAATAGGCCTATCCCCTTCTCCTTTCTCTATTTAAAATGGAAAAAGGAGAACAAAAGTTGGAAATCACACATATCTTAACACGTGCACATTACACTTTTTACTTAACAAAATAAAATACAAAAAAAAATCTTCATCTCCCAACTCCCCCTCCCCCAAAATCCCGCTAACCCTCCTCCTCAAAATCTCAGCAGTCTTCGTCCACCAGCATGCTCAAATCCTCGCCGCCGACGCTTGCTAGCCCACCATGGGTGATGACACCATCAATAAGAATTCTGCTATAAGAAATTAGGGTTTTTGAATTCCTAATTTTTTTAAAAAAATTTTGTATTCATGAAAACCTAATTTACCACCCGCTTTAACTATTGATTTCTAATTAGTGCATATCAATTATTGAAATTTCGGAATCCAAACCTAATGATGGATTCAAAAATAAAGAATGGTTATTTTCAGACCAAATCCTAACTAATTGTCTCTTCTTGATTCTTTGTTTCTTCAGATCTAAATAAATTAGATTTTAGAGGCCATGGTAGAAATTGGGATTTCATAAGGCAAAGAGATGAAGGAAAGAAAAAATTGTGGGAACGTAAGAGGTAATGTAAGTGTTTTATATGTTTGTTTTTGTTTAATCACTGATTTACACTACTCTCTCCAATGTGTACACGCAGAGATTACGGAGATGGCAGTTAGGCATGTATGTCATGTTGTCGCTGCAATTGGCTCAGATGTAGGTTACCTGAAGATCAACTTTTATTCTTCAATTTGATGGTAATTGTGTTCACTACTTCTCATAATTATTTCTTATGAAAAATTACTTTTGTTAAGTTCTTGAGTTTTTCATTTATTTTTAGCAATCTCTCATAATTATTTTAGCAATCTTTCTTCAATTAAAATTGTTGTTTCAGTTTTTATATCATTTTTTTAGGTAATATTTAATTTGTTTGTGTCTGAGTATTTTTCTGTTTTTTTATGATAGTATGGTCAGGTTTTGAGATTCGGGATCAGATGCAAACTTAATAATGTAGAGTTTCGGATTAGAAGAAGGGGGATCGTCAAGTGTGAGATTGGAATGAACTGACTTGCATATGAGGGTTTTTTCTTCTAATTGTTATTTGTTTTCATTTGGACTTTTGCATTCTAAGTAATATTATCATTAAATTTTCAATTACGAAGAATGATGGATTGTAGATGATGGAAAAAAGCTTGAAAGTCGAATAGTTTTGTCCATTTTATCATTATTGTATTTTATTATTTTGATTTTGTTAGAGTAAAAGTGAACAAATGAGTGAATATATAAGAAAGCAAGGGACTTGCATCAAATGGTTGATGAAATGAGAAAATAAAATTTTGAAGAAGCAAGAGAAGCTTTGGAATATGCTGGAATTAGAAGGAAAACAACATGCAGATAGTGGTATATTTTCTATATCTTTTGTTTTGTTTGAAAAGTTTTGGTGAATTGTAGTATTGTATTGCGAAAGTCATGTATGTGTGTTTTATAATTTGATCATTTTATAAAAACACAATTAAGGAGTAATATAGAACAGTTGGAGGCAAATATAGAGGGACTTCGCAGACAATATGAGTATTTGCAAGCAAGCTTTAGAATGGAGGAATCTGACATGATTTAATTTTCTTTTTTAGTATCTCCAAATTTCGGTAATTATTCGACTATTTTTTATTTTCTTTTAATTGAATAGAAATATTAGATGATGTTGATTGGTTTGAAAGTGTGAATTAGTTAATTTGTTGATTTGTCATCTTTTCATTATATTGTGACTGAAATAGCTAAGAGAAATTTCTAAATTTTTAAGTATCATACAATTTTATGAGTTCCTCCAAATTATTTTAGTACGTGTAATTTGACACTAGTTAGGAGCTTAAACGATAGAGTAATGCTACATCCACTACCAAGTTCACTACATTTCTCTTCACTACTTTAGATGGCACACTCTAAAAGGTAGGAAAAGATAGAGTAGGTGGAAGAATTCTCCAATAGAAGTATGCCACCTAAGATAGTGAAGAGAATGGTAGTGAAATTGGTAGTAGCTAAAGCATTACTCTAAACGATAAGAAGTTATAATAGTAAAGATGGATCAAATGATCAAATCAAAAGAAAAAAAAATTAGGAAACAAACTACAATCAACAAACACTCCATCATTGAATCCCATTATCCCCACTCAATCGACCAAAAGATCACTATCCAAAAAACTGAACATAACCATATCCCTACTCCTCCCTTTCATAACCGCGTACTTCCTCAGCACCCCTTCCCTCACAAACCCAGCTTTCTCCAACACCCTCTGCGACGCCCCGTTATCGACGTCCACCAACGCCTCCACCCTCTGCAATCCCTCCACCTCCCGAAACGCCGTCTCCACCGCCAACTTCACCGCCCTCGTCACAATCCCCTTCCCCCAGTGCTCTGCCGCCAGTACGTACCCCATCTCGCTCTTATGCGGTTCTTTGTCTGGGGTCAGCGATATGGCCCCTACAGCCCGGTTATCGATACAGATGGCCCGGAACCAAGGGTGGGGGATTACGACATCGGTGATGTACTTAAGGAGGTCGGCTTTGTTGGTGTAGGACTCCCAGGAGCAGAATTTGGTGACCTTGTCGTCGGAGGCCCATATCATGTAGTCGTCGACGTCGGATACTTCGATGAGGCGGAGGGAGAGGTTAATGTGGATTAATGTTGGATTGCCCGATTCTTCTTGTTTTGAGGATTCCATTGATTAACAGAGGAGTTGGGGTTTGATTGACTTTGGGTGAAATTTGATTGGACGGAGAGGGAGTGAGCGATTGGGATTTAAATACGTGGAGTGGATGATTGGCCGCCAAGAAAGCTGGGTGGACTAAATTACGTAAGTGGCCTTGATGATTTTTTTTATTTTTTATTTTTTATTTTATTTTTTATCCGACGAAAGTGGACTTGATGTTGAATATTTGAATTGGAAATTTTGGAGGAAGGGTAATTAATTTTTATGAAAGTAGTATTTTACAACTGAAGCCGAATTTAGAGGTTTCAAGTTTAAAATTAGAGAAACTTTTCTGCCACAGATAAAATTTAAGAAGTTTAGCAGAATTTTTCTTCTCTATGTATTTGGCCGTATTTGTTTTTACTGTTTTTTTTTTTTTTTTGATGAAACTGATCGAGTCTAGAGACTCCAGCCAACAGATAAATTAAATAAATAATAGTTTACAAAATTTGTTTTTACTTTTTATTCTTTTGTTGTTGAGTCCATCTAGCAATTAATGCCCATATTAAAAGTAAATGCTATTGCAAGCAAAAATCTGATCTTAATGGGTAAAATTTAATTCTTAGATATATTTATACAGGTGTATAAAGATTATATTGTTGTGCTATCTCCACTTTAACATCTTGTTTTTGTGTGTGAGTTTGTGAATTTATTTATTTACATAATAGTGTGAGGTTTTTATTTATATATTTTTTATGAAACAGATTAGAAAAGAAGGGTACTTTGGACTTTTAGCTGTGAGTACCGGGAGCCGCCCCGTTTGATCCATTCTTTTGACTTTTATTCTTTCATAAGTGGCCGCCTTTGGTTTAGGTGATGGTCATGCAGCAAGTAGCGTTGGTGTAAATAGTCCATACCCGGATCTGACCTGAAATTGACATTGGACTGAAACCGGCTCGATGTATATGGATTCGGGTTCAGATTTAGGTTCGGATCTTAAAATAAAATCCGTTGTAATTTTAAGTCTGGGTCCGTTCAAAATAGATCCGACCCGGATCTAGACCCAAACCCGGACCCATTAAAAAATACCAAAAATTATAGAATTTGAATAATGGGGTTATAGGATTATACATGTAAATAGTAATTGTTGAACATATGTGTAAATATAATAATATTCATGTACTTAAGTGCAAAATTGTCATACTATCGGACCTGACAAGTAAAGTTATTTTACGTTGGAACTGGACCCAGACCCGGATCCGGTCCCGGTTCTCACATATCAGGTTCGGGTAGTGCATGATCCAAACTGATTGGACCCGATACCATCACTAATGCCAAACAACTCTATTAGGAAGTTCCACAAACACCTTTATCAATGGGCAGAAGCCCACTCATCAGAATGGGCCAAACCCCAAACAAGAAGCTCTTAGAGCATCTGTTGTCGTTCTGCTAAAAAAAATGGGTATATGAAAAATATAAAAATAGTTTTTTTGGGGTAGCGATACAGGCGTCAATACTCAAAAAATGATTTTTTTTACCAAACGGAAGATGATATACCATCTAAACAATTTTCGTAGAAAGCGGAAGAAAAAAAATTTGTAGACGGCAGAACATCTGCAGTCTGGTGAGAAAAATATTTGTGAAGGACGGGAGATCATCTCCTGTTGATCTCCAGTCCGACACATTCATTTTTTTTCTCAAACGGCATATCATTTGCCGTCTAAGCATTTTTTTTCGAATATTTTTTTCTCTCAAACCTCCAGTGTGTGAAGAATAAAAAAAAAAAAAAAAAAAATGAAGGACTGATCTCCCGTCCAACCCCTTTGCACCTTTTTTTTGTTTTTTCCTCAAATGTCAGCATCTATAAGTTGACATTGTTTTTTATAAAAAAAATTCCAAACGGCATATCATATTCCGTCCTAAGCTTTTGCAATTAAATTTTTTTTTCAGACTGCAAATCATATACCGTCCGACACTAAGACGGTAAATGATCTTCTGAATTCTAAAATATGCATAATGTCATTTCTTCTGCCAAATATAAACGTCTACTGTTCATGCTATACCCAAAAAATAGGTATATAGACGACGAATTCTCAAAATATCCATAAAATGGATATATAGCCAAACGACTACAGATGCTCTAACTCATGTGTCGATCAACTGATTAACTTTTTCGCTGCTAAGCAAACAGGTTAGAAGTTTGAATTTTGTTTGAACCAAAAATCCAAAATTAATGTATATTCAAAATAAAATGCGATTGAGTATGGCTGTGACCTTATTCCAAAAAGAAAAACTTGGAAGTTGGGCCGTAATTATCTCTAATATTATAATGAGAGAAGACCTTAGTGTCATTTGTCATTTTGTCATTAGGATAATGCTACACCTACAACCTTACAATCTTAGGTGGCACAATCTCATTGGAGATGTGTACAAACCACTACAACATATTCTACAATACATTCCAATGAGATTGTGCTACCTAAGATTGTAAAAGAAAATGTTGTAAGAAAATGTTGTAAGAAAAGATTGTAGGTGTAGCATTAACCTTGTCATTATACCAATATGTGCAACATACGTACATAACTAATATAAAGAATTTTCCACTTTAAATCTTTACTACGTCAGAGTTATTATTTTATTTTTTTGAAATAATTAAAACCTGCGATAAATTACTAGTGTTGTCTAATTAGAGAATATGGAAAGAGGGATAATGGATTGGGAGTTTAAAGTGGTATATTGGTCGGAAACCCTGAGTCAAAATTAACAAATAGATGTTTATGATAAATTAAATATTCCAATATTTCTTAGGAGCTTATGTTTTTATTAGAAAGTTATCTGTAATTTGAAATAAGAGGCAACAGTGTCAGAAGAGTGTATTTTAGTGATTTTACGCAGAATGGCATGCATAAGAATCATTTTTGAAATATTCCAGAAAAGTAAGAGAAAGTAGCAAAACATCGGAAATCCTAAAATGACATGGTATTATATCTATATCTTGTAGAAGATAAAGTCTACCCCTCTCTTTTCTCTATTTAAAATAGAGAAAGGAGAGAAAAATTATATTTATTATTTAACTAATAGGTAAATTTAAAAAAATTCTACCGAATTTTGAGTCATTTTAAAAAAACTGCACTAATTTTTTTTAAAAAAAAAGCCGCACAAAACTATAGTTTAAAAAAACACACACTGACAGAGTTAGGATAAAGGTTAGGGTTAGGATTAGGGTTAGGGGTTATGGTTAGTTCAGTGGGATTTATTTAAACACAAATGATAGATGAAAATGATTTTTTTTTAAACACAAATGAAAGAGGAAAGTGGTTTTTATAAATTTAGCCTAACGGAAACCTAACTCCGTTAAAGTGGATTTTTTTAAACTATAGTTTTTGCGGTATTTTTATGATAAAAAAAAGACTTAGCGCGATTTTTTTTAAATGACTCATAGTTCAGTGGAGTTTTTTTAAATTTAGCCTTAACTAATACGTGCATTACGTACGATTTGATTAAAACCCCAAAACAAAAAGAAATTTCAATCCCTCAAACACAGACTCTTTGCCTCATAATTGATCAAATCTCATAAAATCTCACGTCTCTTTCCAAACCCACCCCCATTCCTAACTTAAAATTAGATTTTTAAGCAAACACAATTCATAAAATTATTTTTATATAATTTTCTTAGTCTATAATTTTTACCCTAATTTGTGCTATAATACATGGTTTACAATGTATAACATAATTACTGAATGTTAATGATGTTATAATATACATGTTAACATATATTAGTTGAATTTGCGACATCTTTTCATTGCATGTATTTTTTAGCTTTAGTAATAACCAACTGGATAACGTTATGGTTTGGTAGTTTCTCCAAACCATATGCTTACTGAAGATTTTAGTAATTACGGTAGTGATGATATTAATAAGTTTCTCTCAATTCTCTCACAATTTTTTTTTTTTTTGACTTGTAAAAGGTAGAGTAATCCCCTACCTCACAAAAAGCTATATTAAAAGTAATAATAACAATACATATTACAAAATAAGACCAAGTGTAATCAGCACAGCTGCCGAACACTCGATCCCCCAAAAAATCACGGTATCAGCATTAGGAAATGATGGACTTATAACTGCGTCCCAAAAAACAGCATATAAATTGCTTGCCAAAAGAAGTTAATTCTACGGTACCATTAGCCCAAGCAGCTGCCTTCACCACTCTCATCTTGGCTAATACGCATTAGCACCTGTTTGAGCAAGATATCTTGTGCATCCGCTTGCTCAATCTCCCGTATCAGCACTTGCTTCTTCTTCCTGCCATCCATTCCATCTAGCCAGAATCGAATCCAAAACAATGCATTAGAAATGATTTGTTGCGGTGAGATGGATTTAGCAAAAAAAACACGCTCATTTCTAGCAAGCCATATACTCCAGCAAATTGAAATAGTAAGGAGAAGTCAGGTGTGTCTTTGTGCATGTGTACCAAAACACCACGAGGTAAAGCATTCATGCAAGTCATTGGGCAGTGAGTGTATATTGAAGAGTGTGGTGAAGAAATTCCATGTAGAAATGGCCATAGGGCATGCAAAGAAAATGTGGTAGGCAGTTTCGACAAAACATGCACAAACTGTGCATGTTGTGTCTCCTTGCCAACCTTTAGAGCGGAGAAATTTTTTGGAATTGAGTCTACCCCAACTCAATAGCCAGATGAAAATCTTGCATTTCAGAGAAGCCGTCGAGGACCACGTTGCCACATAGTAGGGGGAGTGTAGTCCAGAGGTGATGAAGAAGTTGTAGGCAAATTTGACGGTGAAGGCACCTGTTGCTGTGAGACGCCAAGAAGGTTGATCAGAAGAGGTGGAGGGTTGGTGTTCTGTTGTGCAATCTAGATGATCTAAATAAATAGATAAACTAGACACAAATTAAAATCCTTGCAAGTGTATGAATCGTTTATAGAAGCGTAGTGACGAGCAAGGGTCGATCCCATAGAGATTGTAGAATTTATCTTACTAACCAATAAAATAGAAATAAGGATCTTAAAGTGTTGTTCTAAAGAAATAAAAAGATTAAAAACTATATCTAGTAGTTCTGAATCACAAATATCTATTAAGTAGTTGGGTTTTGATTTCCACCTGTAGTCAGTAATGCTAAGTCACCTTCTTCACTACTCTAATTACTCATGTTCGTTCCTTTAAGGGCATGGTATCTACTCCTTAAAGTATTGTTTTCCTAAACCAAGAATTAGGCATGGTATCTACTCTAATTCGTTTCTTTCCTTAAGTATTTAGCATGGTATCTACTAAGTTGCACTTAAAGAAAACATATGAACAATGGAAACGAACAAACACTCAAAGTTCTAGAAATTGGTATCAGATCTAGATCCTTCAAGTTGATTAAACCAAGAACCCCTAAAGATTCCTGTGTTACAAGTTATGGGCACGAGATACGGGTCGTCTCTATACTCATATAACAGATTCAGATTTATAACATGCAAACTTGATAATCTCAGGTTCTGTATGGCAGTCGACTTGCTCTCACTCTCGGTCGACTGCTCTTAGAACTTCTGAACAAGTTTGTCTATTATAAATCTATACCAATACTCTCAGGTTTAATCAATAAGTAACAGAATAGCATTCAGAAGAATATATGCATTACATAACTACGGTTTCAATCCACCCAACTATGAAATTAGTTCCACATAATAAGATTTTTATTGACTAACAGTTTCGAATACATGATGAAAAATAAAGAACTAGAAAGAGAAGAAATAAACTGATGTAGTTCGGCAGATAGGTCGGCTGGCTGTCACACAGTCGACCGGCGCGTTGCTTCAGTGAACTCGATCTCCTTCTTCTTCGATGCTGATAGAATAATTTTCTTGATTGATGACTTGATGATTTTGAAGTTCCGTCCTTCGATCCTTGATGATTCCCCCCCAAAATAATGCCTCTTTGTTGATATTTATAGAACACCGGAAGGGAATTAGGGTTTGCCTCCTTTCCGAAAAAGTCCTCTCCTTTCCATTATTTCTTTTCTTCCTTAATCTGCGTTGATTTGGATTAGATGCGGATGGATCTTATCTTTTCACTTCGCCGGATGCAGTCGACTGGTGTTGAGTGTAAGTCGACTGTGCCGAGACATCTGTGGCTTCATGATTCCTCAGTCAAGTTGACTGATGTTGGGGAAGTCGACTGTGCCGAGTCCCAGCAATCTCTCTGTCCGGTCGACTGATGAAGAGCCAGTCGACTGTTGCACTGCAGTTCCCTGTATATCATCCTCTCAGTCTGTATTAGTCTGGAATCTGCTTCGTTTTGCTGCTTTTGGTTGTTTCCTATGGAAAAGAGAAAAGAAGAGTAAAATATCACATATAGAGCATTTAAATGTCCAATTGCAATAAGATTATTGCTCCTAAATGTGAATATCCTTGAGTTCATCATGTTCTGCTGGCAGAGTCATGAGAGTCTGTTTTTCTTCTCGAAGTTGTGGTGTTGACATGCAGCTTAGTTGCGGTTGCCAATGCCAAATGTCACTGAGCCAAGATCCTTGGGAGAGGACCTCAGCTTGCGGGTTCCAAGCTGCAGCAGCAAGAGAGGTACAGAGGGTGACGATGTTGTTGCCATGGAGCCAACATGACGTCCAAAATTTAAGGTGGTTGCCATTGCCTAACTGCCAGTGAACATTGATCAGGAATTTCTCTTTGAGGGAGTAAATCCCTTTCCAGAAGATGGATGTCATTGGTAGGCAAGTTAGATTGTTTGTAGAACTTCTGTAGTACGAATTCTTTAGATTTTGGCTAGCTAATGAGTCTGTGGAGAATAAGTTCCACCACCACTTCAACAATAGTGCTTCATTGAAGACTTTCAAGTCTAGAACACCCAAACCACCTTGCTCATTTGGTTGGCAGATGACCTTCCAGTTCTTGCAAGCCACTCCTCTTGCATCCTTTTCTGAGTCACTCCAAAAGAATCGACTACGAATTTGATCAATCTACTTTATCACCCAGAGGGAAAGTCTAAAGAAAGATGCAAAATAAACTGGTAAGGCACTAAGGACCGCATTAATGAGCACCAACCTTTCCTATCTTGAAATCATTCTGCCCTTCCACACCGACAGTCTTCTCTCAATTTTTAGGATTAGGGGTTGCCAACTTCTTTTGCTAAGCTTACCCTTGGATAGTGACATTCCCAGGTAGCTGAAAGGTAGACAGTCTTCTTTGCACTCCAGGATAGTTGCGAAGGTATGAAGCTTGGGTTGTGATTTACCAAAGTAAATGATTGAGGACTTCTTGAAGTTAATGTCTAGGCCAGAGACATTGGCAAAAAGTTTCAGTCACCTCGAGGTTGAGTATCTCCTGCTCTTCACCACGACAAAAGATTAAAGTATCATCTGCAAACTGAAGGGCGGACAGGTTTGCTTGTGCGCCTCTGATAGGAAGTTGAGAGAATACATAGTTTCTTCGACCACTGAAGAGCATCTGGGCTAGCACATCAACCACTAAGATAAAAAGCATCGGCGAAAGAGGATCTCCTTGCTTGAGACCTCTCTTAAAGTTGATTTGTTTCCCCCCCTCAACATTGATGATGACAGATGATTTTGCCGTTCTAAGGATCATATGAATCCATCTGCACAATGCCGGACCAAACCCTCTAGCGACAAGAAGTTGGTTTAGAAATTCCCAACTGATAGTGTCAAAAGCTTTGGTAAAGTCTATCTTGAAGAAGAGCGAATCTGAATTCCTTTGGCTGCAGAGGTTTATAGCTTCATGGGCCACCATAAAACAGTCCACCGTTGATTTGCCTTTAAGAAAAGCGCTTTGAGAAGATGACACTAGCAAGTGAAGGACGGGGCTGAGTCTGTTGGCGATGATTTTGGTGAAGATTTTGAATGAACAATTAAGCAGGCTAATTGGCCTGAAGTCTGTTACATAGCTGGCCCCGTCACATTTCGCGATAAGAATAATGCTCGAATAATTCATTCTTTCAAGGTCCGCATCTCCACTATGCACAGATTGCAACATAGCAAATAGATCTTCCTTGATTGTATCCCAGAAAGTATGGTAGAAATAGATAGAGAAACCATCAGGACTAGGCGCCTTGTCGCTACTTATGTCAAACACCGCCTTTCTAACTTTCTCGATAGTGAATGGATTGTCTAGGTGCGTCAGATTGACTCCACTTGAAGGATTGAGGGATTGCCAGTCAATACGAAAATCAGATGGCGTAGTAGTGCCACAAATCTCCTGAAAGTGATTTCCGAAAGCTGATCTAATAATAGAGGGAGAGGTTGTTAGAGTGTTACCAATATTGAGGCTATGAATGAAATTCCGCCTCCTTCTACCATTGGCAATTGAGTGAAAGAATTTGGAGTTGGCATCCTCCTCTTTGATCTATTGCACTCTTGATCTCTGCCTCCAATATACTGCCTCTGCTTTGACGAGGTCCTGGAGCTCTTGTTGAGTAGCCTTGAGGGAAACTGGTGGCGTATCAAGCTGCTCTGCTTCAATCTCCAACTTGAGGAGTTTGTCATGAAGTTACTTCTTTCTGGTTGGGATGTGGCCAAAAGTATCATTCCTCCACCTTCGAATGCGCCTCCTAAGAAGCTTCAACTTGCATGCAAAAATGTCTACCGGGCTACCATCACATGAGAAGTTGTTCCACCACTCTTGAACCTCAGGAATAAAAGAAGAGTTTGCAAGCCAGGATTCTTAAACCTGAAGTAATATGCCTGTCTTGAAATGATCTGGGTATCCAAAATAATAGGACAATGATTAGATGAATAACGGGATAGGGAGTACTGAATGCAATTAGGGAAATAGAGGTCCCAAGCTTATGTGATTAGGAATCTATCAAGCCTGGCCATAGCTGGGGAAGATCTTAGGTTGGACCAGGTGTACTTTCTGCCAGAGAGCGGTAGGTCAATGAGGGCAATATCATGGATGAATTCTCAAAAGAATCTCATGTCCCTTATGGAACCTCTACCCCTGGACTTCTCCATGTCGGATATAGTTACATTGAAGTCTCTACACAAAACCCATGCATCGTGCAGCTGGTTTCTTCTTTGCTTAATCTCATAAAAATAAAGCTCTCGATCTTCCTGATAAAAGGGTGCATACACCATTGTGATCGACCAGGATTCATCTGACTATCGGTGTTTGAAAGAGGCAGAGATTGAAAAAATGTTAATAGCAGAGTACGTGCATTCCAAGAGCTGATCATTCCATCCTAATAGAACGCCGCCACAGCTATGGAGGGAAGCTAGCTGAATCCAATTTGTGATCAGGCTGCCTCCAATCGAAGAGAGCATACAAGGCCCAGGGTTGCTGAGTTTGGTTTCTTGAAGGTAGACGATAGCAAGGGAGCAACTGTGGATGCCTTCCTTTATGAGCGAGCATTTATCAGGGTTGCCCAACCCTCTCATATTCCAACTGGATGTCTTCATTAAGAAAAGAGTGCAACAAATTGCAAATAACAAAAATAAACATGAACGATCCCAAGGATCAATGAGCCTGTGCAGTTAGACAGAACGGTCTAGTTGATCTAAATGATCAACTAAATCCTTCTGTTGCCCCTTGATAATGTGCACCGAGCGTGGCCCTTTAGCCTCCACTCCAATAAACTCAGTTACGTCTAGAATATCCTCATTCGAAAGCAATTCAAACGGGTTGAGATGAGCATTTGTAACTGAATCAACTGAAGAAGAGGTACCTAAGGTCTTCTTCTTAATGGTAGTAGATAGGTTCTTCATGAAAGGCCTCGTACTCTTCATCTTGCCTGCCGACCTTGACCTTTTCAACCTCTTGGATGGACCTTCGTCGAAGCCTGGAGGAGCTGAAAGAAGGGAACTGGCCTTCTTAAGAGAGGAGTACGGAAGCTTTCACCACCCCTGGCATTACTTGCGTCTGCTGTGAACACAACATTTGCTGCGGCATTTAACTTACTGAGGTTTTCTTGGACAGATTCCCTAAGTGCTCCTTCAACAGCTGGTTGGATTTTGGTAAACAGAGACATGGGGAAGGTGACAAGTATACCCTTCCAGTACATTTCGCGTACTTCTTCTTGGGATTCTTCTTCGGTTGAAATAGTGGGGACAAAAGGAGATTTGGTGGGGTCGAAAGGGGGTGCTTGATTGCTACTATGTGAGGAATCTGAGATTTGAAAAATAGGGGATGCCACCTTGGCAGGATTTGAAATTGCTGCTGGGGCATCCTGAGATTGCGCAACCGCCGGATTTGGAATGATCCTTTCATTAAAGCTCGAATCCGCCAAATTTGAAATATTTAGAAACTTTTCAAATTTTCAATCTCCTTGCGGAGATTTCGCAATCGTTGGAAGCTCCCCCCCCCCAAAAAAAAAAATCACGGGGGTTTGGTTCGCTGGCCACCGGAATTTTAGCCCTGCTAAGAAGGCCACCATCGGCAGCGTCAGTGGGGCCGTCTGGTGCCTTTGGACGCCAAAAACTCGCGCTTCCGGCCTCCTCAGAAGATTTTGCAGTCGCGAACAGTTGCACCTTGCCCGATTTAACATCTTCCACCGGAATTGGCTAGCCAAGTAGCAGAATTGGCACTTCATGCACATGCTTCACAGAGCTCCAGGGGGTAGTATACCTGATGGAGAGGGTCTTAGGAATTTGCGTCAGGTCCTCCACCTCAATGAGTACTGGTGCTTGGTCCCTGGACCGCCTCTCTTGCATCTCTTTGCTGAGGGTGATGAGTTTGCTGAACGGGGAGATAAGCTGTTCGAGTGATTCCTGATTCCAGTAATGGAAGGGTAGTAGTGGTAGATTGATCCAAATGAAGCATGGTTTAGGGCGAAGCCTGGCACCATAGTCCATTGACCAAGGGGAGAATGCGGCATTAAAGTCAGAAAATTTGAAAACCCCTTCCGCAATGGCGCTCTCTTCTTCTGTTACCGTCGAAAATTGGACATGATACACACCATCACAAACCCTCAGCAAGGTCCACCAGTGCCCGTGCCGCCCCCAGGCAAAATTGAAGGCACTTTTTAAGTCCTTGGTTAGAGGGATGCGGCGTGGGTTTATAAGGTGGAGGAAAGCGCTTGCATGAAGCGCTGGAATGGCTTGCGATATGGCGTTGTTGTGCGGGAGATACACCTCCAACTTGGCGATCCTGTTGTAAATGGGGCAGTCTCGGACCTTATGGCCAAACTGCTTGCAGTTGAAACAGTGGATGCCAAGCTTCCGACATTTAGATGTGACATGATCGCCCTCCCCGCACTTGAAGTAACGGCTCTCCATCTTCTTTGATCGACATTTTTTGGGGCAAAAAGGAGTGATTTTTGGGTAAAGGGAAAAGGGTTTGGGTTGGAATGAGGGTTTGGGGTGATGAGCGGGAGTTTGAGTGGGGTGTGGTGTGACAGGATGTAGGGGGTTTCGATGAGAAAAGTGGATAACGTGGGGTTCGAAGAGGCCATTGGAGATTGTATTGATGGTGGGTAGGTGGTGGAAGTCGAAGAACCTGAGCATATGATTTGCTCGGTTCCCTAGGGAAGAAGGTGGTCTCTCTCCTCACCCCTCTCTCCATTCCAATGGACATCCCTCTCACAATTTTTTGGAGTTATATATAATTTTATAAGTCCCTCAAATTAAACTATTTTAAGCTATTCAATTTGCACAGAGTAACACTAGTACTATATCTATATCTTATGCTAATATGAGAGAGAGTTTACCCCTTCTTTCCTTTCTCTATTTTGAAATAGAGAAAGAATATGAAAAGTATGGATTCCTATTTAACTGATACATTCACTATGCACAATTTTATGTAAAAAATAAAACAAAATTAAAATCTCAATCCCTCAAACACAGTAACTTTCCCTCTTCCCAACTCTTCCCAAACTTACCCCCCCCCCCAACCACCACCACCACCACACACGCACAGTGGCCCTCGACGCCCCACTCCCCACACCGCTCCCACCCCTAGCAGCTTTAGTAATATTCAATTGGATGAAAGTATGGTTTGACAGTGGTTCTCTAAACCATCTGCTTATGTGAGGATGCTAATGAAGATTTTAATAATTACGGTAGGGATAATATTTATAAGTTTCTCCCAAATCTCTAACACTCTTTTGGAGTTCTATATAATTTTATGAGTTCCTCAAAACTATTTTAGGCTGTGCAATTTGCACAGGTTAACACTAGTCTATATATTATACTAATAGGAGAGAGAGTCTACCCCTGCTCTCCTTTCTTTATTTTGAAATGGAGAAAGGAGAAGAAAAGTAGGAATTACTATACAACACGTTCAATACGCACGGTTTTATTAAAAAAATAAATAAATAAAAAACCATTTCTGAAATACAGTCTTTCCCCCTCTCACTTTCCCAGTCTCACGGCCATTTCCAAACCCACCCCGATCTCCCCCCCTCAAAGTAGCTTTAGTAATATTTGATTGTATAACATTATGATTTGGCTAAACTATCTCCTTATGTGAAAATGATAATGAAGATTTCAGTAATTATAGTAGGAATAATATTCCTAAGTTTCTACCAATTCTCTGACATTTTTTAGAGTTCTATATAATCTTATAGGTTTCTCAAAATTATTTTAGATTGTGCAATTTGTACAGAATAATCTATTTCTATTATAAAAGCAAGAATAAATCTGTCCAGAGGAGATCTGGACCCTACATCCAATTCTAATTATATCTTAGATCTTATACATTTCAGATCTAGACCGCACATCTTATTAGTAAGTCTAATGGACTATTCAAATTATTGTAAAACCCTATATTTCTTAATCCATACCCAAGCTGCCATCTATCTTCTATCTCCCATCTCAAATCTCGTCGCCCGACGCTAATCTCCCCTTCTCTCTCCCCTATTTCTCTCTCTAAAAAACGAAGAAGACGAAGAAGAAAATTATGACCTCTCTCTCTCTCAGCCTCAGGTACGCTCTCCCCCTTTCATACCCCTTTCGAATTCAGATCAAATCAGCATTTTTCATGTTCCAATCGATCAAGATCCGTTGAATCTCGGGAATCTCTTCATCTACATCCATGTTCTAGTTGTTTTATTTTTTTTATCAAGGTGGAATCTAGGGTTTCAGTTGATCAGTTTCGAGTCTTGGCCAATATTTGGATCAGGTTAGGGTTTCAAGGGGAAATTGGGTTTTTTGATAAGATCTGTTCTTTTGTTGCCGATTTAGGAGTTTAGTGATAGGTTTGACCTGATCTTATCATTCGAATGATTAAAGTTATAAGAATTTTATTTATTTATTTATTTATTTATTTATTTTGTTTTACCAATGTGATTATAGTTACGTTTGGATATGTGAATGATTTTGATTTCTCTGCTACATTCAAACTTGTGACTTTTATTTTATCAGCATGTTAGAGTAACCACGAATATGCAAATAAACAGGGAAAGGGCCACAAGTTTATTGCTATAAATTAATAGATAACTATTATAATACGAAAGCTGCTATTGTTTGCTTTTTAATTTCCTCATGTCTAAATAGTTTGTTCTTATCTATAGTCCAATTCATTGCTCTGCACTGATTTAGGTATGCCTTTTATTTGATACTTGAAGCCACTTTTATTTTATTTTCTGAAATATTTTTATAAATTTTAGTAATAAGAAATTATTCATGTGGCTATGATATGGAAGTGAAGGAAACCAATGTTTATACGACTTGCTTTTTTTCTTCTTTTGCTACAAGGGGTTTATGACGTGGCTGCGCTCAAATGTCGTGCACATCAACTCATATCAATTCTTTAAGCATGTTTGATGGAAATAAGGTTTTTTTAATAAAACTCCACCCCTTTTGTACTAAAATGTTTGGCTCATGTTTTATTTTCATGTAGTTGGATAATTACTACAATGGGCTTCAGAAAATGAAAAACATGAGTATGCAAGAATATGAAGCCCGCTTGAGAAGGTAACGTAAAATGTTTAGTGTCAATATCATTACTTCCAAATTGTAATCTCCATGTATCTAATTCCTCATTATATTTGATAATGCAAGAAAAGTTGTGGTATAAAAAACTAATTAAGCAATCCATAATTTTGCGTCTCATATTTCGTTCGACACCTTTTTCGCAAAAAAACCCACAAACCAAATTTCATGTTTAGTCTCCTATATTTTGCAAATTTGTATATCGCTTGCCAAATATAGGAGAACATTGTTTCTCTCATACCCAAGATTTGGGTTTTTAGCCAACGACTACGTGGTGTTTTTTCTCAAATTTTGCAAATTTTGGATTTTTGCTCAGTGACTACAGTACAGATGCTCTTATCTATCCTTCTCTGAATTTTCTAATCGTTTATTATGAAGATTGAATCTAGGAGAAAAGGGTTTCGTTTTCATGTACAATTTCCCTTATCCCTTCTCTCGTTATTATTCGTTGGAATCCTTAAATCCTTCAATCCTTTAATCAATGAATGAAACCCTATTTCTTAATGACTTCTGATATCAGGGTTGTTTTTATTATCCTACATGAACTGTTTTTTTGACTTAAACTTTCTGCTAGGATGTATTGTATTACAAATTTGGGTTAGTGGTATTGTTGATGCTCTTTATTGAAAACTCACTATCCCATGCTCAATTTGTATTTTGTTTCAGTCTTTGTATGCAAACAAAATTTTATTCATTTTACACTTTAATATTTGGGAATTTTTCTTCAAAAAAAAAAATGCATGTGTTGGAAATAAAGGAAACAAAAATGCTAGCATTACAAATGGCCAAAGATGCCCTAAAATGTTTCAACGCAGACAATTTTCAATCAGGTAAAAAATTGTTTCCCTTGCCCTTCTCTCAAATGTACTATTTGCTTATTATTCTAAAGTACAAAGTGTTTTGGAAGCTAATAAAATTAAAGAATGCAGATTATATCTTTCTTAATGATATTTACAAGTTGTTGTTGTATACAAGTTATCATAAGGTTTCATCTAAAATTAGTAAGAAAGAAAAAACAAACAAGAAGATGTGGAAGCATTTTTGAAGTTATCACTCATTTTTTTTCCAACTATGAAAAAAAGGGTTTTAAAATATTGTTTTTACTTCCCAAATAGGTTAGATTCATATTTTTCTGTATGTCTTAATTTACTTTATAGCTTCTGACTACCTAAATGTCATATATGATTATTTTCCAAAATTATTATTGTCAGTGATGTATTTGACGAAATGATACAAAACATGCTATATTTTGATTACTTTGATAATATTTTTCTAAATTTACTCTGTAGGCTATGAATGTGAGACTAATATCAGGTTTTTAGGTTTGTATGACTCTACTCTGGTATGGGAGAGTCCATAGAGTTGCCACACTACTTGTAAGCATCAATTATGTATTATGTACTTCAGATTTCTGTTTTGAACCTTCTAACGCCATATAGTAGCTAAAAATTAGGTACTTGATTGTGCAATTAAACATCTAAAAGAAAACAGTTCTTATGTCAGATATTTCTCTTATCAACATGAATTTGGTTCAGATACGGCAACCGTCATTATAATCTTAACATAATTACTTTTTTTGTGTGCTAAATGTGATACAATTACATCCATTACAATTCAGATAGCTATTGATAGTTTGCTCCAAATACTCGATTTATAACCAACCACTACAAGGTTACTCTCACATTTCTTTTTTGAATTGAATATCCCTTAATTTTGCTCAGAGTACACAACCGCTATCCTATTTGCTGACATGAACTTGGCGACATCATATTCTTAGCTCTTGAGAAAGATGTTGAGGCACTCGAGCTTTCCTAGATATCATAACCTTGGATGTTCTGGAATATTTCCATACTATGGAAAACTGAAGCATGAACAATTGTGTCAGTTTCGGCCCTATAATTGTCCATATGCTGGAACTGAGTGCCCTGTCACTGACATTCCGCTTCTCGTAAAGCACGTGATTAATGAGCATAAAGTTGGTATGCATGATGGCTGCACATTTAACCGTCGTTATGTAAAATCCAATTCTCGTGAAGTCAAGAACGCCACTTGGATGCTCACTATTAGTCAGTTTGTTTACTTCAAATCTATTGGTAGAGAGTAGAGACTAGGAAGACTTTGGTACAGTATCATTCTTATTTGAAGTATCTCAATTGACAGTATTTCATGCTATCTGTATTACATACTCTTTATTTTCGACGTAAGGAGCATAGTGTCATTTGTAGTTAACTGACAGACTGATGCGTACCAATATCTAATGATAAGTTTAATATTAGTGTTAAATGAAAAGATTGATGCATAATCTTGATACTGAGTTTCAAATCCAAGCCCCCCCCCCTTCTACTATCGTCAAGTTTCTCTTTAATAAATCATTTATTATAGTGACTTTTTGTTTTCTTGTGTACAAATAATCATATGTGAAAATAAGAACGAGCAGAGCATTCAATTCATTCAGCAGCTTGGACTACTGGCTTCACCAGATCTCTTTAAAATGTTATAAAAGATTGAAACAAAAAAATTTCTAAACTCATGCAGGCTTGGCAAGATATCTTTAAAGCACTATAAAAAATTGAAATCACAGAGTATGTATCAACTGGCATTACAAACAAGTGTTGAGTTTAGAATTTCTAAGTTGATGGATTTTTGCGTCTTGTTTGATTGAAATCAATGAGAAAGTATATGGTTTGTGCACAATTTTCTTTCTATAAACCAATTTTCCTTCCCCCATTCTCATGTAAAACCAGTACCAATGCTGATCCTGATTACCATTTTGAGATTTATTCATAATTTATTTGTCCTGTAATTGAAAGTTGTCTCCATGCCATTATTGTGACACAAACAATGCAAATCCCACTGAAATATGCCGAGGATATTATTGGTTTTAGGGGAGACAACATTGCTTACATCTGCTGTGTTAGTGGAGTTGTCCTTACTGTGCAGGAGAGTTGAGGTTTGCGTGATGAGATTGCAATCGAGATCAAAGGCACTTCTTCACAAGTCAATTTCGCAGAACAACTCATCCATATATAATAACCTTATATCATACAAGTCCTTCTGGTCACAAGGTCAGTAATGGTGCTGTTAGTTTTGTATATCAATGTAGTTTTTTTATCTTATGTTTTAGGGTAACTTAATCACAAGAGCGTTGTGAGCTTTGTGACAGTTTGGAGCTGGTCCAATTTCTTCAAATGTGTCGGCAGTTGATGATTTGGCCAATCAGTTTGCAGCAGTTCTTGATTTCTTTGGGTAATGCTCCATACTTATTGTTCATTTTTGTAATATTTGATGTTTAATCCAAAAATTTGGGGCAAAGCCTATTTTTGAAATATAAAATAATAATAAGGTTTTTTTTACTGTTTTTATAATTAATATTTGACTTCTGAGTCTTTTTTATCTTTAATCATTTCCACCAGTAATATTTGTGCTCAATTATATGTAGTAATCTGGTTTTTTTTCCTTCTAAAAATCCTTTATTGCATGTCAAAACCTGTGATATGTTTGGGAATTTAGTTTTCTTTGTCCTGCTATGAAATTTTGCATATAAAATTTCTTCAGTGACTGATTAAACCGATTCTTTTACCTTGGGTTTCTCATGTATCTTTTCTTCTATTGGTTGATGTTGTATATAATGGATTGACAAATCAGGATTGTGATTTGGCATTCAAATATGATGGCCATAATTTTTTAAGAATTATGCATTGAAGTATTTGCACAACAGTTATTCTCCATGAGCAGAGCTTGTTCAAGGAAGAGAGATCACCTCGTCAAAGAGGATGATCCATGGAGAGCACCCTCTGGGAGGTACTCGAAAAGCAACAGTTCAAAATGGTGGTTGTTGTGGTTACCTCGGTGTGCCTCCAATGTTTCTCAAAATGGACAAGGGAAGTGCCCTTCTCTTATGGAACTTT
Source organism: Hemerocallis citrina (assembly GCA_017893485.1). Lineage (NCBI taxonomy): Eukaryota > Viridiplantae > Streptophyta > Magnoliopsida > Asparagales > Asphodelaceae > Hemerocallis > Hemerocallis citrina. Next base: position 45,387,210 of record CM030361.1, read on the forward strand.
GCATTGCTAAAATACAAGAGGTGATTTTCCTTTTTGTTTTGTTGTTCTTATGTGTAGTTTGTGTTACTATGTCTTTTCCTCTAACCTTCCTTACTTTCATAACAGGATATTGACCAGTATAGTAGCTTCTCTTTGCTGCCGAAGGATATAAGCCAACAAATATTTGATGAATTGGTGAAATCTCATTGCCTTAGCGAATCGACTCCTGAAGCCTTTCGAGACTGCTCTTGAGGTGATTTTCTGACACAGTTTGGGTGCCATCAATCTTGAAACTGAAATATCTGATAATGTATTACGTATGACTATTATATATGCTATATAGACATAGAATACATGAAGTAACCAAATTGAAATTTTATATTCCTTATTATTTCTGAGTTCAGGTTCGATTAGTAGAAATGTCATGACCATCGCCATCATTACAACAAATATTAACTGGCAGTGGGAGCTCCTTATTTAGCATGGACGCCTTTGAAGGAACTTCTGCAAGGTCTGGCATCATCCATTGCAGTTCAAGCAAAGAATGGATGGCATATTATTTGAAAGTTTTGAAAATGCACCAGATAGTAATCCCATCTTTCAACTGATAAAGGACAACTTTAGTTCATATTAATTATCCGATGGACTACTACTCAACCTATTCAATTACGTTGCCTGGATGTTTAGATACAAGAGCTTCGACTATACAAATCAAATAGATAGATAAAGTGGATGATAAAGGAAAAGGAAGTCAGTGTACTCTGGATGTAGTTATGAGGCACTCCAAATTTAATTGTATATCTAATTGGTTTTAATCTTTTTCTCTCCATTGATTACCTTTTTGTTCTTATATTTGGGTATTATGTTGATTTTTAAATTAAATTTTCTAAGCAACTTTCAAGTACTTAAAAGAATTTATGGGGTTTCTCTCACATTAATCAATGAGGATAGCTCGACTGGGTTTATATATTTACAAACTCCATGTTGAAGATAAGGCAGTGTCACATATACTCAAAAGTTAAGCTAAAATGAATTTATCAATTCTGAATGTATAGGCTCAAGGGAAGTCTTGAAGAAGTGCATTGTTCCATCAAGGGTGATGAGACTTGTCCCTAACGAGAGATAGGGGTGGTGTTGTCAGAGTTTTTGAGGTAAAGGTAGCTCCAAGGGCCACCCAAAATATATTAATTACAAGAGTTTGAAGACTGGTAATCTGTGAGACTACAAAGAGAAGAAGGATTGCATTAGAGGGAGAAATAAATAGGAATATGATACATGCAAGGAGGATAAGACTGTCATGCTTTGATCCTAATAGTGAGCAAGGAACAAGAATATCTTTTTAGTTTTAAAATGTAAATCTGATCGTTTTGACCAATAAGACCTATAATTTTGGTGATCTTATCTGTATATTGTATAGAACATTTATAGAATATAAAACCATTAATTAGCTGAAAAGATGGTATGACATGTGATTCCCAAAAGGTTAAAAATAATCAGTAGCTAATAGCTGAATTTGCTGAATTTTATACGCCGAAACAAATTATTGGAGAATTTTAATAGATGTTTCATAAAATGCATTGGAGAAGAAAATGCCTTTTTGATCAAATCAGAAGACGTCATATATGAAAATTATTTTTTACTATATGCAAGATAAGAAAGAGTGAAGAAGAAGCCATAAGTTATTTTAATTTCAAAAAAATTTATAGTCTAAAAGGATGATTAACCAGCTAAAGAATACAAAAATAAAAGTTCAGGATTTGCTTTGTTTTTTTTCCATATATTTCTTTTAAGGAATTCTACATTTAACATTAATTTTGTTGAGACACATTATTTTTATGTCATTTTGTATTTTCTCAAAACTACTATTTTTAATATTGAAAATTTATTGTATATTCCCCATTCAACATTTGCAGGACTTATAATCCATAAATGTACTGATTGCTTTTATGATTCTCAACAAGATATCATATACCAAGTCATGTGCACTTGGTGCACGGTAAATTTGAACTAGTACTAGTTTAAAAGAAGAAGAAAAAAAACCATCACAAGGAATCAAGTAGGTGAATATTAAAGTATTTTTTTATGATTAGGTACAAGTTAACAAACCACATAATTTTAACTGCGGCATTTGGGCAATTAAACCGCGTCCAAGCACAAAATAAATTCACCAGTTAAGGAAACCTGCTTTAGGCCAATAAATAGACGAATAAAAATAAAGTCTCTAGTTAACGATTCAGAATCTAATGCTAAATAACTGCTTCTCGAACTTCTAGGTTACTAGCCTGCAAAATTCATACAAAGTATATACTCACCATAGCAGAGAAAAAAAGAAGAAAAAAAAAATTCATCACAATTTGTAAGTGAGGGATGACTCTCTCTTTGGTTGTAAGAGCGGAGACATGATCACTATCCAAAAAACTATACATAACCATATCTCTAGCCCTCCCTTTGAGAACCACAAACTTCCTCAACACCCCTTCCCTCTCAAACCCAGCCTTCTCCAACACCCTCAGCGACGCCATATTCTCGACATCCACCAATGCCTCCACCCTCTGCAGCTCCTCCCTCTCCCGAAACAACGTCTCCAATGCCATTTTCACCGCCGCCGTCGCTATCCCTTTCCCCCACTGCTCTGATGCCAGCACATACCCGAGCTCGCCTTTGTGCGGTTCGTCGTCGCACGGGGTGAACAAAATTTTCCCGACGGGTCTGTTTCCGACGCAGATGGCTCTCATCCAAGGGTGGGGGATCACATTGTGCGTAATGTATCTGAGGAGGTAGGCTTTGTCGGTGACGGGTTCCCATGAACAGAATTTGCTCACCTTCTTGTCGGAGGCCCACACCATGTAGTCGTCGACGTCGGAGATGGTGAAGGGGCGGAGAGTTATGTTAATGTGGGTGTTTGAATTGCCTTCTTCTTCTTGTTTTGAGGACTCCATTTGTTCTTGAGTATCGGGGTACTGAGGTGAGTGGATTTAAATATGAATGCAAGTTGATTGGCCTGCAAGAAAGGTTGGTGGAGAGAAATTACTTCATTGGCCTTATGTTGAATACTGAGTTTTAAACTTTTATGTGATGTTTGGTTTTGTTACCGCTAAATCTGGTATGGGGGTAAACAGACAGTATTTGTGGATTCTTGGAAAACTTGAATAGCAAACCTGAGACCTGATCCGCCGAAGTTTGACCGCTGACTTTCGCCGTTCACCTGCAAACTCACCCTCCGATGCTCAAGCCGTAATCAGGAATGATTATGAGAGCGTAAATTGACAAAAGATAGATTACCTCTTAATGATGGTGGATGGAGTATTTATAGTCGCGGATCAGATTAGGAATGTAATCCCTGTGATCAGATAAGGAATGTAATCGATCAGATTAGGAATATAATCCCTAATTCCCAGTGAAAGGATAGATGCGAATCAGGACCGTTGATTAGGATCATTGTCTATAAAGAATATATTGTTGTGCTATCTCCACTTTAACATCTAATTTTTGTGTGTGTGTGAATTTATTTATTTACATAATAGTGTGAGGTTTTTATTTATATATTTTTTATGAAACAGATTAGAAAAGAAGGGTACTTTGGACTTTTAGCTGTGAGTACTGGGAGCCGCCCGTTTGATCCATTCTTTTGACTTTTATTCTTTCATATGTGGCCGCCTTTGGTTTAGGTGACGGTCATGCAGCAAGTAGCGTTGGTATAAATAGTCTATACCCGGATCTGACCTGAAATCGACATTGGACTGAAACCGACTCGATGTATATGAATTCGGGTTCAGATTCAGGTTCGGATCTTAAAATAAAACCCGTTGTAATTTTTAGTCCGGATCCGTTCAAAATAGATCCAACCCGGATCTAGACCCAAACCCGGACCCACAGGGGCGGAGCCAAGAATTTGAGTCACTGTGGTCGAGTTTATTATAATAAAAATAAAATCTGAAATATACAAAAATACAAATGACAACGTACCTTCACAATTGTCCTTTACGAGTCTTCATATTTTGAAATCGCTTTACAATAAGTTCATTATCAATCTTCAAAAATAAGTCTTTCTCAACGTAAACAAGAAGACTGTCATTCATCCACTCGTCGCCCATTCGGTTGCGCAATGTATCTTTCACAATACTCATTGCAGAAAACACTCTTTCCACAGTAGCAGTGGCGACAGGTAGAATTAATGCCAGTGTTAGAAGCTTATAAACCAATGGAAAAATTCTATGTTTCTTCGTTAGGACCAACTTTTGTGCAAGATCACCTAGGCCTCTCAACTCTGTGAATGCAATGTTTGCGCGCACATCAAAAATATACGTATCAAGTTCATCACCGAGTTCGAGAATATCTAAAGTTGAAAAATCTTGTGGATAAAACTCGGCCAGTTGAAGCAATTTGCTCTTGTCGAAAGCATAAAATGAATTTTGTGGACACAAGCAAGCTATGCAAAGTAGTAACTTTGTACTGGCCTCCGAGAAACGATCTTTCAACTCGTTATATTGCAAGTCAATCACAGCATAGAATAAATCAACACGATAGTGATGCAAATTTTTTATATTCGGTGGATTACGCTGTGGGCGACCACGAATATCATACCGCATAAACATATCATCCATTTTAGGAACATCAATATTATGCTTCTGACAAAAATCACAAACTTCTTTAAGAAATGAATCCCACCCATCATCTCTCAATATCTCGAGTCGTTCCTTGCAATCTTTCACCAAACCCATTGCATTGACAATATCTTGATCTTTCAATTGTAATGATTGAGACAACACATTTGAAATTCCCAAAATAATCTTCATCATGTGTAAATTGAATGCAAAATCAAATGAGTGCATCCACTTCGACAAGTTAGATGCCTCCAACTTTTGATCAGAAGAAGAAGATTTATCCGTATAAATAATTTCAAGTACTTCGCCCACAGTTTTGAACATTAAAAGTATGCTAAGCAAAGACTTATAGTGCGAACCCCATTGTGTATCACCAGGACGTTGCAGGTTAGTTTCTTGATTAAGCCCTCTCCCACTAACAATATCACCATTTTCCAATGCCTCCGCAATAAAATTTGATTGTTTTTCATGAAGGAGATCAGAGCGTTTACAAGATGCTCCAACAACATTTATCACATCAGTAACAACACGGAAAAACTCAGCAACGAGAATATTCTTCTTTGCCACGCCTACAAGAGCTAGTTGAAGTTGATGAGCAAAGCAATGTACGTAGTAAGCACACGAGTTCTCCTTCAAAATGAGTGCTTTCAAACCATTAAATTCCTCTTTCATATTACTAGCTCCATCATAACCTTGTCCTCTCAATCTAGAAATGCTCAAATTGTATCTAGAAAAAATCTCATCAATCGAAGCCTTAAGTGAGAGGGATGTGGTATTAAGAACATGTTCAATCCCAATAAAGCGCTCTTTTACATGCCCACTACTGTCTACATAACGCAAAACAACCGACATTTGCTCTTTGTTTGAAATATCACGTGATTCATCAACTAAAATCGAAAATAGTGAATCACCAATATCTTTTAAGATGACATCAATTGTTTCAATAGCACAAGCACGCACAATATCTTTCTGAATATCCGGTGATGTCAACTTGCAATTTTTAGGAGCATTTCCCAATATCACATCATTTATTGAATCATTATGACTCGCCAAGAATTGCAACTGAACAAGGAAGTTACCTGGATTGAGAGAATTTTCGGATTCATCATGGCCGCGAAAAGGTAGACCTTGTCGTAGCAAAAGGCGAACGCAATCAATTGAGGCGTTAAGACGAACACGATAATCATATCTTGCTTGTTGAGATTGCTTGTGGAAAACTGTTTCAATATGTTGTTTTTGATTCATCAATGAATCACACTTTAATCGAGCTTGGTTGTGCTCACTGCCATGTAGCCCAATGTGAACTTTAAGCCGTTCTTTGTTTTTCCAGTAAATGAATCCTTCGGTTACAAAAGCATCACCTCCAGACTGTTTTCCTCTTAATGATTTAAAAAGATAACAATATTGGCAATATACAGCATCTTTGGATGTACTATACTCCAGCCATTTAAAGTCGTCAAACCACGAAGGGCAAAAACTTCTATATGCTTCGTCTCCAAACTTCCTTTTCGGGAATTTAATATCCCTAGGCTGACAAGGACCTTTTAGCAAATACGCCCTTCGAACTTGATCTATAATTTTATGACTATATCGTAAAATTGGGATTCTTAATCCCGGATCGGAGGGCAATTGTGCGGCATCAAATTCTTCAATTAAAAATGAACTTGAGATCTTCATCCCGACTCTATTCGAGTCCTCCACTCTATTTGGGCACTCATCGACTTTATTTGAACTCTCTCCGATTACTTGTTCTTCAACACGTTTTCTTTTGTAGAATCTCTCCATAATCCTTCAAATTTTCAATTTTAAAAATAATGAGTTTCACCAAGATAAATTATAAGATCATCCCTACCTAAACAATATACACATACATAAATCACATTGGTTCAAACAACATAATAAGTATGAAAAAAAGAAAGCATGTCAATAAATTAAAATTCTTAATATTTCAACAAACTTCAATTAATTCCTAAATTATATATTTTTATATAAATTAAACACGCAAAACTTGAAGAAAATTGAGTAATTATATATTATATAAAAATAATTGGTGTAAAATTGAAGTAAGTAGGGTTTATTTCTAATTTTAGGGTTAGGATTTTTGACTCTAATTGAAGAAGAGAACAACAAATAAGAAAGTATTGGAGTAGAATTGAACCTGGATAAATTTGAATGAGCGAAAGTGAAGAATTAGTAGAACTAATTGAACCAAAACCAACAATGGCAACTCCAGACTTGTATTTCTTTTTTTTCTTTTTGCTGCTGCGGCTGCCTTGCGTGTGTGGGAGTAATGAAGAAATTTCTTTTGTTCAAAAGTATTATTACCCCAAATGGGCCTGGCCAAATATCATTATAGAAGCCCAATTAATAAATAAAATTAGTGTGGTCAAAGTCTATTAGTGTGGTCTGTTAACAAATGTTTACATTATGTCATTATATATATATATATATATATATATATATATATATATATATATATATATATATATATACACGTAATTTTTTTTTTATTTGAGTGCGGTCCTTGGACCGCAGTGGTTGGCTATTGGCTCCGCCACTGCGGACCCATTAAAAAATATCAAAAAATATGGAATTTGAATAATGGGATTATAGGATTATACATGTAAATATTAATTGTTGAACATATGTGTAAATATAATAATATTCATGAACTTAAGTGCAAAATTGTCATGCTATCGAACCTGCAGGTAAAGTTATTTTACGTTGGAACCTGACCCAGACCCACACCCGGACCCGGTTCCGTTTCTCACAGATCGGGTTCGGGTGGTGCATGACCCAAACTGAGTGGACCTGATGCCATCACTAATGCCAAACAACTCTATTAGGAAGTTTCACAAACACCCTTATCAAATAGGCAGCCCACTCATCAGAAACGGCCAAACCCCAAACAAGAAGCTCTAAGAGCATCTCTAGTCGTTTTGCTAAAAAAAAAAAAAAAGGGTATATGGAAAATATACAAATAGTTTTTTTGGGGTAGTGCTGCAGTCAATACTCAAAAATGGGTTTTTTTAATCAAACGGAAGATGATATACCGTCTAAACAATTTTCGTAGAAAGCGGAAGAAAAAAAATTTGTAGACGGCAGAACATCTGCAGTCTGATGAGAAAAAAAAAATTGTGAAGGACGGGAGATCATCTCCCGTTGATCTCCAGTCCGACACATTCATTTCCTTTTCTCAAACGACATATCATTTGCCGTCTAAGTATTTTTTTTCTAATATTTTTTTCTCTCAAACCTCCTGTGTGTGAAGAATAAAATTTAAAAAAAAAATTTTTTTTTGAAGGACGGGAGATCAAGGACGGGAGATGAAACCCTTTGTATTTTTTTTTTGTTTTTTTCCTCAAATGTCAGCATCTATAAGTTGACATTGTTTATAAAAAAAAAATCTAAACGGCATATCATATTCCGTCCCATGCTTTTGCAATTAAAAAATTTTCTCAGACTGCAAATAATATACCGTCCGACACTAAGACGGTAAATGATCTTCCGATTTCTATAATATGCATAATGTCACTTTGTATGACAAATATAGAGCTTTTTTTTCTTCAAAATATTCATAAAATAGATATATAGCCAACAACTACAGATGCTCTAACTCATGAGTTGGTCAACTGATTAACTTTTTCGCTGCTAAACAAACAGGTTAGAAGTTTGAATTTTGTTTGAACCAAAAATACAAAATTAATGTATATTCAGAATAAAATGCGGTTGAGTGTGGCTGTGACCTTATTCCAAAAAGAAAAACTTCTAAGTTGGCCGTAATTATGTTATCTTAGAGAATATGGAAAGAGGGATAATGGATTGGGATTTGGGAGTTTAAAGTGGTATATTGGTTGGAAACCCTAAGTCAAAATTAACAAATAGATGTTTATGATAAATTAAGTATTCCAATATTTGTTAGGAGCTTATGTTTTAGAAAGTTATCTCTAATTTGAAATAAGAGGCAACAGTGTCCGAAAGAGTGTATTTTAGTGATTTTACGCAGAATGGCATAAGAATCATTTTTGAAATATTCCAGAAAAGTAAGAGAAAGTAGCAAAACATCGGAAATCCTAAAATGGCATGGTATTATATCTATATCTATCTATATCTATAATAATAATAATAACTATTATAATGGGAGAGATGGGGTTGGTAAACAAATAAACATTTTTTTATTGTTTTTTGTATGTGTGCAAACACGTGCAGCGCACGTGTTGGTAGGTTTTTTTGGGGTCCTTTTCCTTCCTCCTTCACGTGCATCGCACGTGCATCATATTGGTAGGTTTTTTTTTGTCCTTTTCCTTCCTCCTCCACGTGCATCGCACGTGCATCATACTAGTAACTATTATAATGGGAGAGATGGGGTTCTCAAGCAAATAAATTTTTTTTTATTCTTTTGTGTATGTGTGTCAACACGTGCAGCGCACGTGTTGGTAGTTTTTTTTTGTCCTTTTCGTTCTCCCTCCCCATTTTTTCCACGTGCAACGCACGTGTATAATGCATAGATTTTTTTTTTGTCCTTTTCATTCCCCCTCCCCATTTTTCCCACGTGCACCGCACGTGTATAATACATATTTTTAAAAAATACATCGCACGTGATTTTTTTTGTCCTTTTCATTCCCCCTCCCCATTTTTCCCGCGTGCACCGCACGTGTATAATACATATTTTTAAAAAATACATCGCACGTGCATTATACTAGTCTTAAAGAAGAGAAAGTCTACCCCTCTTTTTTCTCTTTATTTTAAAATAGGGAAAGTCGAGAAAAATTATGGATTATTATTTAACTAATAGGTAAATTAAAATAAATTCACCCAACTTTGGGCCATTTTAAAAAAACCGTACTAAATTTTTTTATTAAAAAAAGCCGCACAAAACTATACTTTAAAAAAACACATACTGGCAGAGTTAGGATAAATGTTAGGGTTAGGGTTAGGGGGTTAGGGTTAGTTCAGTGGGGTTTATTTAAACATAAATGAAAGATGAAAGTGATTTTTTTAAACACAAATGAAAGATGAAAGTGATTTTTATAAATTTAGCCTAACGGAAACCTAACTCCGTTAAAGTGAGTTTTTTTAAACTATAGTTTTTGCGGTGTTTTTATAATAAAAAAAAACTTACCGCGGTTTTTTTAAAATGACTCAAAGTTCAGTGGATTTTTTTTTAAAAATTTAACCTTAACTAATACATGCATTACGTACGATTTGATTAAAAACCCAAAGCAAAAAGAAATTTCAATCCCTCAAACACAGTCTCTTTGCCTCATAATTTATCAAATCTCACATCTCTTTCCAAACCCACCCCTATTCCTAACTTAAAATTAGATTTTTAAGCAAACACAATTTATAAAATTATTTTTATATGATTTTCTTAGTCTATAATTTTTACCCTAATCTGTGCTATAATACATGGTTTACAATGTATAACATATTTACTGAATGTTAATAATGTTATAATATACATGTTAACATATATTAGTTGAATTTGCGACATCTTTTCACTGCATGTATTTTTTAGCTTTAGTAATATCCAACTGGATAACATTATGGTTTGGTAGTTTCTCTAAACCATATGCTTACTGAAGATTTTAATAATTACGATACTGATGATATTAATAAGTTTCTCTCAATTCTCTCACAATTTTTTGGAGTTATATATAATTTTATGAGTCCCTCAAAACTATTTTAAGCTGTGCAATTTGCACAGAGTAACACTAGTATTATATCTATATCTTATGCTAATAGGAGAGAAAGTCTACCCCTTCTTTCCTTTCTCTATTTTGAAATAGAGAAAGAATATGAAAAGTATGGATTCCTATTTAACTTATACGTTTACTACGCACTTTATTTAAAAAATAAAACAAAATTAAAATCTCAATCCCTCAAACACAGTATCTTTCCCGCACACTTTTCCAATCTCACAAAATCTCATGGCTTTTCCAATCTCACAAAATCTCATGGCTCTTCCCCCCCCCCCCCCCCCCACCCACCCACACAGCGGCCCTCGACGTCCCGCTCCCCACACCGCTCCCGCCCCTAGCAGCTTTAGTAATATTCAATTGGATGACAGTATGGTTTGACAGTGGTTCTCTAAACCATCTGGTTATGTGAGGATGATAATAAAGATTTTAGTAATTACGGTAGGGATAATATTTATAAGTTTCTACCAAATCTCTAACACTCTTTTGGAGCTCTATATAATTTTATGAGTCCCTCAAAACTATTTTAGGCTTTGCAATTTGCACAGGGTAATATTAGTTTATATATTATACTAATAGGAGAGAGAGTCTACCCCTTCTCTCCTTTCTTTATTTTGAAATAGAGAAAGGAGAAGAAAAGTAGGAATTACTATTTAACACGTTCAATACGCACAATTTTATTAAAAAACATAACAAAATAAAAAAACAGTTCTTGAAATACAGTTTTTTCCCCTCTCACTTTCCCAGCCTCACGGCTATTCCACCCCCCCGCGCGCGGAAAGTAGCTTTAGTAATATTTGATTGTATAACATTATGATTTGACTAAACTATCTGCTTATGTGAAGATGATAATGAAGATTTCAGTAATTACAGTAGGAATGATATTCCTAAGTTTCTACCAATTTTCTCACATTTTTTTAGAGTTCTATATAATCATATAAGTTCCTCAAAACTATTTAAGATTGTGTAATTTGTAGAGGATAACGCTAGTTTAAAAGAAGAAGAAGAAACCATCACAAGGAATCAAGTAGGTGAATATTAAAGTAATTTTTTATGATTAGGTACAAGTTAACAAACCACATAATTTTAACTGCGGCATTTGGGCAATTAAACCGCGTCCAAGTACAACATAAATTCACCAGTTAAGGGAAACCTGCATTAGGCCAATAAATAGACGAACAAAAATAAAGTCTATAGTTAACGATTCAGAATCTAATGCTAAATAACTGCTTTGCGAACTTCTAGGTTACTAGTCTGCAAAATTCATACAATGTATATACTCACCATAGCAGAAAAAAAACAAAATGCATCACAATTTGTAAGTGAGGGATGACTCTCTCTTTGGTTTTAAGAGCAGTGACATGAATCAATCATAAAAGGAAATTAAAGATCACTATCCAAAAAACTATACAGAACCATATCTCTAGCCCTCCCTTTGAGAACCACAAACTTCCTCAACACCCCTTCCCTCTCAAACCCAGCCTTCTCCAACACCCTCAGTGACGCCATATTCTCGACATCCACCATTGCCTCCACCCTCTGCAGCTCCTCCCTCTCCCGAAACAACGTCTCCAATGCCATTTTCACCGCCGCCGTCGCTATCCCTTTCCCCCACTGCTCTGATGCCAGCACATACCCGAGCTCGCCTTTGTGCAGTTCGTCGTCGCACGGGGTGAACAAAATGTACCCGACGGGTCTGTTTCCGACGCAGATGGCTCTCATCCAAGGGTGGGGGATCACATTGTGCGTAATGTATCTGAGGAGGTAGGCTTTGTCGGTGACGGGTTCCCATGAACAGAATTTGCTCACCTTCTTGTCGGAGGCCCACACCATGTAGTCGTCGACGTCGGAGATGGTGAAGGGGCGGAGAGTTATGTTAATGTGGGTGTTTGAATTGCCTTCTTCTTCTTGTTTTGAGGACTCCATTAGTTCTTGAGTATCGGGGTACTGAGGTGAGTGGATTTAAATATGAATGCAAGTTGATTGGCCTGCAAGAAAGGTTGGTGGAGAGAAATTACTTCATTGGCCTTATGTTGAATACTGGGTTTAAACTTTTAGAATTTTTTCCCAAACTGCCCCACTTTTTGAAAGTTTTTTCTAAATTGCCCTACTTTTTTTAAATTTTCAAATAATTCCACTCGGTCTTTGAAATATAAACTTTTTTTTTTCAAAACATTCAAATATAAACTATTTTTTTTTCTTTTTCAATATATATTTATTTAATTTGATAATTTTACTTTTTAGACGTGCATCTCAAGTACATTATACTGGTATATATATACACAGGCGATTTCCCTAATATCTTCAAAATATGTTATTACTTAAAGTTTGTATATGAAATGAAGAGACGCATGCAACATACGTACCATCTAGAAGCTGCACAGTTTCCTCCATTGCATAACTCAGGTTAAAAAGTAAAAGATATTTATTCTAAATAGCGAAAAAATGAACAAAATAAACAAGAATGAATGAGGACGGAGGTGTTCTCATATGCAAAAAATGAATTATAGAAGGAAAAATATGAAATACAAGAATCTTAATTATTAGTGACTGATGTGAAATCCAAATTAGAATATTAGACATTATGTGGTATAGTTAGATTTATTAGTACTAACAAATCTTGATTATGATAGGTTTTGTGAGAAGACTATTTTGTGTGTTTATTTATTATCTCCATTTGGTATTAAATCAAGGGAAAAGCTAAAAGGATATCCCCTTCCTTCTCTGGCTTGATAGGGCACCGCCACCCTCCAATTGTGGTACTTGTTACCAAAATGACCTACTTTTTGAAAGTATTTACCAAACTGACCCACTTTCGAAAGTGTTCATCAAAATGACCCAGTTTAGTTAAAAATGACTGGAGTTTTCAAAGACCGAGTGTTAGGATTCGAAAAATCCAAGACTAATACTCGGTCTTTGAAAAACCGAGTTAGTTTTAACTAAACTCGGTCTTTGAATCTTTCAAAGACCGAGTGGGATGGTTTGGGAATTTTAAAAAGAAGTATGACAGTTTGGGAAAAACTTTTAAAAAGTGGGGCAGTTTGGGAAAATATTCAAACTTTTATGTGATGTTTAGTTTATTACAAACATAAGTTTTGATGTTTCAAGTGAGGATTTTTTTCCCATTTTTTTTGGGTTTAATGTCTTGCATACTTATTTGGTGTAAAGAAAAAAGAATGATACAATTAGAGAGTTCGAAGTGAGGGATCAAAGAAAAACAAAAGCAATAGCAGCAATAGTGACAGAGAGATGGACAGTCGACTGTCCCCCCATCGAGTTGGAAACTGAGAGGTTGCGGTCAACTGTAACTATGTGCGGTCGACCGACCATGGCACTGAAGGGTTTTTGGGCCGAGTCTGATTGATTCGTTTGAAGCCCACTTATTTTTTTGGTTAGATCGTATGCCTCTAATTGTATGTTTATTTTTTCAACATATATCGGATGGTTATTGTATCAAGGTATCTAAAGTTGGGTTTCGCTAGATTTGTATGTTCATTGTAACAGCTCAAAGAACGATATGATTCTATTGAGTGCGAAATAGAAGAAGAAAGTACTTCATCTGAGAGATGAGAGATTTCTCTATTGTAAACAGCCAACAAGTTCCAGTTAGGTTTGAGAGAGGGTCGTTGGTGAGAATTGTAATATTCTTGTATCTTCTCTAGTTGAAATAATATCTCAGTTCTTCATCTTCCGAATTAAGGCGAAAGCCCCAACATGAACAATTCTTGTGTGCTTGTATGATCTAGTATTTACTTGATGGTTTGTATTGATCGTGTCGAAAACTCAACAAGCTCGATCCTCCTGAGGAAAAGATTCTCTAGTATGTTTAAAATTATACTTGGTCATAATTGGATTGTTAATGTTGTCAGCAGTTACAAGAAAACAAGCCCTCCATAAGTTGTGATCGAAATTTATTTTTCTCTAATTTTTTTGTCTGATCATTAATAAATATAACAAGCTTGTGTATATAGCGTTGAAGCTCAAAAACTACAAATTTTGCCCAATAAATCACTTTGATATAGTAGCATAAAAGTACACTTAATTTAATGAACATAGGTAACAAACACAGCTGTATTTTATTGATAAGAAATAATGTAAAAAGAGTGTTGCTTCTTATTTCAGTGTGAGAGCAATTAGATGATAAATTCATTTTAAGGAGAGAGCTAAAAATTTCATTTTAAGCTAGATGGCTAAAGAATCTTTGAACTGAATATGAGTGATTGAGAACGCATGAATCTGAATTTGGATGCATTGAAATATTTGGCGAATCTACACAAAGTCTTAACACTGGGGTTGGCCCCCCGTGAAAGACTCTCTGAAGCTCAAGCCAGTAACTCAGAAATGTGATTAGAGTTTTTGTGGCAAAAGATTGAGACAGTGTTTATCGACCTGAAGTTAGTTATAAAAGATAGACCTCAAAAGTATCTTTTAGAATTTGATTTAAGATTCTCATGGTGAGGAGATGGAATCAGTTAATAGTCCTTTTATATATAGATGTTTTAACTAATTGCCAGAAGTAGCTGCAAATTCATCTCTGTTAGGCTGTAAGGAAGCCTTTATTGTGGGTCTGATTGAGCTTTATGGGTGTGGAGGCGGTCCATGCTCTTCTTGTAGGCATGTAATTACTGTAAATTATTGTTTTGCCCTTAAAAAAATTTGATATGCGTGCTACAATTTAGTAGCTCTTATATTTAGGGATGCTCTCAGATAAGGATATATCTGATTCGATCCGTATCTGAATCCAAAATTTTTGCAGATACGAATATGAAAAATCCATATTCGGGCGGATACGGATACGGATTCGGATATCCAATTCCAAAAAAATTTAGATACGGATACGGATATTCCTAAAAAAAGCAGATTTAGATACGGATATCCGCTTAATTTATAATATATTTATTTATAATATATATATATATATATATATATATATATATATATATATATATATGTTGCTGCTAATTTTGGTGTGGGAGCAAACAGATAGAATTTGTGGATTCTTGGAGAAAACAATAAAGCAAACCTGTTGACATGTTGACCTTCACCAACTTGTTGACTTGGTCTCTTGCCGCTACCGTGAACCTGCAAAAAGTGCGAAACACCGGGGTTGATCCCGGCGACGCACCCTCCGACGCTCAAGTCAGTAATCAGAAAAGATTATAAATGAGCTTTGATTGGCAAAAGATTGATTACCTCATAATGATGATGGGTGGGGGGTATTTATAGTCGCCGTTGGGAACAGATTAGGAATGTAATCCCTAATTCCCAGTGAAAGGATAGAGTGAATCAGGGTCGTTGATTGGACGCAATCAAAAACCCTAATTCTATCCTGATGGACTGTGTTCATTGCAGGTTGGAACCCGCACCCAGCTGAGATGGATCCGTTTGCGGATTGATGGGTCTTAAAGGAGAAGACCCAGTACCCGCTTCAGACTCATTCGTAGGTGAAATTACCGTTTTACCCCTGAGCTTTAAGATTCGTACCCGATTTGAACGGTTCCGATTTAACCCTATTTTTAGCCATATCAATATATATATGACATATCCCATTTCTCTTCAATTTTAAGTTTTAATACTATTTCTATTTCCCAAAAAACCTAACCCCATTCCCATCTTCTCCTGATTCAAATTCCGTTGAAACTCGACCTCCTCGCCGTTGGAAACACCAACCAATCTCATCTCCTACCTTCTCCTCCACCATCCTCATTGTCTTCACGTCTAAATCCCCTTATTGCTGCCCCAAATTGGCAACCCTATTTCCCAAATTCTAAAAACACCAAACCCGGTTCATCTTCTCCGACCAACCTCTGACCAACCTCCTCTCTAACCTTCTCCTCCACCCATCCCCATCATCTACATCGACTTGCTACTATGCTAGGACTAGGAAACCCTATTTTTCAAATTCGAAAAATACCAAACCCAGTACATCTTCTCCGACCAACCTCTAACCAACCTCTGACCAAACTCCTCTCTAACCTTCTCTTCCACCCATCCCCATCGTCTACATCGACTTGCAGTTGTGCTGCCCCAAATCGAAAACCCCATCGTCTACATCGACGGTATAAATCTCTCTCTCTCTCTTTATCTTTGAATATATTCTTCTTATTATTTTGTAAATTTTAAGTTTGCTGCATCTTCACAACTCACAAGTGCAAGATATTTGATTTGATACTAAAATGGAACCAATTCATCTGTTATTCTTGTGATATCATACTTTCCCAGTTGCTGGTACTGTTGATTATTTATACAAAACAAGCGCTTATAGATTTGCCTTTCTGTTTTGAGGGGGGAAAGGCGTTTAAAAAAAAGTAGATAAAATATCCTTCCACTCTTTCACTCCATTTGTGGACAACTATTAGACGAGTAACATGACTGCTAGAATCGTTTTTTTTCTTCTGAAAAGGCACACTAAAGAGATCCTATAAATGCTTAACTGGCTAAAATTCATGCATAATTTGACCCCCAAAATGTTACAATAGCCATGATAATATTTCATAGAACTATTAGAAATCCTAGAATTATAACTCACATGTTAATAATAGGTGGCATGTAATCAATTGTAGCGAAGAAAACAATGAAATTTCCATATATGATTTCATTTCCTAGTTCTTAAATTACAAGTAACAGACATAGGGACATAGGGAGACAAGGTTGATTAACTTAGATACTTTGTACAATCCAACATATTGATTAGTAAAATTCTGCAACCTATGAATATAAACTCTTTTGGCTTTTTAAGAATATAGAATGATTTAAAAGAATTCAAGCTTTAAATACTAGATGCAGTTTTCCTTGGAAAACGTATGTATATATATAATGCTACTAAAGTTGCCAAACAAATAATAATCAGTTCAAAATATTACAGAATATTGAAAATAGTAAAATATAGAATTGAGACACCATAGAGTTGAAAATAAGTGATATCTCTTGCTTACACCTAGCATCTTAACAATTATGAACAGTGGAGCAATCATGTCAATTTATATCAATTTATTAAACGAAAATTCCATTAACAAGTCAATGCATTATACGTTAATTTTTTACTTCAGTTGTAGCATATTTGCTTATTGACTGTTACTTATAGTTAAATATTTTTCATCTAAATACAAAGCCAAATGTTATCCATGTGCTGCTTCTTGTGAGCTATTCTTTATCATTCTATGCCATCATTCACTACATCTCTCAAAATATTCTTGTTATGCATGGACAATTAAGTTCTATAGAGGATGAAGACATCCAACTAATGCATCATGTGCTGCACAAGAAGTACAATATGTTCAAATGCGTGACTAATAAAAAATTATACGAATCATTTTCTTCCATTTACGAAATAAATGTGAATTTCTAATCAATAGTAATTTTGTTTTTATTAACTGATCAGGAGATTCCAAGATACGATGCAGATTGTAGCACTAGTAGAAATTTTGGTATGTTCTCCAATTCAGTGAAGACATGATTGATGTTTAGAGCATCTGTAGTCGTTGAATGTAAAAATATGGATATATGGATAAATGGAAATAGAAATCGAACTTTTGCTGCAGTCGTTTAAAGCTATTTTTTTAGCTTTCTATCTTAAAATAAAAAGCGACGGCACATGAAGTGCCGTCGGAGAAAAAAATAAAAATAAAAAAACAATAAATTTTATGGGACGGCACTTGAAGTGCCGTCGGAGAGCGAAAATAAAAAATTAATAATAATAATTGGAGCGACGGCACATGAAGTGCCGTCGGAGAAAAAAGAAGAAAAAATAAATAAAAATAAAATCCATCCGAAAGGAGGGACAACACATGAAGTGCCGTCCGACAGTGAAGTGAATAAATTTTTGGCCATTTTGCACTTTTCTGAAAAATCATCCAGCATTTAAAGGCTTTATTAAAGCTTTCTTAAATGCTTCTAGTTCTCTCTGGCCATCTCCCTCTATTTTCGTCAATCAATAAATTTTTTTTTTTAAAATACCAAGGGACGGCACTTCATGTGCCGTCTGAGAAATAGGGAGGGCGTGGGACAGCACTCGAAGTGCCATCCGAGGAGAATTTCTTTTTGGGTTTTTTTAATTCCTTTTTGGCGCTTTTTAATCGCAAAAATTAATTTATTTTTCAAGGGACGGCACTTCAAGTGCCGTTCGACGAAAAAAAAAATAAAAATTTGTGGGACGGCACTTCAAGTGCCGTCGCTCAAATATGGATAATTCCTATACCGATTCTCATTTATAGCAAACGACTGTGGCAAAATATCGATAATATGGATATTTGGCAAACGAGTGCAGCGCGTTTTTTAGCCAAATATCCATATTATCGATATTTAGCAAACGACTACAGATGCTCTTATATGCTAGATTATAAGTTGTGTTTGCCAAACAACGTTGTCATTTGCTCTGCTGGTATATGTGAACTTTTTATTATATCCAAGTGCTTTCATGTTTTACCTTTCTAGCAAACCATTTTTTACCTAGACTACAAGCTTGTCATTTAGTAATTGTACTTCTGGAAATGTAATTAGATTATGCTTTTCTTATGCGGTAGGAATGCACAACCCGCCTCACATGAATCTATTGATTCACCGCTACTAGGAGAGACCAGTGTGTAGTCCAAATACAAGACAGAGTCTGTATGGTAAAAGTAGAATGATAAGAATGGTAAAAAAAATGGTAAAACCAAAAATCTTGCATTATTTACAAATTTAAGTACTAGTTAAGGAAAACAAATATAGCAAAAACTATACGTTTTATATCCGAATTCGTATCTGTTATCCGGTAGACTGTATCTTTTTCGCATCCGTATTCGAAATTAATTTGCGGATATGGATATGAATTTTTTTTCCGAGTCATATCCGTATCCGTATCCGAATCCATCTTGGGAATGCGGATACAAATGTTGGTATAGGCAGTATCTGATCCGTATCCGAAAGCATCCCTACTTATATTACCCATATCCAGGGCCGGTCCCTACCTTGAGGCAGGTGAGGCAGTTGCCTCAGACCCCTGAATTTTTTGTAATTTTAGAGATTCCAGATTTGTATTTCCTTTGTAAATACACGTATTTTGCGTGTAAAAGAATTATATTGTAATTAGGGGCTCCAAACATTATTATTTGGACATTTTACCTTGGGCCTCTGCGGACTCAGGGCCGGCCCTGCCCATATCAAAGAGTTTATAGCAAATTAACATATAACTCTTCTCATTACCCACTTATTTAGAAAGAAAACAGAGAATTTTGTGAATATTGGGATAAGCTAACTTTCAAGTAATTTTCTAAATTTCTCCATAACCAAAAAATCGGAAGCATTTCCCAAACTCACCCACTTTTTGAAAGTTTTTCTCAAACTGGCCTACTTTTTTTAAAAAAAATGAAACTGACCTACTCGCTTTCTCAGATAGCAAGTGTAGTGAAAATCCACTCGCTATCTGAGAAAGTGAATGTTGATTTGGGTTTTTTGGTTTCTTCCTTGGTCAAGACTCGCTGTGTCAAAAAGCGAGTTTATTTTAACCAAACACATTTTTTTTGAGAAAGCGAGTATCAATTGGAGATTTCTTAAACCCCAGTCTTGCTGTTTCGAGCATTGAGCTCTCCCTCTATCTCTTTATCTCAACTCTCCTTCTTCGATAACCCACAAACCTTAGCCCCCAAATTTGAGCGTTTGGGTCAATTAACCCATCAAAATTTGTTTCAATCTTCCACATCCTTCTCAAGCATCTCTCCTCACACTCTCAGGTTTGGGATTTTGGATTTTGGGTTTCGGAGTTAGGAGTAAGAATGGAAAGAAGAAAATAAAAAAAATCGAGCCTGGAGTTTAAGAAATTCTCAATCGACACTCGCTATCTCAAACAGCGATTTTGGTTAAAACAAACTCACTGTTTGAGACAGCGAGTTTGGGTTAAGAAAGTTAAAAAACTCCAATCGAAACTCGCTGTCTCAAAAAACGAGTTTGGTTAAAACAAACTCGCTTTTTGAGACAGCGAGTCTTAGCCAAGGAAGAAACCAAAAAATTCAAAACCAACACTACTTTCTCAGATAGCGAGTGGATTTTGACTACAGATAGCGAGTGGATTTTGAGAAAGTGAATGGATCAGTTTGGAAATTTTTTAAAAAGTGGATGAGTTTGGGAAAAACTTTCAAAACGTGGGTCAGTTTGAGGAACAAATTCAAAAAATCGAGGGTACTTTCGACTTTTACTTGTTTTTAATCCATGTGAACTGTGGACCCCACCCGTCATTGCTTGCGTGGTCAACCAAGCCGCCTCGATTGACCCTTCGTCTAATCTCTTCAATTGTCGGCAACCAATCATTTCAAAATGACGTAGAACGGAGTCCGAATAGAGCTGTAAAAGCCTAAGCTAAAAGCCCAAAACAACTATAATGCTTGGAATGGGCCGAGAAAACTGAGCTGAGCCCACTTTAGGCCACTATATACAATATCCAATTTTTTTTTACTGAAAATAAGAAAAAGGGAAGAAAGAAGAATCACAGTGTTGTTCGATGGCTCCTCCGAAAAAATCGAAGAAAACGAAGAAGAATTTGAAGGATCCCAATAAAGTCAATACCGAGCTCAATGTGCCTAAACCCTCAGAGCCCAAAGCCACCGACGACACCGATTGGTGGTACAGTTTCTGGGACAAAAACCACAACTCTGGTATCAATTTCATCTCCTTTTGAGCTGACCCTTTTTCTTTCTTTCTTGAACAATTTACAATTGGGCTCACTTAAATTCAGCTATTATTGGTCAATTTGGTGGGATTTAGTGTAGTTTTGGTCGGTTTGGGACTAACCCAGTTGAGATTTAAGTGTACCCATTTCGAGTAATGGGGGCTTTAGGGAGTTGCTGATAGAATAGATAATTTCATAATCAGTCCTTTAACTTTATAAGGAACTGTATTGATTGTCAAAGACATTTTTGGTGGCATATTTTAATCTTTAATGCTGCGATGACTACTTGTTGTATAGATAATAGGATAGTTGTGTTGGAAATCAGTTCCACCTTATTCTCCTTATCAAGACGAATCAAATGAAATTTTCGCCTCCGAAGTTAGCATGTTGAAACGGAGAATTTGATTTTTTGCTTGGTACGTGGCATTAAATGTTAGTCCCACATCGAAAAAGAGCAAAGATGTAAGCAAATTAATATGTTAAAAATTAGTCTAAGGGTTGTGCTCTTGGGGGTACAAAGATTTTCTCCGGAGGGAGAACACATCCAACTTGGGCTTAGGTTCTCCGTTATTCCAGTGCATACTGTTGTATCTTGGGAGACTAGCGCTTAACAACTGTGCGCATCCTAGCAGTGGTGGAAATATCATCTTAAGGACACTGTTTTTCCGTCTTTCTGTTCTTTGTTTATAGTGAAATGCGCTGTTTGCGAAACAGATTTATTAGTTCACCATTATCAAGCTCCAAATTGAAGATACATTATCTTCTTTATGTTTTTTGTTCATAGTGAATTTCACTGTTTGCGAAATAGTATAATTGCTGTTAAATTCGAGTAGGAATTTAATTCGGTTTTATTAATTTTCAAAACAACATTAACCTTGTCTGCTTAAGACATAACCAAGGCTGGCCCCCACCTTGAGGCCGGTGAGGGGGCCGCCTCAGGCCCCCGATTTTTTTGCACTTTTAGGGGCCCCCAAATTTGTATTCCCCTTGTAAATTTATGCATGAATTTTACACGTAAAAAAATTATATTGTGATTAGGGGCCCCCAAAAATAATTATTTGGGTCTTTCGCCTTGGGCCCCCGGGAACTCAGGGCCGGCCCTGGACATAACAAGTTGGAATTGTGGGTAATTTGTAAGATGGAAATAGAATTTGCTAGTGTGGAAAAACTGTATTTTGTAAAGCCTACAATTTAACTTAACTATGTAATCCCTGTTTTGGAACTAATTTAAAATAACCAAAGTTATTTAAATTTTAGAGGTACAAGGCATGCTAATTTTAGTAGTCATACCCTTACCTCCTTTTTGAATTTATCGTCAAAGTTAAGAAAAATTAGGTAAAAGTGTAGTTTAGATAACTATGGTTTTCTCACTTTTTGAGGAAAGATAACTACAGTTATCTTAACTCCAAAATGAGTCTCATACATGCCAAAGTTAGGATAACTAGAGTTTTTTGAAGTTATGAGAGATGACTCCAGCTATCCTATCTTAACTTTGTTCACAAACATGGCCGTATTGAATGGTGGTCTACGAGTCACAGATGTGACTTCACCGTTTACAACTGTCATTAGTTTTTAATGCATATATTTGATATTATCGAAGTCAATAGTTGTGGTGTTAAACTGTGAATCTTGGTAAGATAAGAATGTTTTGTGCTTTCATTGGGATATGAAGGTAACTCTGTTACAGTAAGCACCGGTTATTTTAGTTGTGATGTTATTGGTTGTGGAATTTATGTTGTTTATATCCAAATACAATTGCAAACTAGCCTCAATGAGTATCCATTGCTTGCATATATTTGTAGGTGGAGCGAGACTATCTAGTGTTAATTGTTTCAATATTTAATGTGTCACTAATTTGATAATATGTTGCCTTAATTATGTGTTTTACTTAGATATATAGTATTTTCTAAGGGAGTAATTGTAAGAAATCATCTTCATTTTGTCCCTGCGAAGAAGTGACTGAATCTCCGAGTGATTACATTATAGGAATCCTGCTTAAATTGCTTAGGGTAGTAATTTTATAGGGTTTTTCAATAGAAATATTCTTGCACTTTCTTAGTACCTTATTGGTGTATAATCCTACAAGTGTTCTGTAACCTCAATAGCTACTAATTATTTACAAGTCAAATATGTTTTGAATGCCCTTGCATATCCTTTGCCAGAAGCAAATGACCTCTACAGATGCAAGCAGAGAAACACTTACTTTCTCTTTCCCAAGTCGACATTTAACTTTTTACAAGAGAAAATTTCATTGTTCTACCTTAAAATTATCCATTTTGCTCAATGATTCTATTCAGATACCCCTATCAAGCAAAATTTCTGGATATCGTTGGGGTTGAAGATGAAATGAAAGAAAGAGGTTACACCCCAAGGCACCCTGTCGTTTGACACATTTGATATTGTTTGTAGAATTTGTGCTTCACTGCAAAGGGGTCAGACACTGGTCTTATGAGGATTATTGGTAATAGATTTTAAGTAACATGCATAACTATATACTTGTGGTCCAGAGCCTTTCATACCCTTAATGTATGTGTTAATAGTAAGTAATTGAAAACTGGTTCACTAGTAATTTACTTATCGAGTTATGGTAATAGCTGAATCGGACTGATTCTGTTCATGTATAGCAAACAAGATAATGGAGGCTGACACGAGTAGATATATTGAAATAAAAATGTGTCAGTGTTATGTACTGTCATCATGCTAATATTTTTCTTTGTTCATATAATAATGTTGTACTATGGTAATGGGACAATTTATGGAACTCCCCTTTTTTATGACCTAAGAATGACGGTCTTTGCTTTATGGTATGTTGTGGTTCGTGCAAGTACTTAGGTATTTCTTTTTCGGGCTCAGAAGCACAATATACTATACGGGCAACATGGCATGGGTATGGGTACAGAACGCAGAAAAAATTGTAAGAAGTTGGACAAGGGGACACATTAGTGATGTTATATGTTATAATAAAATTTATCATAGATTCAAAGTTATGCATAAATTTAATATATATACAGTTTTGCATTACATAATCAAAATAGGAATCTATAATCCAAAGAACACTAAAGTGGTTGTATAGTTGATACAAACTTAATATGTGTCCAAAGAGTGTTCTTGAAGTGTGAGTTCCCGACACAGATACTGGCACCATCATCTAGGTGTCCTTGTGACATAATTTATCAGTGACTTAGATATTTTGGTTCTTTCTGCACTTACTATTTACTGCATGTATCTGTTTCCCTAAATTTTTATCAAGCCATATTAGTGATAAATTTTATTCATACTGCTATCTCTTGTAAACTTCAGCCGTCTGTATTTTTGACACTTCAAGAATATGGCATGGGAGAAATTATATCTGTTTGTAAATTTATAGTGTTGAGATTACATGTGTTATCTTTTAAAAAAAACAAAAAAAAAAAAATTGCATTCGTTATCAAGAAAAGATGTTGCTAGACCTTTTGTACAGAATCTAATTCTTTGCGTGGATTGATGTTTACTGATATGAAAACTGATCGAACATTTAGGGCCAAATATCCCTCTTGAAGAAGAAGAAGCATTCAAACACTTTTTCAGGGTATCTAAAAAGACCTTTGAGTACATATGTTCTCTAGTTGAAAAAGATTTGCTCTCAAGGCCCCCATCAGGTCTCATAAACATTGAAGGAAGGCTTCTCAGTGTTGAAAAACAAGTTGCCATTGCCATGAGAAGATTAGCATCTGGTGAATCCCAAGTCTCAGTCGGAGGAGCCTTTGGCGTCGGGCAATCGACAGTATCTCAAGTTACGTGGAGATTCATAGAGTCGATGGAAGATCGAGCAAAGCACCACATGAAATGGCCCGACCCTGATAGAATGGAGCAAATCAAAGCCAACATTGAAGCCTCATCTGGTCTACCAAATTGCTGTGGGGCCATTGATGCAACCCACATCATAATGACGCTTCCTGCAGTTGAATCGTCCGATGATTGGTGCGACCAAGAGAGAAACTATAGTATGTTTCTTCAAGGGATTGTTGACCATGAGATGAGGTTCCTCGACATAGTAACAGGTTGGCCTGGGAGCATGACAGATTCCCGCCTATTGAAGTGTTCGGGCTTCTTCAAGCTATGCGAAAGTGGGGGGCGGTTGAATGGCTGTGTTAAGTTGTCTGCAGAAGGAACAGAAATTAGTGAGTACATAGTGGGAGACCCGGCCTACCCTCTTCTTCCTTGGCTTGTGACTCCATATGAAGAGAAAAGCCTTTCAGCTTTGATGGTGAGGTTCAACGCTAAGCATAGGAATGTAAGTCTGCTCGCCTTCAGAGCACTCACACAATTAAAAGGGGTTTGGCGGATCTTGAACAAAGTAATGTGGAGACCGGATAAGCACAAGTTACCGAGTATTATTCTCGTGTGTTGTCTTCTTCACAATATCATTATCGACAGTGGAGATAAGTTGCGGAGTGATGTTGTTTCCTTGTTGGATCACCATGACACAGGTTATAAAGAGGAAAAGTGTGAGCAAGAGGATTCTGGTGGCAAGGCAATGAGAGAGAAAATTTCGAGACATTTGCACCATCTTGAGACTTGTCTATTTTGAGATGAAATATATTGTATTTGGGTACAAATTGTCATCCTATGTAAGAGCAAAACGTTTGAAGATTTGATGGCCGTTGAGAAGGTGTCATGTGTCATTTAAGTTTAAGTTTAATCTCTCAAGTGTTTCCAAACCAAGTATTTGTTCTTCGGCGATGAGTTCTCCTTTTTAACTCACATTGAGCCTGGATCATAACTTTCATACAGGATAACTCTGCAATACGGTGATTAAATCTTATTAACATGTACATTTTATAAAGCTGGTGGCTAACAAGTGTTTCACAAAATTTCAACAGAGAGTTTCTCTCTCTAGAAAACCCTGGAGAGAGAAACTCTCAAAAAACAAAAACTACTCTCGGAGTCCCGACGGTGTCGTCGATCGGGGAGGGGGGAGGAGTCTCTCGCCACCTTTTCCTCCTCCTCCTCCCCCCTCCCCCCCACCACATTCCTCTATCAGAGTGGAGTAGTGATCGGCGGAGCTCCGTCTAGGGTTTCGAGAGTCCATATCTCGTAGATGTGGCCGGCGCGACGCAACCCACGGCGCCAAGTGGCTGGCGAGTTGTGGGTGTTGCGGTGTACGGTGACGTAGCGGCGGCGTCGAGGGTGGAGCGTGGATGGTAATCGACGGCGACAGTAAGCATTTTTTTCGTAGGGGATGGAGGTGACGGTGCGTCTGGTGGCTGACGACGGAGAGGGGTTGCTGGCTGTGTGGTCAGTGGTGGCCATTCGGTAGATTGGTTGGCTTCATCGAGCGGCAGATAGGCCAACGACGAGGGGTAGACGTAGGCTGTCTGATTTCGACAGCGGATGGGCGACGGAGAGGGTTGGCCGGAGCGGAGTGGGGTGGGGTGGTCCAACACAAACCGATGCAGATACTTGGTATGTCAACTGTAACTTAAGCTTGTTTGTGATTTTTTGATAAGGATCCATCCAAGTGTCGGTGCGATTAGTGGTATGAATGTAACAACCACCAAGTACTTGATCATAGCAAAGATATTCCTTGCAGCACCAGGAAGTATAGCAGAGTCCAAGGGATCAGGAATGCAGGGCCGGCCCTGTCTCTCTCCCATGCTATTAGCCGTCAAATGTACGCTAAGAACCATGCATGGGGCAAGAGAAGGTGTTGCATATCTTTAGAGAGGGGAACCAACCAGCTACTTCATTGGTTGGTTAATGACGGGCGAAATGAAGGAAAGGAGTTTGCATTTTGTTTCTGTATTCCCTTTTGATTTTTTTTATGTTCTCTTTAATGCTTATGCTAGGGTGTGTGTTGTATATAAGGAGTTAGTTTGTTCTTTGAGTCTTTTTCTGTAAAAAAGAAGAAAAGAAAGCACACCACACGTAACAAACAATGGAAAAATTCACATGCTACACTTTCTTTGTGCTCTTGGAAATACTAGAGACAAATAAATGCTAGAAAAAGTGAGAATTTTGCTTGGATGCCAATTTGTGGTGAGTCTGCAGATTCGAGAATCCCTCCTCCATTCATGTTCCTGCTCAGGCCTTGATACTGGACAAGACAATCTCCCCTCCATTCTGCTGTTTAGTTGCATGCATCATATAATTCCCCAAAAACCCTCGCTCGTTTTTGTACAGACTTCTTACAGAATTCCACAATCTCATATTTGCATAAATGTCTTTAACAATCTGGGACAACTTTTTCCGTATTTTGTTTGTTATTATAGGCGATGAAACAATTCTTTATTCTTGACGGCAAGAAGCTATATTGAGAATTGATGATAACACGCTGGAAATAATGGTCTTTTTGCTCATAATATCCATGTCAAATTTAAGAATAAAGAATTATTCTGCCGCCTATTAACATCAAACAACTAGAGGGATAAAAGTGAAACAAATTCCGTATATTGTTACCGACATTAGTGCAAATGTGAGCTTTGTGGGTTGGCAAATTGTATAAAGATGATACTACTTGTTAAGAATATATACGTTGTGGCTGGAGTCGACAGACTCTATCCGTTTTCATAAAAAAAAAAAGAAGAATATATACGCAAAAATTCCATAGTCATGGCCTCATGGGCCATACAACTATACAATTCAGCAAACCACAGAACAACAGCCTAATCTGACATCGGCTGATCATGCTCTTTTTCATGCTCAGTACATTAAATATTGCTGTACAATAGAGCAACAAAGAAAGCAATGGAAATAATGAGGACATGAATTATACCTACAAGGAATAGAAAGAAGAGAAATCGCAGTACTGTAATAGTCGGATATTTGCTGGTGGAAGATAAACTAATAAACACAGATCCAATACCTTCAGAATAATTAAAATATTCACTAGTCAAGAAAGCATACTTTCCCAAATTACAAATGATACAACTACTTTCTTATACAGGAAACAATAAAATTCATCACAATATCAAGTAAATATCCCAAAAACAAAGAAAAAATAAGACATGAAACTGAATTAGGCTTACATAACAGCTTTATGCACTAGCTAAAAATGAATATAAGGCCCCTCAAAAATAAAACCAAAATATTTTCTCAATATCCCTGCTCCAGAATACTATCCACGGCTCTAAATCTCTGTTGTTACATGGGGTGTATCTCTCCTTTCTTCGAGATTCGGAATCCAGTATGAACGGATAAATAACAGACAGCTAACCAAGAATGCTTCAGTTTCTCTCAGCCTGCTTTGCCCCCACAGCAAAGAACTCACTGATGACCTCTAGAGGCATGCCCTTAGTTTCCGGAACCTTCAGGAAGACAAACACAAGAGAAATGACACAGACTACCGCATATATACCAAAAACTCCAGCAAGGCCAATGGAAGTGAGCATGACAGGGAGGGTGTAGGTGACAATGATGTCTCCCATCCAGAAAGTGAGGGCACAGATTGCAATGCAGATTCCTCGAACTCGAGTCGGGAAAATCTCAGCACAGAGGATGTTGGGGATGGGACCAAAACCCATAACAAAGCAGCAGAAGTACACAATGACACTAATGGTGGAAAGCACAGCATGAAGCATCGTGCCGAAGTCTATCAAGTTGGATACGACCAGTACCACCAAGGTAAGAATTAGGACAGGGATCGTTGCCAAAAGAAGAAACCTGTCATAAAGATAAGATGAAAGGAAAAGAACAAATGGTTTATTGTATGCGAATATGTTTTGATGATAAGAAAATGTAAGAGAGAAAGGTTGTGAGAGAGAGCGAACGAGCTAACCTTCTTCCGGATAAATCCATGAATCTCATAGCAATACCAATCGAAGGAAGCATCAACAAGGTGACCAGCCCACTTATAAGGATAGAAGTTGAGGTTGAAGTCAGGCCGAGATTTGAGAGAAGAACTCCTACGCCAGCTTGTTCAAGAATTTGAGGAGTGTAGTAAAGAACTCCATTGATGCCAGAAAACTGCATTTTAAAGAAACTTTTAGAATTGGAAGTAATGTTTGTTGAAACAATGGAATATGTAGAATTTATAGGCTAAAATGACAACACTACCACTGCAGATGGTAAAGGGGTGGTATAGGTAAAGGGAGGTATCAAGTTCGAGCCCAAGCTACAAGCTACGACCTACCGTTTATTGAAAGAAAAGAAATGTCAATGCTGAATTTCCTTCAAAGAAGAGGATTATGTAGCTATATTTTCTCTGAAACGAATATCTATTGTAGATTATTAAATGGGTCAAAGTCATCGAACATGAAAGTTTAACAAAGAAAACTCAGAAAGAGAATAATGTATTTATAACAGCTGAACCATAAATCAACTGAAACTCAGCAGCTCAACAAATGCAGTAACAGTTACTTAATATGCAAAGCCTGTAATAACCCCCCCTCGTTCAGGTTCAAAAAATTTATAATCACAGGTGAATCCAACGGTAGCAGCAGGACATGACCCTCATCATTTTAACAGATATGGTTCCTAAAACAATCTTCCAAATCAATACGCATACTTATGTTTATTATCTCTACCTTCGTAAACAACTTTCAGCAGAATTACCAAAATTATTTACAATTGATCATAAAAGGATAAATGGTTAGCAAAACTTTTCTTAGCCAA
This sequence comes from Hemerocallis citrina, assembly GCA_017893485.1. Lineage (NCBI taxonomy): Eukaryota > Viridiplantae > Streptophyta > Magnoliopsida > Asparagales > Asphodelaceae > Hemerocallis > Hemerocallis citrina. The sequence goes on from CM030361.1 coordinate 45,416,726, forward strand.
AAAGTAGGACAGAGTTTGGAAAACCCCTTCATTGCCTATAGATTCCTCAAATATGACGCCAGCACTAAGTAGAGAAGTCTGGGCGCCAGGACCAGGTTCATAAATAGTGTAAGAAATTGTCACATCTTTAGTCAAACATTGTGAGCTTTAGCCCATCCCATTTAGATGGAAAGTTCTTACAAGATTATACACATCCTTGCGAATATGTTGAGCACAGGGCTTTTCAGATAGATAAATATGACTAAGCACTGTAGTCTGAAAAATGGTAGGGAAATTATAATCTTTCTTGTAGTAAAAATAAATATGTGGTGCTTAAAAAAAGTAGACAATATCAAATATGGAAAAATGGGCACTCTTTTGAATGTTATTTTAGATAAAATATTATCGAATTCCTAGTAGCTAATGTACCTAAATAGTTTTGTAGATTTCATATGTTTTTGAGGCATAATAAAGAAATTACAGATATATGATTTTTAACTACGTGCTTGATCTAGGCACAGCTGAAGGAAATAAAGGGAGAAAAAGCCCAACCAGCTACTAGAGGAAATCAAACTTGAGGAAAGGAATACACACAAAAAACATCTAAATTCTCCGTAGTTCACCATGAGGAGTTAAAACATACAACGCACACCAACAACTCAGACAGAGATTAGTGTCATCCATAAGTTTGCAAACATGAATTATATCATGGACAACTGTTTAAGTTCAACACCTCACTAGACAGAATCCCATTAGCAAAATGTGTATGAGCTTTCATGCATTCTCAGAATGAGATTAAAGACCGCCAATGGACGAATCCTAATTAAGAAAGAACAAATTGACATTTAATAATAGACGGGTATTTAAGCCACATCCAAAGTCACTAGAGTCTAATAAATAAAACATGTATGTGAGCACTCATGCATGATAAGTACGAGATTACAGACCACCCATGGAGGGATCCTAATTGCAAAAGGCAAAATTGAAGCATCAAATATATCACAGAATTCAGAGACGATTAAGATAAATTAAAAAATATATAGAGAGAAAACCCTCAACTTATGAGCATGCACCACACATATGTAGATTGGAAATTTCTAGTGAAAATGACCATGCTTACCTGCTGAAGGATTTGCAATCCAACCCCAACAATCAATGCCCGCCTAACTCCAGGTTCAAGAAGATCGGCCCATCTCATCCCTTTAGCAGCTTCTTCTGACGGATGAACCATCGCAGGCCCCACCGGGTGCTGGTTCATGAGCTCCTTAGAGTAAAGAGCAGGCTGGCTCACCAGTGCAGCAGCTTGAATGAACTCACCTTCTTCTGGAACATCACCTCCAGGAATCGAAACAACAGAACCCCTACGTGACCCAGCACCCCCCTCTTGGTGCAGATATATTCTCTGGAACCCTCCTTCTTTCTTGCCATCAGCACCTTCTCTCTCAGACCATTTCCAAGCAAGTTGCCATCCACCACCAATACCCATGGCCTCCCCACCAGTTCCTCCCTGCATCAGGCTACTGTGTCTCCTCATATTCAAAGCACTCCCATGAGTCTTTCCATCTATATTGCTTGTTTCTTGGCGAGAGAGAAGTGGACTGTGTAAGTCATCGGAATCACCACCAGCACCATCAGAACCATAGTCATCACCACCGTCCCTTTGACCGTTCTCTTCATCCCATTGTTCATTCTTGGCTTGATTCTCGGCAACACTAAACATGCTGCCAAAGTTTGGGAAGAGGGTGCTTCTCATGCTCCCATGTTGCGGTAGGTTCTCATGGACACTCCCAAAGAGAGTGACTAGAGGGTCCATCAGAGGAATATTGCTCTGGCTCTCCATGCTTCCATGACGAGATATGATACCGAGGGCACTACCAAGCATGCTTTGTCCCTTTGCAGGTCGGGCAATCCAGGATTGGCCCTGTTCGAGCCCATAGAGAGTGATCTGGTCCTTCTCAGCGCCTGCTCCATGGTCATCGTTTAGTTCGCTGGCAGGTCCTATTATGTATTCTTCAATGGCTGTGTCCCCACCGACACACAAGCCCTCAACCAGCAGAGCCATTTCTCCTGAAAAGGGAACATAATGCAGAATCAGTACATGAGCTGAACAATTATTCACTGTAAGGAAAAAATAATAGATACTGAGATATTATAGGATAGACCAAATTAGTGAATGAAATATTTCACAACTGTGCCTCATCCACAAGGATGCAAGCGGAATACAGAGGAACATGGTGTTCCCATATCAATGTTCGTTTGTATTTGCTTGCAGATATGGACACGAAGGCGGATATTACTTGGACACGTGGCTTAATTACCAATCTGATCAAAAATGAATTTGAACCAAATTTGTTAAGAATGTTAGTCACTTTCAGATAGTTTAGCACTATCCAAATTCATAAAATATTTCAAACGCTCGGATGACGGATCAGGATGTCAAATTCCCTAATCTTCCATGTGTAGGAAAATTTCACCAGTAATGCTTAAGTCTCGCGAATACATAAGCAAAACCAGAAGATCTAGTGAAAATTGTGCCTGCCAAATCCATAAACACAAAAATTTAGGAATCCAGAGTGTGGATTAGGACATAAAAAAGAATCATCTGCTTTCACGAGAGGTCAATAAATACTTTGCCTTTTCTCTGTCATACATGTTGTACCTATGCATCGGTGGGAGAACTGACAGATAGGTTCTAAGTCTAACGTTTCAATTGTTGAAAATTTAAAATTTTATAACGAAAAAATCTATTTAGAAAAATGGGGTTCATTCTGCTCTTACTTACATTCGTTTTGACCTTATGTAGCACATGTTGTGCACGTTACCATTTGCATCCATATTCCATATCTTCCACAGCTTGTAAAAGGCTTTGATGAACAATGTTACAAGGGCCTTAATTATCTTCATCATTGGTTTCGTGGAGTTTCAAGAGACTTCGTCTAGTAACCGAATGTGGTCTTACTAAACCATTGTGTGCCATTATAATGGACATAATTTTTTGTAACATACGACACATTTAATCTCCATTTATACCTCAACTTTGACCATTTCTTATGTGCATATTTATATAGGGATGCCATTTTTACATCCAAATGTGAAATACATTGGAAGAAACAAAAACCTATGCACGTCCTCGACAAGTTAAAACTTTCTTCCCTTCTCCATTTTCTCTACGCCCTTTATAATACTCGTCCTAGTAGTTGAGCACTTGTTATTGATTGGGATCTCCCTCCACTCATTCATGCTCGTGGAGCTAGCCAGTAGTTCAGGAGTTTAATACCACTAGGTGTGGAAGACTGTCCTAGGTTGTTTGCACATGAAACGGCGGTCTACCACTTAGTGCAAAGAGTGTCTCATTTTACTTTCAAGGCCGGGCAAGCCAAATCTAAACCCTTTTACCTTTCATTATATTTTATTGTTCATTTTATGCAAAACCATATTTCTTGATATTACGTGTGTTAATTATAAAGGCAATATTTTCTTGCTCCAATTTCTTCCAACATCAATTGCTCATTAACATATTTATTTTTCCACTGCAGGCTGATAACAGGTTCTTGACCAAGTATTGTATCAAGCAGGCCAAAATTACTAGGAATATTTGATACCATGCTCTTCACTCTGATTAACACATTTGAAACCCATAAATCTAATAAAGTTTGACTTTGAAAAACTTAACCATAACCATAACCTGGAACTAAAGAGAACAAATTAAACAAACTATTTCTCAAATTGTCCAAACTGCTCATTCTAGAAAAAAAAGGCATGCACTAGAGATCATGTGATTAAAGGATTTATGAGTTAGAAGTAATTCACTGAAATTTTTAAATCTGCGTCCTGGGATAAAAGAAATAAACAAAACTGTGCTAATTTCAACACTGTAACAAAAAAGTCATACCTAAAATTTGTAGATTGGAATTATCATGTTGAAGGCTATGGACCGATCTACAATATAACTAAGCAAATAGGATTTTAATATGTGCACACAAAACATAGCCCTGAAAAGACGAGAACATCCTCTACTAATACTCTTAACTTAAAATTCAAAAATTACATTATTTATTACTATAATTTTTAGTCCATATTATAGGAGGTTTATTTATTTCTTTATTTTTCAGAGTATATTGTTTGGATTTATACTTTTAAAATTTTAAATATTATGATAGGGTATTCTGAATTAAATCTGTTTATTGTTTTTTGGGTTCATGATTTATTATGAATTAAATGTGTTTTCTATTCTTTTTTCTCATAAGGGCCTTAAAAAAATAGGCATGTGCATTATTGCACATGGGGGTACTCTAGTATCTACTATATAACTAAGCAAAAAGGATTGTTGCTGCCCACTACCCCTAAAATTACCAATATACCCATAAAACAAATAACCCCAATCAAAAAATAATCAAGTCAGATAAACCTAAAAACAAAATAAGAAACTAATCAGACCTACAAAAAGAAACAACCATCCCAATTAAATCTCATCCATATTCATAAATTGTTATAAATAAGTATTTCATGAGTTGTAGATAAATTAAGAAAATCGTGTGCATTATTGCACGCAGGTTAAGCTAATGGTACACTAATACGAAAGCAAAATATAGATATGAGAGGATAAAGATGTGCAATTCAAAACATAAAATTTCCAGATATGGTTACTATGAATCCTTTAATGACTGTCAAGCTATGGATAATTAGGATACAGAATCTCATAGCAAATCCTCTAGTGATTTTTACCAAAGAAGAAATCTAGACCTACTTGTATGCTGTAGTCATCCAATGGATGACTCGCACAATTTATCATGATCTTAACAACATAGATATCTAGGGAAAAGTTACTACATTATTTCATTGCCTTCCCCCTTGAACCGATTGGTCTATAAGTTTTACTGCCAAGAGTCCGTTATTAGAAATTAATTGATTCAAAAGATTATGATAACCAATTCATGTGCTTTTTCTTCCATTGACATTTTAGTCATAAATAATGGCATAACAAATCACAGTAATTTAGTATCAAAATAATCATTATCGTCAAGAAAAGTGAGAATTCAAGAAGTGCATCTACAAGTACAATTCAATGCTGAACCTAGTACCCAAACACTAAAGAATCAACTTGTTACGATTGATATCCCAACATTGATGTCCCCAACACATTATAAATTTTAGTGTGTGCTAAAAGAGTATCTGCACTAAATTTCTCAATATATGATACACAATAGATAAACCTACACCAGCTAATTAGGGTAAGTGATAAAATAGCTGTCACCTAAAGCAAGTGATGCATTCTAGAAATAGCCCAAGCAAACAACATTGGCGATAAAATATCAGAATGATCAATGATAAACACAGATGAATTCAAAAGAAAAGAATGGATTAACTTAAAGCAAATAGTTTGACAGGAGTGTTTCCAAAAGATACTTCACTTCAAAATATGCATATACATTAGATTCAAAGTGAAAATAAAGGTAAGCTGTAGTGCTTCAAACCTGAGACATCTTCCCTTCCACGTAATCTCTGGAGAACCTTTTTCGCCTCCGCCATTCTTCCTTTACTCACAAGCCACCTTGGAGATTCGGGCAAATAGAAAATGGTAAGAGTAAAATACAGAAGGGAAGGGATGGAAAGAACTCCCAACATCACTCTCCAGTTTGGCTGTGGCAGTAGCGACATAGCAAAAACCATACAGTACGAGAAAAACATGCCTCCGGAGCCACAGAACTGAGGAAGTGTATTCAGTAAACCCCTAATCTCTGCTGGGGCTGTCTCGGAGATATAAACAGGAACAAGAGTGACAGCCAAACCGATTCCAAAGCCATCAATAAGCCTTGCTAAAAGTAGCATATAGACATTGGGAGCCCATAACATCAATAGACCACTAACAAAGTAGAGAATCGATGAGACAATTAACATAGGCCGTCTACCAACCGAATCTGATACAGGCCCAGAAAACGTCGTAATAATTGTGGCTCCAATTAATGACATAGCGACTATTAACCCTTCAACGGTAGGTTGAGTCTCTAGACTAAATTCCCTCTTTATGTAAAGAACAGCACCTGACAAAGGATGAAACATGGGAATTATATGAACTGAAGACTAGCTTCCAATCTTTACTATGGGTACGTAACACACAGAATTTGTTTAGCAAAAAATGTAACACAAAATTTACATGGTTGAACCCTTGATAAATTAGTTGGAAATATAGTTTCATAAAATATACTTTTTGTCAACAATATTTGGCTTCACATTCACAGAAGATAAATGAAACCAATGTTGTAGAAAGTGGTTAGCAGGGCAAAGCTGAGAAGACAAGATTTCAGCTTTTGTAAAAAGTGCCAAGACTACTTAAAAATAAATATTTAAGAAAAATAAACTTACTTATTAAAATGTAAAGAAAATTTTCATAATAATTAAGAGAGTGCATAGCTAATACCACCTTTTTTTCACACTAATAAATTTACGACAATTAACTGCATTGACAGTACTAAATCGACAAACTAACTTGAGAAAGTAGTATTCGGAGACAGGATTCTTAGTCAATCCTAAAGCCAGGCTAAAGCACTACAGAAAGCTTATGCAAAAGTGGGGAAAGAATGGTGAGCCTTTAGTGGCTTTTTACAACTACAAATGAAACTATGCAAGCACGACAGTATCCAGATGACTAAATTCAACAGCACTTTTAGAAAAGTAGAATAACAGACAAACATGATAGTTTGATAAAATGGACATATACAATTGAAACATACAGTCAGTCACTCGTTCAGAAAAATGATTTATCACCTGCGATGGTAGCATTATCCCATCCCTGCAGTAAATTACCAATAGTAGCAGCTATTGCTACAAAAACAGCTGCACTCATTTTCGCTATAGCCTACTTCACAAATCAGTAAACCTGCAGTCGAAATTCAGTACCAAAATTAGTTTCAATAAGATCCCAAAAGACCCATGAAAGATCTGATCAAAATTCTGGTACACTCCACTCAGATCTATGTAGTGAAAGCCACAACAAACATTAACACGACTAAGAAATAAAATTGAGTTTGAAACAAAATCGCGAAACCCATCAAGTAAAAATCAAAGACGGAAAGACTCCCATGAATAAAAACATCAAGACAACATGCAATTGGGTTAAAAGAAAAGATACCCATCAATCTAATAACAAAAGAAAACTTTGGAAATTCGAAATTTTGGTGGTATCTTCTTACCCAATGAAGGAATCTAACAGTGATGAAAGTGAAGCCAGAGGTAGTAATGAATCAAAATCAAAGAGTATGAGAACCACAAACCGCCATTTGAGATGGAAAAGAAAACCCTAAAACAAAGATTCAAGTTGATGCAGTAGCCATTCTTTAAAATAAAAATAATATAAATAAATAAAAGAGGATATTTTTAGTAAGTGACAAAGCACGCTACAGAGGAAGCAACAAGGCCGCAATCAAAACCAATACGATGGCCCAGCAAAGAAAGCGAAACCACAACCCCTGAAGAAACTACAACCGTTACCTCCAATCTCACTAATATAATATTCAATTATATTATATAACTAGTAATATACACGTGTGATGCACGTATTAAATTTTTTTAAAAAAAATGAAGTAAAAATACTGATTTACACGTGCAATACATGTCTTAATAAATATGATTATATATATTTAAAAGTAAATGTGAAAATTATGATGGGAGAGTTGGAGGTGCACGTGCGTTTCACGTAAGTAGATATATTTACAATTCCAACTCTTCCATTAAAATAGTAGAAATTATATATTATATTATAGATAGATAGATAGATAGATTAATAGATAGTAATTTACACGTGTGATGCACATTTAATATATTTTTAAAAATTAAAGTAAAAAATCTGACGTAGTGTGGACTCGAACCTAAGACCTTCTTCATATTAGTTATGCACGTGCAATTTACATGTTGGTAAATTTACAAATGACACTAAGGCCTTCTCCCATTATAATATTAAAGATTAGAGATTAGAGATTATTATTATTATTACTAGTAATTCACACGTGCGATGCACATCTTAATAAATATATATTTTTTAAAGTAAATATTTTTAGTCTAACCTCATACCTGAGACCTGTTTATGTTAGTTATGCGCGGACAATGCATGTCTTAATAAAAATAAATAAATAAAAAACTCTGACGTAGTGATAACTCGAACCCGAAACCTCCTTCATATTAGTTATGTACGTGCATCACACGCATTGATAGATTGACACTTAGGCATTCTCCCATTATAATATTGGAGATAGAGATAAATGGTTAGATTTTTTTTTGCCGTACTAGGCCACTTTTTGAAACTATTTGCGATTATGGACCACTTTCCATACTATTAGCGCTTGTGGGCTATTTAGTGCCACGTCAGCAGCGATTGTTATTCCTATTAGCAGCTTCTTTCTTTTGGAGATCGCTAATGGGAATAGCGACATCTTTTTCATAAATAAATAAAAAATTATTTATTGTCACTATTCATATTAGCGACCAAAGTATATATGAAGTTGCTAATTTGATTAACGACTTTAAATGAACTGTATTGAGACATTTAACGAGCTCTACAGAAGTCTCTCTGGAGAAAAAAAAATTGTTTAAATTGTGGTCGCTAATGAGAATAACAACCACAATAAATAGTGGTCGTTATTTCTACTAGCGACCACTGTTATAACTCAAGATAGCAATAAGATATAGAGAGAGAAGAGAGAGAGAGAGAGAAAGAGAGAGAGAGAGATGTTGTGGTTGTCATCATTGTTGATTCTTGATTTTGATGATCACAACACAGTGCAACTTGTGTCTATGTTATACAGCTAACATTGCAGTGTACATACCAAAGACAATTCTAGCTGAACAAATGAACAAGCTCAAAAAGATACAGATGAAGACTTCAAGACAAGGATCAAGACTTGAGACAAGACTCAAGACTCAAGACTTCAAGCTCAAATGTGTTATATTGTTGTGTCTTGTAAACATTGTATTTTACTTTCTGTTGAGTCTTAGTCTGATGTAAAGCCTTGTCAACACACACACTCAAAATATTTCATAATGTGTGTTTCTTAAAAACCCCCAAAAAGAGTCAAAACAGTTTGAAGAATTTTAACTCTTGAGTACCAGTCGACTTAAGCTTCTGCCAGTCGACTGATAGTACAAAACTATTTAAAATTATTCAAACTCTGATCAGTCGACTCATATGGCAACCCAGTCGACTGTTCGAGAGCTTTTGACCGTTTTCTGTTTTTCAAAATCGAATTTTTTCAAACTCAAAAGTTCTGATCTGTTGGTTGACAGTTGTGTAACTGTTTTTCCCAACGTTCAGGAGATCAAACTCTTTATATAGAGTTTCATATCTCACTGAAAAGAACGACTTGATTTTTCATACACTCGAGCATTTTGTGAAGAACATTCTAAGTGATTTTTCTGTGAGAAACAAAGCTCTCAAGTTCATACACTTTGGTTCTCTACATTCAGTCCAGTATAGCATTGAATTCGCTCTGGACTGAGTATAGAAGTCGACCTATTTTGTTAGCCACGTGCATCAACACATACACCAACAAGGCTATAGGTTGACTGTAAAGTATTCTTGTACTCTTGCTCTCGGTTGGAGAGTGGTTTTGACTCTTGGTTGTAGAGTCGGTGTCTTTTCACTCTTGGTAGTAGAGTGGGTTGCTTTCTCTGGTTGAGAGAAAGGACTACGGGTTAGACAAGGTTGTTGTCTTAACGCCGTAGGGTATTCTTGTAATTTTTCAAGAATAGTGGAAATCTCAAGTGGGTTGCTTGGGGACTGGATGTAGGTCGGGAGGACCGAACCAGGATATATCTTGTGTACTCTGTGATTGATTATCTTGTGTTTGCATTTACTTTTGCTTATTTAAGTTCTGCAAAACTTGTCTGGCCAGTCGACTTAGCTTCATATCAGTCGACTGATCAGTCTTGTATTAGTTGTTCTCTTTGTTTCATCAGTCGCCTGCCTTATCTATAAGTCGACTGCATCGAGAGTTTAAATTGCCTTTATTTTGGCTATATCAGTCGACTGGTTCACCACTAAGTCGACTGTGCCGAGAGAAATTATTTATTCCGCAATTTATTTTTGATAAACACTATTCACCCCCCCTCTAGTGTTTGTTGCTTCGCCTACAGGATCCAACAATCATCGTCATAATATTGACTAGGTATGTAGGCTAGCCGATAAAGACTAGGCATGTAGGCTACTACTAGTAATCTACAAGAAATGTTGTGGTTGTCATCATCATCTCCATCTCCATCTCCATGGTCCTCACATTCATCATCAATTTCTCTCCCACTTGTGGTCGCTAGTAGGAATGGCGACCACAGTTTATTGAGGTCGCTATTCCCACTAGCGACTTCAGTTTCAAAAAAAATTATTGACTTTTAAAGATACAGAAAGAAGAAATCATTGGCTTTTAAAGCCATGACAGACTCAGAAGATGAGGAAGAAGATGAAGAAGAAATAGCAATGTTCACTCGGAGATTCAAGAAGTTCTTGAAGAAAGGTAAGTTTCATTCTAAAGTTAGAGATACTAATGACCCTCCTACATGTTTCAGGTGCAATAAAATAGGTCACATGAAGAAGGATTGTCCCTTAGAGAATGCAAAGAATAAGGGAAAATCATCCAACTTCAAGAAGGACAAATATCCAAAGAACAAATTTGCCAAGAACAAGAAGGCTTATCAAGCTACATGGGATGATAGTGATTCATCTTCCGAAGAAGAAACGGATGAAAATAACGAGGTGGCAAATGTTTGTTTCATGGCTGCACAAGAGCATGTAAGTAATGATTATGATTCCGAAGATCTTCTTGATGCTTTTAATGAAATATTCCAAGAGTTGAAGAAAGAAAAGATTAGAGTTAAGAATCTTGAGAAAGTGAATCAAACACTTAATCAAGAAAATCTTAACCTTGATAAGGAAGTAAAATCCTTAAATTCTCGCATTGCAAGTTTAGATACTGATCTTGAAACTCTCAAAAAGAATTATGAAGAGATTTCAAAGAACGTATCTAAGTTTAACAAAGGCAAAGAAAATTTAAATGATATGCTTCATCATCAAGTTACATCTAGTCAAAAATTTGGACTTGGTTTTAACAAATCTTCTATAAAAGAATCTCCTGTAGTAAACACTAGTAAGAATAAATCAGCATCTATTTCTAGTGTTACACACAAGTTGTATGATTTCTTTGCAAAGCCAATGGTTGTTAATTTCAGTGATAAAAGCAAAACTAACGTTCGGTTAAGTCGACTGAGCCATACAACCAGTCGCCTGTCCAGAGAAAGTGGATCTTATTTCACGAGATCAAAACCTCTTATAAGTCGACCTAGTGTATCTACCAGTCGACTGATGTACACCAACAGGCGACTGAACAACACTGGTAAGTCGACTGGACAGAACAAATTAGTATGGATTCCAGTCAGTCTAAATCAGAATGATAGAATTGCTTATATCAACTCTTATATGCTAAATGTGTGTAATTCTACTTATTATATTCCTGCTTATGGAGGAAGATCAAACTCTTCATGGGTTTGGTTTCCCCCAAACTTATGTGTTTTGGACCCAATAAAAAGGGTACCATATTTACCTTACATTTTTTATAGGTACCCAAGAAAGAACGTTGGATATTAGACAGCGGATGTTCAAAACACATGACAGGGCATGCCAACCTACTATCCACCATTCAAAGTATAGATGGAGGAACCGTCACCTTTGGAGATAACAACAAAGGCAAAGTCATCGGTATTGGCATAGTCGGTAAAACTTCTAATCCTACTATAGAAAATGTATTATTAGTTAGTGGTTTAAAGCATAATCTCTTAAGCATTAGTCAATTGTGTGATAAAGGATATAAAATAGTTTTTGAAAAAGATGCATGCTTAATTTATGATTCTACTATGCAAAATGTTGTTTTTCAAGGTTTTCGTAAAAATAATATTTATGAATTGTGTTTGAATGAAATTGATTTTTCAAATGACTTGTGTTTAATAGCCTCTAACAATGAATTTTGGTTATGGCATAGAAGATTTGGACATGTGAACATGAAAAATCTCTCAAAATTATCTAAATATAACCTAGTTAAAGGACTGCCAAAACTATCCTTTAAAAAGGATAAGTTATGTGATGCAAGTCAACTAGGAAAACAAATCAAATCCACTTTTAAAACAAAAGACGTAATCTCTACTAGTAGGCCACTTGAATTACTTCATATGGATTTATTTGGCCCTACTAGAGTTGCTTCTTTAAATAAAAGTAGATATGTGTTTGTTTTAGTAGATGATTTTTCGAGATTCACTTGGACATTCTTTTTAAAACATAAAAATGATGCTTTTGAAGAATTTGCACATTTTTGTAAACGTATTCAAAATTAAAGATCTCTAACCATAGTCACTATTAGAAGTGATCATGGTGGAGAATTTGAAAATGAAACATTTACAGAATATTGCAATAAGAATGGTATAACACATTCATTTGCATTTCCTAGAGCTTCACCACAAAATGAAGTGGTTGAAAGGAAAAATAGGACCTTGCAAGAATGTGCACGTACTATGCTTGTTGAAAGCAATCTACCAAAGCATTTTTGGGCTGAAGCTGTTGCTACAGCTTGTTATGTTTTAAATAGAATTCTTCTAAGACCTAAACTAAAGAAGACTTGTTACGAGTTATTTTTTAATAAAATTCCTAAAGTCTCTTACTTCAAGACATTTGGTTGCAAGTGTTTTATTCTAAACACAAAAGATAATTTAGACAAATTTGATCCTAGATCTAATGAGGGTATCTTTTTAGGATACTCAAATAGGAGTAAAGCATATAGAATTTTCAATAAGTCTACAATGACTATTGAAGAATCAATGCATGTTACATTCGATGAATCTTTACCTTCATCAACCTTAAATAAAGATAATGAAACTGATTTATCACCTTTAGATAATGTGATTAAATCCTTAAAGCAAACTAACCTATCTGATAAGTCGACTGATAAGATCTCCCAGGCGACTGACGTAAAGCAGTCGACTGAAGAACAAGTCAAGTCGACTGATCCGATTGAGATATCTTCAACTTTACCAAAGTCATTTATTGAAGTTAAAGATCATCCTCATGACTTAATAATTGGTGACATCTCCCATGGTATTCAGACACGTTCACATGTTAATATGATCTCTCATACAGCATTCTTGTCGGATTTTGAACCGAAAAATATACAAGAAGCTTGTGAGAATGAATATTGGATGAATGCCATGCAAGATGAACTAAACCAATTTATAAGGAATGATGTATGGAATTTAGTTCCTAGACCTCCTGATCAGACTATCATTGGTACCAAATGGGTATTCAAGAATAAGTTAGATGAATCAGGACAAGTTGTAAGGAACAAGGCTAGATTAGTTGCCCAAGGATATAATCAAGAAGAAGGTATAGATTTTGATGAAACATATGCTCCTGTTGCTAGACTAGAATCTATTCGTATTTTATTATCTTTTGCTTGTTTTATGAATTTTATACTTTATCAAATGGATGTAAAAAGTGCTTTTCTTAATGGGTTTATCAAGGAAAATGTTTATGTTAAACAACCACCAGGTTTTGAACATGAACAATTTCCAGATCATGTTTTTAAATTGAAAAAGGCTTTATACGGTCTTAAACAAGCACCTCGTGCTTGGTATGATCGTCTGAAAACTTTTCTTTTAGAAACAGGATTTGAAATAGGTAAAGTAGACACTACTTTGTTTATCAAAAGAGTTAAGAATGATATCTTAATCATACAAATATATGTTGATGATATAATTTTTGGTTCTACTAATAATAATCTGTCAAGAATTTGCTAATACCATGAAAAATAAATTTGAGATGAGTCACATGGGTGAACTCAATTATTTCCTTGGATTGCAAATTAAACAGTCCTCAAATGGCATATTTATAAATCAAGGCAAATATGCAAAGGAATTACTCAAACGTTTTAACATGAATAGTACTAGTAGTAAATCAACACTTATGGCTACTACTACTACTCTTGACAAAGATTTATTGGGTAAGAGTGTTGATCAAAAACTCTATCGAGATATGATTGGTTCACTCTTATATATTACTGCAAGTAGACCAGATATTATGTTCAGCGTATGTTTATGTGCTAGATATCAATCTAGTCCTAAAGAGTCTCATTTAAAAGCAGTAAAACGAATTTTAAGATATATTAAAGGCACATCTGAATATGGTTTATTTTATCCACGCACCGATAATTTTCAACTTTTGTCTTATAGCGATGCCGATTTTGCTGGAAGCAAAACTGATCGCAAGAGTACTAGTGGCACATGTCACTTTTTGGGACATTCCCTAGTATCTTGGTGCAGTAAAAAGCAAAACTCTGTATCCCTATCAACCACAGAAGCTGAGTATATCGCTGCAAGTTTGGCATGTGCACAAATTTTATGGATGAAACAAACCTTATTAGATTATGGTATTTCATTTGAGAAACCCTCAATTATGTGTGATAATACCAGTGCAATTAATTTATCTAAAAATCCGATTTAACATTCACGTACGAAACATATTGATATTCGACATCATTTTCTACGTGATCATGTTTTAAAAGGAGATATATCTTTAGACTTTATCTCTACTGATAAACAAGTAGCAGATATATTTACCAAGCCCCTTAAGGAAGATACTTTCATTAATTTAAGAAGAGAACTTGGAATTTGTGATTTTATTGATATTTGCTGAAAATTGTTACTGTTAAGTCGACTATACTTTTGAGTAAGTCGACTGTACTGCTTTTTAAATACATACAATTTTTTTTTTCTGACCAGTCGCCTGGTTCCTCTACCAGTCGACTGGTTAGTAGACTTAAAATGTTTATTTTCTTCTCGACTCAGTCGACTGATCTCCATACCAGTCGACTGTCGCGAGCTAAATCATCTTCAGCGACTATTCATCGCGTCTTTTGAGATGGAATTCACTCATTTTTCAACCCGTGATCTTTCATCCTCACCGTCGATTTCACCTCTCCTTGATCTCAGCCGTTCCCTCACAGTTAAAACCCCTTTTCACCAGCCGCTTTCACTTCTTACCGTTCTCAAGCTTTTACCCCCAATTTCAAAACCCTAGTTTTGGAGAAGAAGGTGATCAGTGCTGCTTGTGCTTGCTCCTGCTCGATTCTCTCTCTCTTTTCTTAGGTATAACCCTTTCGACTCTTTACTCATGGCACCCAAACGATCGAAAAGATCTCATGAGGGTACTTCTTCTTCACAAGAATACACCCAATATCTTTTGAGTCCCGATCTTCTTGATCGTTGGTATGTCTTTTGCACCATTCAAATCTTCCCTGGAAGATTTGTCAATTTTACTGATCTAGACCGTTTTAATCTCATTCCACTATTCCAAAACTGTAGTCTTTATGACTTTTTATCATTATCAAACCAACCAAATTACTATCCCTAACTCATTTATTTGTTTTATACAAATATGAGAGTTGTTCAAAAACCAAATGGGGATGTATTAATCCGTTCGTCAGTGAAAAATGTTAAAATGACTATCACACCGACTAGGATTAATGCGATGTTGGGTATCGATGATGATGGAATTCCTCTTGATGAAGTTATTTTAGATGATGCTTCTATATTATCTAAAATTTTATTACCTAATTCTCGACTTCCAATGACAAGCAGAAATCTACAACCAATTGATAAGCTTGTCGGTAGGATCTTGAGTTATAACATCCTTCCTAAAAAGGGGAGTTATGACCAATATTCTATTGAGTTACAAAGAGCTATATATGCAATTTTGGGTAGGATAGCTGTTAATTAGGGTCAAGTTATTTTTTCTAAACTCACTCAAGACCACATTCACTTTATACCCTTTGGAGCTTTTCTTACTAGAGTCTTTACAGCTTTTGGTGTTGATCTAGATTCGGAGACAAATGTTGTTTCTCGTTATGACTGTTTTGATCGTGCTAGTTTGGCACGTATGAAACTCATTGATGCTCCTACTCGATCACCCCCTAGATCTCCTCCTTTTTCCCAAGCTCCTTTAGGTTCTACTTCTAGACCTAGAGCCTCTCAACCTTCTACATCTGTTGATCCACCTCTCCCTCAAGCCAATTATGATGACCCTCGTACCATGTACGACTGTGTGTCCTACCTAATGAACCATTCAGTCACTGTCGATACACATCTTTCTACCCTTGGTTCCAAACTAGACCATATTAATTCTGAGATAGCCAATCTCACTCATCTCTTCACTTCTCAGTTTCCTCCTCCTTCTCAAGATGATGACGAAGACTCCGAAGAAGATGATTGAAGATTACTTATTTTCTTTTTAATAATGTAATTTGCTTTTTAATGCATTTGTTTTTATGTATTAGACTTTCTCTCTTTCAATGCAAAAAAAACTTGTTACTTTATGCTTTTTGATGATAACAAAGGGGGAGAAGTTTCTGTGTTAAAATCTGTGTGTTATAATCTGTGCTATGTTCTGCTTATGTGTGTTATAATCTGTGCTATGTTATGCTTATGTGTTTTTATGTTTTTTTTGATTTGTTAACATTGTTCTGGGTATTAACAAATATATCTGGTCAGTCGACTGCCCACAGAGATACAGTCGACTGCTGATAGCTACTGCATCTGTGCTTACTGTTTTTTATTTTTTTCTAAGTATGGCTTACTGGTCAGTCGCCTTACTTTGTTGATAAGTCGACTGATATATATATCTTACTTGTTTTTTAAGACAATGCATATTTTGTTTTTATAAGGGGGAGCATGTCTTCACTATGCTTGTATATTATCGTTTATTATCAGCTATTGTGTTGTCATCATCAAAAAGAGGGAGAATGTTGATTCTTGATTTTGATGATCACAACACAGTGCAACTTGTGTCTATGTTATACAGCTAACATTGCAGTGTACATACCAAAGACAATTCTAGCTGAACAAATGAACAAGCTCAAAAAGATACAGATGAAGACTTCAAGACAAGGATCAAGACTCGAGACAAGACTCAAGACTCAAGACTTCAAGCTCAAATGTGTTATATTGTTGTGTCTTGTAAACATTGTATTTTACTTTCTGTTGAATCTTAGTCTGATGTAAAGCCTTGTCAACACACACACTCACACACACTCAAAATATTTCATAATGTGTGTTTTTTAAAAACCCCCAAAAAGAGTCAAAACAGTTTGAAGAATTTTAAGTCTTGAGTACCAGTCGACTTAAGCTTCTGCCAGTCGACTGATAGTACAAAACTGTTTAAAATTATTCAAACTCTGATCAGTCGACTCATATGGTAACCCAGTCGACTGTTCGAGAGCTTTTGACCGTTTTCTGTTTTTCAAAATCGAATTTTTTCAAACTCAAAAGTTCTGATCCGTTGGTTGACAGTTGTGTAACTGTTTTTCCTAACGTTTAGGAGATCAAACTCTTTATATAGAGTTTCATATCTCACTGAAAAGAACGACTTGATTTTTCATACACTCGAGCATTTTGTGAAGAACATTCTAAGTGATTTTTCTGTGAGAAACAAAGCTCTCAAGTTCATACACTTTGGTTCTCTACATTCAGTCCAGTATAGCATTGAATTCGCTCTGGACTGAGTATAGAAGTCGACCTATTTTGTTAGCCACGTGCATCAACACATACACCAACAAGGCTATAGGTTGACTGTAAAGTATTCTTGTACTCTTGCTCTCGGTTGGAGAGTGGTTTTGACTCTTGGTTGTAGAGTCGGTGTCTTTTCACTCTTGGTAGTAGAGTGGGTTGCTTTCTCTGGTTGAGAGAAAGGACTACGGGTTAGACAAGGATGTTGTCTTAACGCCGTAGGGTATTCTTGTAATTTTTCAAGAATACTGGAAATCTCAAGTGGGTTGCTTGGGGACTGGATGTAGGTCGGGAGGACCGAACCAGGATATATCTTGTGTACTCTGTGATTGATTATCTTGTGTTTGCATTTACTTTTGCTTATTTAAGTTCTGCAAAACTTGTCTGGCCAGTCGACTTAGCTTCATATCAGTCGACTGATCAGTCTTGTATTAGTTGTTCTCTTTGTTTCATCAGTCGCCTGCCTTATCTATAAGTCGACTGCATCGAGAGTTTAAATTTCCTTTATTTTGGCTATATCAGTCGACTGGTTCACCACTAAGTCGACTGTGCCGAGAGAAATTATTTATTCCGCAATTTATTTTTGATAAACACTATTCACCCCCCCTCTAGTGTTTGTTGCTTCGCCTACAGGATCCAACAATCATCGTCATAATATTGACTAGGTATGTAGGCTAGCCGATAAAGACTAGGCATGTAGGCTACTACTACTAATCTACAAGAAATGTTGTGGTTGTCATCATCATCTCCATCTCCATCTCCATGGTCCTCACATTCATCATCAATTTCTCTCCCACTTGTGGTCGCTAGTAGGAATGGCGACCACAGTTTATTGAGGTCGCTATTCCCACTAGCGACTTCAGTTTCAAAAAAAATTATTCAAAGAGAAGTAGCTCTATGGATTTTATTAAGTGTTTCAATACAGTTTATTTAAGGTTGCTAATAAGATTGGCGACTTCAAATATGCTTTGGTCGTTAATAAGAATAGCAATAGCAAACAAAATTCCAAAAAAAAATAAATAGAGACTGTTATTCCCATTAGCAATATTCTAAAGGAAGATGCCGCTAATAAGAATAGCGGCCGCTGCTGACGTGGCAGCAAGTAGCCCACAAACGCTAATAGTTTGGAAAATGGCCCATAATCACAAATAGTTTCAAAATGTGGCCTAGTACGGCAAAAAGTTCAAACGATTATAGGTGTTTCCAAAATAGCACCCAAAGTTTTCATATTTCCAAAATAACTTCAGTAACTATTTAAGTTATTCCAAAAAAAAGCACTCGTCGTTAGTTCATGTTAAGTTTTTTACAGCAGGGGTAAAATTACCAATTTGCCCATGCCGCTTCAGTACTTCTTCTTCCCATCTCATTTATTTTTTCTCTTTAGTTCTTTTCTTTCTTTCCATCCAAAAACCCAAATGGAGCTGGAGAAGTCAATGGTAGAGCACTAGATCTTGTGAAATAGATGTTGGGAAATGCAAAAAAACCCCTTTTTCGCAACGAGGTTTTGGCAACGACGTTTTAGTCGTTGTGAAAATTAGTTACGGCAACGCGAAAGTCGTTGCTAAAAATAAAACAAAATTTTTCCGGGCCTTCACACATCCCCACCAGATTGTGTGTAGATTGGAAACGATAAATGTCGTTGCGCCAGATTGTGTGTAAATTGGAAACGACAAATGTCGTTGCGTATATTTCCTTATATCTATTGCAACGACAGTATTGTTGCCACACAAAAAAATAAAAAATAAAAATAACTTAATATCCCCCACCCCCATCAAATTCCCCAAACGATCGCCACAAAATTTTCTAATTCCCCAAACCCACCACACCAAATACACCACATCCCGCAGCCACCACTTCCGCCCTAGCTGCCACCACATCCCGCCGCCACCACATCCCGCCCTAGCCGCCGCCACATCCCGCCGCCACCACATCCCGCCCTAGCCGCAACCACGTCCCGCAGCCACCACTTCCGCCCTAGCCGCCACCACATCCAAGATTGGGAAGGCTGCAAGATAGCAACGCGGTGTTATCACATTTCAATGAGTACTCTGAGCGTTGTTTTGCTGATGTTTCAACTGATTTTTCAAGAAATACGAGACTGCTTAAATCAGTCAAGTCCGATCTAGACCACATTTTTATGAAGTTGAGGTATACTTCCTCTGCCAATGGAGGCAATACTTCCAGCTAATCCATTTGTGCCTATTAATACATGATGTTAATTTTGTTTATTCCTCGTAATATTTGTTTTGCTTAACTGTTGGGTTGCATATTGTTCTTCTATTTATATTCTTATGACTTGAAATCAGTGTGAAGTCATCACTGTAAGCATATGGCATCATTGGCTATTGTTAATTTTTGGGCATTTTCTCTTTCAGATCCACATAGTTGATGTTAATGAGAAATTTTAGGGGACTTGTCTCTAATAATGTTAGTTTACCATTTCCTTGCACATAGGTAAGTAGGTAATGTAGTTAAGTGTAGATCAATTTAGTATGTCAAGAAATTGGTAATGATCTAAACAAAAAATGAAGCATTCCATTTGCAACATGTCTAGTTATTGTTTCTGTATAGTGCAAATCCAGTATGCTTAGCGCTTACATGTTGTACAGCTTGGAAGTAAGAAAATCAGTGAGGTCTCTTCTTCGTCCTAATCTCATCCCCAGTATTTTTAGTAAAAAATATAAATAGATTAAAAAATGTGGGGTCAGTTCTTGAAATTTACTGTCATTCCAAAATGATATTGGACTAAACTTTTAGTTTTGTGCTATACATTATATCGTTACCTTAAACCTTGAAGAGGTTATTTGATTCAGTAATTCAAACGACAAGAAGGAGCATCATACCATCTAAAATCTAAAACTGGATCTATTTTTTTGTGCCCTTTAATTTTTGATCTTGTGAATTGCAGGAGCATGAAAGGAAAATTATTAGCTACATATCCTGATGCTTTTCCAGATGAAGTAACCATAACAAGCATAGTAGACCAACGACCTGATTTGAAGAGGCCTCTCTAATGGCGATAACAAGCTTTTGAAGAGGCCTCTCTAAGTAACCATAACAAGCTTTTGCAGATGAGTGTCTAACATTTTGCACAAGATATATGATTGACGTTGAAACAAAATTTAATCGTAAAGGGAGAAATGATGATGATGAGAATGAAGGCATTTTGAGAAGTAATCTAGATGTATTTAGATCCATTGGTCGTCCTTTAGGACAAGGGGTTCCATTACATCTCAGCTTCGAAGAGAGTGAACAAATCCATTTGTACATTCTCCTAAATTGTGACGAGCTTATAGAATTTGTTAAGTAAGTTTAGGAAGAGTCATCTGAACTCCATTCTTTATGCTTTCTTTGTATTCAATTGACTTCATAATGCATCTAACTATTTATATTATGTTATAATTCATTTTTAGTGAGCACAAGTTAGAGTTGGAGAAAGAGAATCCTAGAAATGTCGAGCGAAGGCATAAATTGGAGTTCTCTAGATGGATACATCAGCATGTATGTTTGATGACTTAAAGTACTTTAATCTGATTTCTAGTTTTGTAAATATTATAAATTTGATATTTTTTTCATCTTTACATATTTTTGGATGAAATTGATAAATAATGACATACATGTCTTTACGCATTATTAGGAACAACAAAATAATGGAGTGAAGCCAGGTGCTGATGTGATTTGGCTTGCGGAGCACACAAGAAAAAATGACCAAGGCAAACTTGAGTGGGCTGACGATGGTCAATCTAAGAAGATACATGTACGTTATAAATTTTGTGCTATGCCTTTATTTATATTGTATTTAGGACTAGGAACATATTTTGCAATAGTCATAATTTCATGATTGGGGGAAAAATGATGTTAAATTTGCTAGATAATAGAGAAATTTTTTTTGAAGTAGAAGCACAAAACAAGAATGAACCAAACAAGAATGGACTACCATGAAAATTATGTAAGAAGGCAAGTGAAGAAACAATTGAAATATGAAAATCTGCACACGTAGACACAACCAAGCTTGGCATCATAAAGATAGACTCATTAGAAAGGAAAATTACAAGTAAATTGAATCCAGTTAAATAAGCTAACTCGTAATCTTTGTGGCATCTTTTTTCTACTACAATCAATATCAAAGTCCCTCGCAAAAGAAGAAAATACTAAGATATTCCCAGCCAAGGCCAACCCTCTCCAAATGCTAAGATAATTGAATATTATGTATTACAATTATACATAGATTGAACCCAAATGACATCCAGCAACATAGATTTGAGCTATATCATCAAAATTTTAAAAAAAATGGTCCATACAGAAGTCACAATACTTCATTACAAAATCATAGAAGGTTAATAGTCTATTCTCTATCCACAAGCAATAAGACGTTATCTAGTATAAAGAATGTGAAAAGGCCTGGTTGAAAATTATTGATTGTGTTCAAAAAATGTGAGAAATGTCAAAAAAAGTCTGTGTCCAACAATAAGATATATTGTGAGCCCATATGAGGCAGTGTATGATATGTTCGAGACATGTATGACTCCATGATATAAGTGTCCATGCTAATAGCCACTACTGCATTGTTAGTATGACCTAATCATGTTTTCTAATAATCAAACTTATCTTGGAAATTCCATTAATGACTGCTATAGTCATATACATAAGATCATCCTATAAGCCTTCGATCGGAACCTCGGATATAAGGCTCCTGGATAGAAACGACTAAATTTCATAGCCAATTGCCAACATGGAGTAGCCTTCTTTTATTTAGTGCCAAATTCCTAGCCGAAAAAGTAATGAACAAAAATGGGCTTGTATCCTCAAATTCACAGTTGCTGGAATCAATGTGCAGAAGAACTGGAGGAAAGATGAGATTTGATGTAGGGAACTAGTTTCACTAGAAGGCATGGATAATCCACCATTCGAACATGAAACCCCGCAAATTTTATTATTTTGCATTCTATAATTTGTGTTATTATAATGTTTATCAATCAATCTAAATAGTATTATTTAATTCAAGATGAGCAACATTATCTGATGGAGGTTGGGTATAACAAAATCATTTTTTCCAATTAACAACTAAACCAAAGGACGAGCCTCTGGCCTTAACAATGAATCTCAAGAATGACCTACAGCTCTGAAAGGAATTATCTTATTTAAAAAATGTTGACTAAGATAATTACCAAAAATTAGAAAAGTACTTTGTAGGATGTGCTATTTCTAAATATAGAATTTCTAAGCTCCCATGAAAACTTTATTAAGCAATAATACACACTAGTAATTGGCTGATCTATCGGGATTTTTCAGTTCATTGTCAACTTATGTTGGACCATTCTTAGAGGATATCAATTGCACCATTTATTCCCCGCTTCCATTTACTTGACGATCTTCCATAAATGAGTTTCTTCTCAATTAGTTTACATCTAATCAAAGTTCACATGATATTAGCAACTTGTAATCTTCTATGAAGTCTTGGAGATTTGAGATACACAACTGCACCATTGTAATCAAACATTGCAAAAGACTGTTAATGGTTTCCTTTGCTAGCAAGGGAAACCAAACATTGAAATCAACTTAAAATAAATAGAAAATAACATTTTGCACTGAATGAGGATGCCTATGCAATGACATTTTCAAACCAAAATCAAATTACCTAGCATGGTCATCACTATATACAGGCTCATAGCTCTTGGATGTCTTATCCTGCAAAAAAAAAAAATGCAAAACATGATAAATAAATGATGTAAAAATTGTATAAAAAATTAGTAAAATTATAAAATTTTAACCCCGAAGGAATTGTTCTATATTCATGTGTGGTCGAGAGGCCTTTTTTAGCATAAACACTCCATGTGCTGATCAGTCAAGTGGGAACAAAAATATCTACGCATAAGGAATATGATTACCAAAATATTCTTGTTTATTAAGGACTACTGTTTATACTATAATATAATATAATTTTGGAACATCCCAAAAAAAATCAGTCTATCAAATTTGTCCTTAGCTGGAAAACTAAAAAAATAATAACAGAAAGCCTTGTAAACATAAAAATAATAACACAAGGTGAACAAGTGTACTGCAGATGCAAGTTAAATTATGTTACAATTAGAGCGAGCTGTTGGATAGAACATGTAGTGATATAGATTGCATGGCTCCTTCTCCTTGCTTCTAATTTGAGTCTATTAAATGAAATCTGGAAGCCAAGATTTCAAAAATCTATTTTCTTTATAAATAGTATGTATTATTCTTCCATTTAAGACTAAAATTTAAGTCATCAAGGTTGTCTTAGTCATGTTGTGTCTGTATCCTTTCTCCATATGCATGCTTCTTAGCTTCCAAAAATAATCTAGTATACAGTCTACACTTCTAACAAGCTTAAAGAACTGCACAGAGAACACAGAACTGCACAGAGAACACAGTGCATGAGTTTTCAGCCACATATGGTCTCACTCGGCATAAAAAATAAGAGCAATCAATATATGTTGTATTGTTTTGTGCATACAGGTTCCAATAGTTTTGGCAATCTTTTATAGTTTCATTGTATACTGCTGGACTAATCATTATTTCAAATATGTAGGTACCACGAGAAGGAACTGCATTTGGAGAATTAGGGAATGAAGCCATTGGTCCGGGAGCATATATTTTTGTATCATATTTTGACAGTGTATGATTTAGTTATATCTTATATGAGTTAGCTGTTGGTTTAGGTTATTAACTCTCCAACATCAATCCCAATTTTTTGCTACTTGTATTTTCAGAGAATATTCATCCCAAAATATTCTTTTGTTCTAAGTTGATTCAGTTCTTTCAATCTTGTATCCAATTTTGTTGCAATGTTTAGATGTCAAGAGAATATTAGAAAACATGGTTAAGCTTATTATACACAATGGAAATGATTATGAGATACTTAGATATCTTTTTGAGAAGTTGATGGTTGTAATATTTTGGGCATTGCTTCTTATATGTGACATAAATGTAATATGTTGGACAAGGTTAATATTATAGTTTTTGGAATGATGTTGGTTTTTAATGTTTTTGAAGTGTATGCTAGTTTGGATAGGGCTGATGCAACGACAATATATAATTTGTCTCGAAAAGAATTAAACTTTCGCAACGATAATTGGTAGCTTTAGCAACGACTATAGTTGTTACCAAAATACAAGTAATGCAAAGTAATTATAAAAATAATTACAAAACAGTCGAGCTTTGTCAACGACAGTAGTCGTTGCCAAAATAGAAAATGTAAGGCAACGACAATCATTCATTGCGAAAAATATATCTTTAGCAACGACATGAGTCGTTGCCAAATATATAAAGTATGTTTGGCAACGACAAAGGTTGTTGCGATTGATGTTGTATGAAGTATCTTTAGCAACGACATGAGTCGTTGCCAAATATATGAAGTATGTTTGGCAACGACAAAGATTGTTGCGATTGATGTTGTATGAAGTATCTTTAGCAACGACATGAGTCGTTGCCAAATATATGAAGTATGTTTGGCAACGACAAAGGTTGTTGCGATTGATTTTATACCATAACACGGGTGGAATTAGGTATGGCAACGACAACATATATTGCAACGGCAATGTCGTTGCGAAACAATCTATGTTTGGCAACGACAGCAAGTCGTAGTCAAAATCTTTAGCGACGCCCGGACGCGCAACGACCTTGCAACGACAAATGTCGTTGCCAAAAATATTTTTCGCAACGACAAACGAGTTTTAGCAACGACATTTGGCATTGCGGAAAAGGGTTTTTCTTGTAGTGGCGATGGAGGGCGGCAGAACTTTAGGAGCTCCTTACAGTCTAGAAAGCTAAAATCTTGAGCAAAAATTTGTAATTTTGTGCTAGGTGGTGGGAAACGCGATGGAGGGTGGGTTGGATAGGGGTTTTCTTGGTGTTGTTCTTGTTTTCTTGATGTTGATTCTTGATCTTGTTCTTTTGATTGATGATTTCTACTAATTTAGGGTTGAATTAGGATTTCTACTAATTTAGGGATTATTCTTGATCTTTTTTGTTTTGATCTCATTGTCTTATTGTGGGATTATTATAATTCAAGGTTTAGGTTCATTTTTGTTGTTATAATCCTGCATTTAGCCATTTGTTATGGTGCATAAAGTATAATAGGGTGACAAAGATAGTCTAATGTTTATGTTGTATAATGGACATTGGAGAGCGATACCAAGGACTAACAGAAATATGAACAATACAATAGGAAGAGTTGTAGGATTTACTCAGGGGAGTGTACTCTAGATGACTTATGTGAGAGATTTCATGGTATTCTACCACATATTGAGGGTTATATGATGAAAGTAACTTATCAAAACTTGGGACATCAGCTAAACAATATGGAATGATTAAACCTGATATGAAATATGCAGAACTATGGAAGTTGCATTTAGATAAGAAGAAAATACTAGAGTTATACCTATCTTTTAAGCCACCAAAAAATTGCAACAAATTTGATGTAAATGCAGATGAAACTATTCATGGAATGAGGACTAGATATCATTTCGGATGTGGGCTTAAACATTTTGAAGAGTTGGTTGTATCAAGTGATTATGAAAGTGCTTATGTGAGGCAAATTGGCTTCCATCAAGACAGAATAACTCAAGTCAGGCTTAATGCAACAGAAGTAGGCATGAATTCAAATCAACAGCACCCAAAGGCTCATGCAAAGCTTAATTTGGATTCAAGTAGGGAAGAAAATGTAAATGAACAAAATGAGACAAGAGTGGAGCAGGGTGAATAGGCAGGTATAACAGCAGCTGATGCACTACTCAGTTATAAGCCTGACTATGAGGACAATGATGATGATGAACTAGATTATGCAGATAGTGAAGACAATAATGATGAGGAAAAAGGAGAGAAGAAAAGATACAAACTGAAAATGAAGAAGATGCAGTTGATGAGGCATATGATTGCTACTCTAAAATTTTATACCACTCATTTGAAGAAGAAGAGGAGGAAGAAGAAGAAGAAGAAGAAGAAGGCGCAGAGGAGGTTGAGGATGAAGAAGAGAATGGAGAGGTACATAAGAATTTAGGGCCAATGTGGGATGAATAATCATGAATGTATGTATTTATATTACTATATCTAATTGCAGGTGATGGCCATATAATTGCCTCTCAAGCAAAGTGTTGCTAACACCATCCCTCAAGCAACTACAACTCATAGAGGAAGAGAGAAATGGATGACTGGATCACACGTGCAAGTTGAAAATGTTCCACTTTCTCAACCAATCCACCTAACGAATGCAATGAGATGGAGGGGTAGGAGTGCACCTTTGAGAGGCAAAGGTGGAGGATCATTTGGAAGAGTTGTATAGATGTCAGGTGAAAACTTAGTGACTCATTTTGAATAATTTATTGTGATTTGAAGCTCTCATGAATTTTCTTATATTTTGTAATCCTTATCAAACATATGTATCAGGTTTTATGAAACTTATGCATTAGAGTTGAATGATGTATAAGTTGGAATTATGTATATGTTTCTATCAGGTTTTATGAACTTTTGTATCAGGTTTTGTTATGATGAACTTTGCACTGGTGTTTAACTTTTCATTGTTGTTGTTGTTTCGATGATGTTGGATTTATGACTCAGGTTGTATTATGATGTAAAAAATTTGTATCAGCTCAAGCTGGTGTTGGACTCCTCATTGTTGTTGTTGTTGTTGTGATGTTGTTAGATAATATTTATGATGCATGTTTGTAGTGCTCATTGTTCTCTGTTTATGATTCTTGTTCTATGTTTATGTATTAATATTCTCTTGCGCATTGCTCTTGCTATGTGATAAGGTTTATGATGAAATATTCTTCATGCCGGACTCTTTTGCTCATTAATGTTGGGTCACTTGCTCAATCTATTATGCAGTTTAAATACATGCTAAACTTAAGTATGAACAATTGGTGAAAACATGTTGAAGCTGATGCTAAAGTTTCATTCATTCATTCATTCAAAATTCTAAACTCCTTACAATATCCAAATTACATATTCACTGCTCAGAGCATCCACAGTCGTTTCTTATAATTGGCATTTTGCCATTTTATAAGAAATGGATGACTGCAGTGGTTTGCTATATGCCATTTTATAGCATATTTGCTATACTGGTTTCTCATATATGAGAAACCAGTATAGCAATTCTCAAAATATAAAGGACGGGGAAACATATACCGTCGCTCCGATTTTATATTTTTTTAATCGAGTGAGACGGGATATCATATACCGTCTAAATATTTTATTTATTTATTTTTTTTAAAAAAAGGGTCGGACGGGGAATGTTACCCCGTCCTTCCCTTTTATTTATTTTTTTTTAAAAAATTACCTCAGACGGGGAAACATCTCCCGTCCGGGAGATGTTATCCCGTCCAAGGTTTTTTAAAAAAATTTTTTTTGGTTTTTTTTCCCAAATTGCCCTTCAATCCTTATTCTTTGAACGATCGTAGGAGGGGGTAATTTGGTCTTTTAATATGTAACAGGCAAATGAGAAAAATATTAACAAACGACCGCTGCACGATCGTTCCCCAATTGCTATTACTGTAGCTGCCATTTTATAGCATATGAGAAAAACGACTGTGGATGCTCTCACAATTTCATCACCTCTTATACATTATTTGCATTTCATTAACAACATAAATATAGGCAACAAAAAGGACAAAACAAGTACAAAGCATTGAAGTGAAGCCACTAATCATCTTCTCGAACTGATCAATCTTCGCGGTTAAATCCACCTCAGTCAATTTCGAGTTTCAACTCATTCAACACTCCTTTGCAACATGATTTTGCTGATTTCATTGATTTCAGCACCTTCTATTCAAACAAAATTCCTTTCAACCCCACCATAGATTTCTCATCTCTATCAAACTCCATTGATACCTATTTAAAAAACTTGCATCCAGGCTCATATTTGTCTTTGTAATTGGGGCAAAAGTAGAAAAACGTACCTTGGTTCTTCCCTTTCACACACTCAACAATTTTGGCTCTTCCAGATACCTCTCAATCGCACATTAATGTCATCTGAAATGATGATCCCCGATTTGAACTTACTGCATACATGGCTCGGTGAAGAAGGAGATGTTTTAGGTTAAATTATTTAAGATGAAGAAAATGAGAAGAGGAGAGTTAGGACATGATGTGAATTTGGTGAGGAATTGAAGAGTTTGGTTAGGGTTTATGAAGAGTAAAGGGAAAGAGAAACAACACTTATGTACCAAGAAGATGAGGAAAATTTCATCAATTCACATACTTCTTAAGAGCCTCCACAATGGTTTGCTATTTTCTCATTTTTGCCATTTTTTTTTGCAAACTCTCATCCACAACGGTTTGCTATCGTCATATTTTGATAAAGTGGGAAGAATGGATTCTTATATTTGAAAAACAATTTTAAAACAATTTGCTCATTCTCATAATATAGGGAACGGAACATGTTATTAGCAAAATATAGAGAGGGTTTTGTGCAAGACTAATTCAAACATCAATATGTAAACTAGTAAATATGGCTGCTCTAAAACAAATACCTATAAAAAAAATTTAAAAAATAAAAAATAAAAAATCTTGTGCAAGATTTTCACGATATCAATTGTTGGGCAAGGTCTGTATCTACTTGCAAAAGCCTGAGATTTGATGATGGCGATGGGGAGGGAGGAGATAACAAGGCTGTCATAGACTCATAAGGTGAAAGTCAGATCAATGTGTGGGGAAGAGCGTGATCTTCATTGTTATAATGGCGAATTCATCATACTTTGTTATTTGGCTAATTTGGCTTTAATTTGCTTCTGTTTTTATTGTCTTCCTCTTTGATGATGGTATGTAACTAGGTGATGTTCAAACCTGCAATGTGTTGTCTGCCTGCGGTTGTATGAAACCAAGGGCGAAGCCAGGAAAATTTTGCCTGGGGAAGGGAGGGGGAGTAATAAACAAATTTAGAAAGGAAAAAAAACCAAATTATAAAGTAAATATAATTTTCTAGCATACAGATCTAGTCTTCCAAAAATAGTTCACATGTCATACTTTTAAACAAAAATAAACGGAAAAAGTCAAATTGTCTTGATTTCTTACAAAATCCCAAAAAAATATTTTTGCCATATTCCAATAAATAAAAACATGTGTAACCTAAAAGAACCGTGATCTGCGTTCTTTCATAGAAGCAAATTCTTTGATAATTGTATCTATGGACAAATCTTCAGCTATTTATCTTTCAATAAAAATCATCAAGTAGTTTGAAAGATAATCATCACCTATCTTGTTGCGAAGCCATTCAGTTCGAAAAATATTGTACTCTAACTGATTGATTAACACAATTCAATTTGATCGTTATGTTATAAGATGTACATAAATCAGAGATCTTCTAGTTTTTCCCTTTTTTTTTCTTTTTTGCATCAAAAGGCTACATAGTTATTGAATTTCTATCTACAAAATTCACCCTTAGGAGAGATCACTTTTGTGACTGATACCTCTGATGGTAGTTAACATAATGATATTTTTGGTGTATGAATTCACACTCAGTAGATGAAGACCAATATATATAATGCCAATTATTTCTTTAAATGATAAGTATTTATAAGTAGTTAGCCCTTTGCTCTGTAATAAGTATTCAGAAGTAGTAAAACCACCTTAGCTGTCCACATCTGAACATAAAATTTCCAACTGTTGCTCAATCAATTAAAATTCCTAATTGATTGAGATCTTGCTCAATCAATCAAAATCATATCAATCAATTCCTATATATATATGGGTTTTAAAAAAAATTCAGGGTGGCCAAACTGTAAATATGAATAAACTAGGGGGTTTTTAAACAAATTAGGGGGGAGGGGGGCTCACTAAGCTCCGCCATTGTATGAAACGGTTGAGTTTGTTAGAAAAAATACTGTTGGGGAGGGTTGGATTTCACTCTGCTTTTGGGAAGTCTCGCTTTGGAAATAGCGACCTGTGATAATTATTTGGAATCAGAACATTAGTTAGCAAGAGATAAATGTGCAGAAAAACCTTTTTTAATAATATGAAATAAAACAATTTCGATTCGGGGGAAGAAGCATCTTCGGAAAAGCGTCGTTACTATGGAAAGGAGTGGCGAAAGTCGGGGAGATTTTCCACGCTAATACTAAGTGCAGGATTGGGAATGGAAAGGATACAAGATTTTGGAAAAACAGACGGGGATAGGTCTCTCCTTAGACTATTTCCGGAACTGGCAGCCGCTACTATCAATAACGACTCCTTGGTGGCAGATGTTTGGCATAATGGAAAACTCACGCTAGAGGTATTTGATCGATTACAGCAGGAAAGTATGAACCAGCTAGAAAATCTTAACAAGTTCATCCAAACGGAAGGTCGGAATACCACTGAAAGGGAGGACAAAAGATCCTAGAATCTCGATGTATCTAAGTCCTTTTGGGTATCATCTATGTACAAATGGCTGAATGGCGGAGGACTTAGATGTTGGGAAGCAAACATTATATGGCGTATTAAGGCGCCTGTGAAAGTCAAAGTATTTATCTGGCTCGTGATGAACGATGCGATTCTTTCCAAGATCAATCTGCAGAAAAGAAATATGCAAATCGACACTACTTGTTCCACATGTCATAGCGCTGACGAGGATTCAAAACACCTCTTATTTACCTGTCCTAAGGCCATTCTTGCCTGGAAAGTAGTTAGTCTAGGATTTGGATGTTTAGAGAGCCCTAGATCAAGTGCAGAGGTTTGGCGTCATTGGAGGGTAGAATTAATTAGGAAAGAGGATAGAAAGACATGGGATATTGCTGCAGCAGCAACCATGTGGGGTCTGTGGCTAGACAGTAATGATTTGTGTTTCTGTAATATCACATATAGATTTCCTATCACGATGCATAAAATCTTCTTTTTCATTCATGATTGGGAAGGGTACGAGGGGGCGAAGAAGAGGTTGTGCATGGAAGAGGTGTAGTCGGGTACTCTCGCGGGAAGAGAAAGCTCTTAGTCGCTTAGTAATTGTTTGTATCTGTATTTGTATCTTTCTTTATGCTTTACAGTCTACTGTTTGAGATGTTTTTTTTTTTTTTGATAAAAGATGACCCCAGTCATCGCTTCATTAATGATAATTAACGAAACATAGTAGTACTAGAACATATCCATAGTCGGGCTTATTGCCCCAAAATACAAACTCTAAAGTGCAGTAAAGAAAGACCTAAAGTAGATACAATACAATCATCTAAAATGTCAAAATACATCAAAAACACAAGATGATTGATACATTAACCGCCTAGGATGATCGCCTCCTCTAGAGACTGGAGATGCGGACTCCCTCCTCCCAGATATGTTGCTTTAATCCTCCCTGCCCATCTTTAGTTTCTTCCTCGCTCCGACGTATCCTGCCCAATCATGAATGAAGATGAAAATTTTATGCATAGAAGTGAAAATCTGTAATTAATGTTTCTAAAGCATAAGCTGTTTCGGTCTAGCCATAGACTCCGCATGATTGCCTCTACTGTTATCTCCCAGGCTCTTTTGTCCTCTAGTTTAATTAGTTTTTCCTTCCACAGACCCCAAACATCTGCGGTCGACCTAGGACGCCTCACGCACCCAAACCCCTACATACTATTTTTCAAGTAAGCACCGCCTTATGACACGTGAAAAATATGTGTGTTGTATCCTCGTCCGCATCTAGGCAAGTAGCGCACCTAACGTCGATCTGCATATCTCTCTTCCTGAGGTTACTTTTGTTAAAATGGCATCATTGTGCACTAGCCAACTAAAGACCCTAACTTTTAGCGGCGCCTGAGTTCCCCAAATTGCTTTTTCCTCCATGCATCTGATACCACCGTCATTTAGCCATCTGTACATTAATGCGACTGAGAATGTTTTAGACTCTTCGATGTTCCACCATCTCTCGTCGGGTTCTGTATTGGCTTCGCCCCCTTCCGCCTGAATAAGCATGTTTGGTTCTTCAAACTTGTCACGCCCCGCTTCCCAAAATACAGGAATACAAGCACATGACTGAGGCCCAGCAAATGATGTGAATACACCATTCATAAGTTGTACAGGCAACTCAACAACAAGATAGCAAAACAAACCACGCAGGCATATAAAATCACAATAGGATAACATAATACAAGACATAGTCCATAACATAACTAACAACTGGAAAATACAAAAATAGTTACGGGTCAAACACGCCTAGAATACAATAAAGAGTAGCATGAAATAAAGCATGAACTAAAGCAACATGAAAAATAAACAAGACTAAAACACTTGATCTGCAACACCTTCTGGTAACTCTCCATTCGGGCTTGCAAGTACATTATACCCAAAAAAAAAGGAACAAGAAGATGTCCGTTAATGCAAGTCACGGGCCGCAAGTGGTACAAACTAAGGGGACAAGTATAAAACGAAACAAGAAGTAGGAAAAAGATCATGGACTCAATAATCATGTAATAGGAGAATTATAACATGTAAACAGGATCAAGAACAAGGCATGCATGTAAACAAGTGGCATGTAAACAAGTAAACAAGTATACAAATCAACATGAACGTGTAATATGTAATTGGGTCATGCA
The DNA here is from genome assembly GCA_017893485.1 of Hemerocallis citrina. Classification (NCBI taxonomy): domain Eukaryota; kingdom Viridiplantae; phylum Streptophyta; class Magnoliopsida; order Asparagales; family Asphodelaceae; genus Hemerocallis; species Hemerocallis citrina. The sequence goes on from CM030361.1 coordinate 45,449,797, forward strand.
AGTGCACGTGTTAATCTTCTGTCTTTTATTAATTCTATCTAATGTAGCACTTCATGCATCCAAACTTTTACTATATGGTTGCTACATACAAACAGTTACGCTTAGGCCCAGTGGTGGATTCTATAGGTCACGTACTCGGGAAAAACATATCAATAGTATCTTGTTCGAGATACATGCAACTTGTAACGTGAAATATATAGAGTGAAACATAGTGTAAACTTGTAGCGTGAAACATATAAACATATAATTCGCAAACTTGCAACTTGTAAACTTGCAACTTGCATCGGGAAACCACGAGCTCCTGTCCGCGTGTGCTCTTCTATTATGCCCACTACTAGATCTTTTCCTTTATACCCTGGCTTGTTACTTTTATTTATTTTAGTCAACAATAACAGGATATCATATTTAGACTACTATCACAGGTAAAACAATCATGCACATAATTATGTATAATCCTAAGAGTACATATGTGTGTATTAATCGTGTTCATGTAATGCATGTGGAAACAATGTATTCACGATTATATGTGAATACAGGATCGATGGATTATGTATAGCAACAGATTTCAGTTCGACTGAAGAATGCGAATTAGAGTCAAAGAATATATATACTTGCAGTATTTTGCAAAGAAAGCTTGTACGAGAAAAAACGGATTGTACAAGAGGATACTTGCCTGATAACCGACAATGATGATATCGAATACCAGAATAACGGGATCAGAATCCCGGGCAGCGAAGCACGAATGAATGAATCACGAACCACTCACGAACACACGATCACGAACTAGATGAAGACGATCGCGATCACAAACACAATCGAACTACTGAGATAGAAGATCAAGATCAAGATGATCGGATCAGATCGGACGGTCAGATTCCCTGATGATGAAGATAATGGTGAAGATCAAGATCGATCGATCAAAGGAAGTTGATGATCATCATGATCGTGACGATCAAGAGGAGATCGGACGGCTAGGATCTAATCGGATGATCATGAGGAGATCAACGACCCACAATCAAAAACGAGATCATGATGATCAGGATGATGATGAAGCAATCCCACGGCCAAGAATCAATCAATCAAGATGATCATGATCGCGATGATGATCAAGATCAAAACGAACAGCCCACGTTCACTTGATCATAATCTAATCAAACAACCCACGCACAACAGCAAGCATCGGCAACCTGGGGGGAGTGCTCGGCGAGTGAAAGGCGATGGCGGCAGGCAGACCAGCGACGGCAGGGCTGTGGTCGGGAAGCAACGCAACAGCGAGAGCGGCGGAGAGCTCTGTTCTCGACGAAAACAGAGAAGGCGGCATCGCGATGGGTGGCACGACGGCGGGAAGCGCTCGCCGCTGTTGCTAATGTCGGAAGGCGGAGGCAGGGCCGGCCCCACCCTTGAGGCGGGTGAGGCAGCCGCCTTGGACCCTCGACATTTTTCCGATTTTAGTGGCCCCAAATTTGTAATTCCTTTGTAAATATAGGCACGTATTTTGCGCGCTAAAAAAATACTGTTGTTAGCAGGGGCCCCCAAAAATAATTATTTAAGCCTTTAATTTTTTTAAAAAAATTTATTTGGGTTTAGGTTTGAAGACTTGAATTGAAATTGAGTGATTTAAAACAAATTTATATATTTTGCATATTTTGCTTTCAACATTGTGCAAATTTTATGTATACATGTATTTTTATTTTTTTTGGTGTATGGAGGGCCCCATTTCGGGACTTCGCCTCGGGCCCCCGGGAACTCAGGGCCGGCCCTGGGCGGAGGACGACACAGGGAGAAGATCACGACTGGAGCTGGTGGTCGCAGTGGCTAGCTGAGGTGGTTGCTGCATCGTGGAGGGAAGCCAGGGAGTGGCGCGACGCAGGCAGGGCCGGCCCTACGCTAGAGGCGGGTAAGGCGGCCGCCTTAGCCCCCCGGAGATTTTGCAATTTTAGGGGCCCCAAATTTGAACTTCCCTTGTAAATATAGGCACGTATTTTGCGCGTAAAAAAATATATATGCTATTAGGGGCCCCCATTTCGGAAGTTCGCCTAGGGCCCCCTGGAACTCAGGGCCGGCTCTGGACGCAGGGAAGCTGCGTGCGTCAGCCACAGGTGGTGCTGCCGCTCGACAGGGGGAAACGGAAGAGATGGGGGGTCAGGGTTCGAACGGAGGCAGGCGAGGTCGAGGGTGGGGTGCTGACGAGGGGAAGGGGTTTTGGAAGGAGGAGCAGAAGTCGAGGAGGTGGAGGAGAAGGGGAGCGGATGGGTTGTCGAGTGCGACGAGGAGGAGGTAAGGCGAAGAGGAGAGGGGGTATGGCATTGCGGAGGAGGCTCGACAGGGTTGAGGGCGGATCAGCGACGGGGACGATGAGGAGCGGAGGTCGACGAGGTCGGGGGGAACAAGGAAGACGAAGGGGAAGGGTGGGGGTCTTCTGTGTTCGTTTCGAAACAGAGACGAAAGAGAGAGTGGGAGAAAAAACGAGAGTGGGGAGAGAAAGAGACAGATGAGGGGAATATTATATAATAAAATAATTTAATGTAATAAATGTATTAATAAAAAGGGGGTTATGGAGTTACAGAAATGTGAGGGGGTTGTGAACGGGTAGATTAATATGTGGGAATAGAATATAATCACATAGGATGGAGCCTATAGAAATATATATGAGTACTGGGTTGGATTTGGGCTTGGTTTACGGGCTTAAAACAATTTAAATAAATCAATTATAATATTGAGCTCATGATAAACAATTGGGCTCAGTTACAATAAAAATAAGAAATTGGGCTTAAATAAACATTTGGGTTTTATACTAAATAGCTAAACAATTGTATATTGGGCTTCATAAAAGTAGTTTCAATAATATAATTAATTAAAAGAGAATAGTTAAGAATTTAAAATACGGGAAAAATATTTGAAAAATACATATTAACGGAAACCAGGGTTACAAAACTGATCGGTGGTCTCCTGTGTAGGGCGACCCGCTACGGACAGTGTCAGCTTGCCACCTTTCCAAACATCTGCCACCAGAGAGTCTTGATCTACTGTTGCTGTAACTCCCTGTTCCAGTTGTACGTATTTTATTACGTGAATTTTGTACTTCAATTTTTAGATCAGTTTTATTTTTCTCTTTGGACTCTTTATCTAAAGGCAGAATATTTTTCTGATCAATTCTATAATTTTATGATTTTTCGATCGAAGTTTAAATACAAATTCTAACCCCAATTATTCCTAATCAACATTTCTCCTATCTGCCTAACCCACTCCCGCTAATCACTCACATAGGCCAAATTTCTCCCCTTCATTTTTCTCATTCTACGCCTAACTCCTTCTCATTTTTCCACACATATGCCTAATTTTTCTACACCCATCTCTTTCTCCCTTTATTTTATACACACACCACGCATGCATATACCTTGCATACACCATGCTGTCCATCTCCTTTCCTTTCTATATATACACACATAAGCATGCAGACCACCTCATTCCCTTCTTCTCTTCCTTTGCCTTCTTCACACCCGAGAGCTCGAGCAACACCCGAGCTCCACTTTACCTTCTACCTTCGAGCCAACGACTCCGCTTCTACGATCCCGTGAACCCCGAAAAACAACCCGACGCCGCGCCATCTCCTCGTTGTTGTTGTCGCTCACCATTGCTACAGTTGCCCTCTCGCTGCCGTCTTGCTGCCATTCTTGCCACTGTTTTGCTACCGTTTGTTACCGACGTTGGTTCTTCTTTCCGTGGTTAACACCACCACCGAAATCGTCACGTTATAAGGCAAGTACCTTGTACATTCTTTTTGTTCTCGTACAAGCATTTTCCTTGGACTCGTGGCAAGTAGTCTAGTTATCATCATGTTTTATCGTCAAACTCCGTTCGAGTCACTGGTTTCATGATATATCAACTCAAGAGTGAACCGTTAACACATTTCGAATCGTGTTATCGAATATCGAATATTCAACCTTACTATCTCTAAATTTCTTGACCTTGCACTAAGAATTCGACCATATTTCTGATACTGGATTAAAGATTTTCTACATGGAAATCATAGCCCATCGAGTCCCGAATCCAGAACATCTTACGGTTTCTCAATCGGATGTATAGATTGTGAGATATCGCGATTTTAGTACTGACATATCATGAATTTCTGAACCTGCACGGGATTACTAACCGGTATCTCGTACTGAGAATTTGACCATGTTCCCGACACTGGATCGAAAAACTTTCTACATGAGAATCGTAGCCCTTCGAGTCTAGATATCCAGAACATCCTACAGTTTCTCAATCGGATGTATAGATTGTGAGATATCGTAATTCTAGTATCGTGACTCTGAATTTTCAGAATGTGCGCGAAACATCGAAACCAGCGAAGAATGAATTTGTACGCATAGCTACTGTCTTTAGAATGTATCGTGTGAATATGCGTTGGAGCCGAAAGAGAGTCTACTTTCTAGAATCTCTGACGAAATCGGATTTGCTTTTCTGTAACAACGGAAAAGTGAATTTGAATGCAGATATGTCAAGTTGTCTAAAAATCTATCTATACATTTTTGCATATAAACCCGTCATTTTTCATATTTAATGAACGGAATGTATTATTGTTCTTTTAATAATAACTTGCATAGATATAATAGGTTGATAGAATATATTTTATACCACTTGATAATTCTATATTAACTACTCTCGATACATGTACTCGTTTTACGTCTCATGTCCATGATTATTGCCCTTGATATTTTTCTTGACTAAACTATTTGATTACACCATTCCACTAGTCGTACCAACTGTATGTTCATAATTAATTATAAAAGAATAACAAGCCGGGGTTATAAGGGTACGGCTTAGTAATGGACAATATAGGGGAGTGTACTCGGAAGGGAGCCCGTGTTTCCCGAAATAGTGATTCTTGATTCTTGATTCTTGATTATACAATTCTTGATTACATAATTCTCGATTACATGATTCATGATTACATGTCTTGATACTATCACTGGAAGACCCGACTACATAATCCTATAGAATTCACTACTTAAGTCTAAACATCACATGATTGATATGCACCAAACTTGTGGTATGGGACACATGATTGCGTGCATTAGATAAGTTAATAAAACAGATAAACTTGATATTTCCACTAAGCATGATTCTTGATTACAAGATTCTTGATTATATGATTCTTGATTACATGACTCTTGATTACATGATTCTTGATTACATGACTCTTGATTACATGACTCTCGATCCTTGATTACATGATTATCGATTAACTGAGCCTAGGTTATCAATTACTTTTATCTTAAAGTCTAGAATACACTAGTTACAGTTATTACTTACATGATCATATTGTCTCAGTTCTTTGCTTCCTTCTATATTGTATTTGCACCGTTACTTCTTATTTCTTCTATATTATATCTTGTTATATTATCCCTTTTACTGCTTGTTGCTACTTGCTGCCCGAAACTTGCTCTAACGGAAACTTTTCTATTTTTCTTTGAGTTAATAATTATACAGGTACTGATGGACCCGACGAGCAGACTCTCTAGACGATCGTTACTGCTTTATTGCTACTTCATGTAGTTTTTCTTTCAGTCGCTATTTTATCTAGTTGTTATAGCGAACTGCTTATCGTACTGTTTTAATTCTGCCACCTTGTACTCCCGGGCATCTTGACCCGATGTTGATGTATTATCCAAATGATGGTTATTCTATTTTCAGCTCATGTGATTATTATATTTGCCTGTGTGAATGTGTTATAAAGATCTTGTTGAGCTTATAATTGTACAGCTTATGGATGATTTATATCATTCACTGGGCCTCAGTTGCGTGCCTGTATTTCCGTATAGTGGGAAACGGGGCGTGACAGTTGCAGCCGCGGCTAGTGGGAACAGATTTTTTAGCGATCTATTCCCGCATCATTTGTCCTTCCAAAATCTAGTGTTCTTTCCGTTCCCAATCCTGCATCTAGTATTGGTGTTGAATATCTCCCCTTGTTTCGCTATCCCTTTCCAGAGAGCCGATACCCTACCAAACTTACTCCGCCCTCCGAATCAATATTTTTTCCTCTTACGGAACAGGTCAAATGAGTAGGACCACCAACCTTTTCTTCGTTGGTAAATCTTCCACCACCACTTGCTAAGCAACGCACGGTTCATTTCGTGTAGATTAAGTATTCCTAGCCCACCGAATTCTCTTCTTTTACAGACTCTACCCCACCTGACGAGATGAAATCCTTTGTTACATTCATCTGTTCCCTTCCATAAGAATCTCCTTCTCATCTTATTTATCTTGTTGATTACCCATTTAGGTAATTCATAGATCGACATAATGTACAGTGGAATGGCGGAGATCACCGAGTTTAACAATGTAATTCTTCCACCTAAAGAAAGGTATCTACTCTTCCACCCTGCTAGTTTCTTAGGGATCTTCTCAATGTTGGGCGTCCAGTCCTCTTTTAACAATGGTCCTGGCCTAATTGGTGTACCCAGGTATTTGATTGGAAACTCGGCTATCTCGCACTCTAAAATTGCAGTGACAGTGTCAGCCGGAATTGATAACTGATCGCTAATCGGAGTCACACAACTCTTCTGAAGGTTTACCTTCAATCCCGACCAGCTTTGGAAGCAAACCAATGCTGCTTTAATCGCTACGATTTCTTCGACTTTTGCTCTTCCAAATAATAGGGTATCATCCGCACATTGAAGAATAGTCATGGGCTGGACTATTCCTTTTATCTGTATGCCCTTGATTATGTTGTTATCTTGTCCCCACTTGATCATTTCTGCCAATCCGTCCACTATGATAGCGAATAGCAGTGACGACAGAGGGTCCCCTTGCCCGAGACATCTTTTGCATCTGATTTCCTTCCCCTGGAACCCGTTCACCTGAATGAACGATTTTCCTCCTTGAACACAATGCAGTACTGTTTGAGATGTTATGTTTTGGATGTATGGTTATTGAGTAGCTTGTTTGTAAATAGCTCTATTGTGTTTCGTTAATTTTTCATTAATGAAGCAATGACATGATCATTTAAAAAAAAAATAAAAATAAAAATAAAACAATGTAGAAAAAACAAAACTACAGTGTCCCACTTAACAAGTACATCATCAATATAATTTAGATGGTATGTGTGAAGGTTACACAATGAACTGTGCTCCCACAGTGCACAGCCCCTCCTCTGGTCATAAATAGGGATGGCATCGGGGCCGGGCTGGCCCGGGACCGGCCCGGCCCGGCCCGGCCCCCCTATTATCCGGTCCAGCCCCTGAACCGGCCCCCCTATTGGTGGGCCAGGTCCGGTCCCAAATTTTTGGGGTTCAGCCCGGTCTAGCCCGGCCCGCTAGTGAACCGGGACCGGTTGAACCGGCCCGTGCGGTCCGGGCCGGGCCGGGCCTACCGTTGTGGATTTTTTTTTTTTTTTTTTTTTTTTTTTTACAGAAAATTAAAAAAAAAAAAATTTTAAATTACCAAAATACCCCCCAACGGATTTAAAACGGCTAGTTTTGGGGGGTACTTTAGGAAATCAAAAAAATTACATTTCCTATAAATACAACACCATTCCTTTCATTTCTCTTCACCAATTCACTCAACTATCTTTCTCTCTACTATTCTTTCAACAATCTTTCAAGGGATCAAGTTCAAGTTTGAAGGAGGGCAATCAACAACAATCAAAGTGATCAACTCATTCAACAACAACAACTCAAGTCTCATTTTTCTCTACAACAACAACTCAAGTCTCATCTTTCTCTACAACAACAACTCAAATCTCAACTTTCTTACGGTATTTTAGTGTAATTTTTATTTGTAGAATTACCATATCATACTACTTCTTTTAGTTCTTTATTGTCATATAATTTGTGTTTTCTTGATATTCTTTCTCTCAATTTTTTTAGATTTTCTTTTTAATTTTGGTAAAGTGGCATAAGAAACATACACTACTCATTTTAGTATAATTTTAATTTTTAGAACTAACATAGCATAATACTTCTTTATTGTCATATAATTTGTGTTTTCTTGATCTTCTTTCTCTCAATTTTTTTAGATTTTATTTTTCATTTTGGTAAAGTGGTAATAGAAACATACACCACTCACTCACTACTTTAATTTTATTTATTCAAAGTTAAATGGCCTCTAATCGATCACGCGGTGGTGGTAGGCATAGTAGTCAAGAATCTACTAGTCATCACCTTCCTTCCATTCCTAACCAATATATAGATAGTGAAGACACATTTGTTAATTATGATAGTTTTCCCGATTTGAATGAAACACATTCAAATCCTATAGAAATAGAAGATAATGTAGAACCACAACAATCGGAACAAGGTCCTTCTCTAAACTCAAGGAAAACTAGAGGGACTACTTCGGAAGTACACAATTTTTTCAATTTTGTCCCTTCACAAAATGATAAGAGTGTAGGACTTAAAATATGTAAGAAGTGTCAAGCCCCGTATAAGTTTAAATTAGGATCGGGCACGGGTACACTACAACGTCACTTAAACAAATGTCAACCACAATTTTCGAAAGATCATCTCACACAACTAAAAATACATCCTAAAACCGGTCAAGTAGATAGTAGTACATATGATCACGATCACGTTCGTAAGGGAATCGCGAAATTGGTAATTAGGGGTGAATTGCCATATTCGTTTGGTAAACAAAAATATGTAGAGGATTTTGTACAAGACACCTTCACCCCCCACTTTAAAAAAATTGCTAGGAATGTTGTTAAGGGTGATTGTAAATTAGTTTACAACGAGATGAAGGATTTTTTGATAGCAACACTAAAATCACTAAACACTCGAGTTTCATTGACATCGGATGGATGGGTAGGAGTAAACGGGGTTCCAATGATGTGTGTAACATGTCATTGGATAGATTCAGATTGGTTACTTCAAAAGAGAATAATTTCTTTTGGATATGTTAGGTACCCACATAAGGGTGAAATTATAGCCGAACACATTATGGAAGCATGCAATAATTTTTATATTTATGATAAAGTGTTGGCTATTGGTTTTGATAATGCATCCAATAACACTAAGGCAATTGAGAGTTTAAAAATCACTTTAGATCCTGTGGAACCCGAAATTTTTCATGTTAGGTGTGCTTGCCACATTTTAAATCTTTGTGTGCAAGATGCACTAAAATATGGAAACGATAAACTAGAAGCTATGAGAGATTGTGTCCATTATATTACATTGAGTGGTCCAATTTATCAAGCTTTTCATGATTGGTGTAAACTTAGGGGCATTGTATGTAGACGTTTTCCTAGAGATGTACGACATCGTTGGAATTCAACCTTTGAATTATTAGGTGTTGTTCTTCATTATCGTTATAGTCTTAGAGATTTTTGTGTCGCAATGGGTATGCAAAATTGTATGTTAGATGATGATTTTTGGTTTTTTGCCGATAGTTTATATAAATTTTTACAACCTTTTAACGATGCAACTTTGCAATTTTCGAAAACATATACATCTACATCTAGTGGTATTTTACTTGAAATTGTGACTATGATGACAACAATTAAGGATTTACAAAATGACCCTTTTATTGGAGATATGGTTAATGCGGCATATGTTAAGTTTTTGAAATATTTTCATCCAATTCCCATGTTATATTGTTTAGCTAGTGTAATGAATCCTATGATTAAATTAGAAGGTACAAAAAATTTAATAGATATTTTCTACACTTATGCCCCACATGATGCAATACTAGATTTTGATCATATTGCTTTTACTCATAAATTTGAGAATGTTTTGACTAGGTTATATGATTCTTATGATAGGATTTATTCAGCTAACACTACTCAAACACAAACACAAAGTGTTCAATCTTCTTCTTCTTCTTCCTCCACATTAGCAAAGGGAAAGAGTCAAGCTAGTCTAGGTATTTTAAATCTTATTAAATCGAAAAAGGCTAGGACCAATTCTCCAAATGAGCTGAATTGGTATAATGCACAAAGTGCAGTTGAAGATGTAGAAGATGTCTTACAATATTGGAAGACTAATGAAGCAATTTTTAATATTCTCTCCCGTATGGCTAAAGACCTGCTAACAACACCGGTGTCAACTGTTGCATCGGAAAGTGCTTTTTCTAATGGTGGCAGGATAATGAGCCCGAGCAGGAACCGATTGACAGCAAAAAATTTGGAGATGCTAGTGTGCGCCGAAGATTGGATGAAAGCGGAAGAGAGGACCCAAGACTTACTTGAAGCACAAACTGGAGGTGGATCCACAAGCAGCGATGAAGCACAAAGCGGAAGAGAATGAACTATTTAGGTAGATTTAGTTAATGGGAAAATTAGTTGTAATTAATGGGAAAATTTAGAGTGATGAGATTCTATATTTAGGTTAAGTTGAAGTGCACGACAGTAGTCCACTGCCTTCTCTTCAATCTAAGTAGAGGCCATCTCGATCTTTAAATTCAAGTAATTCCCTTGATTTGTAATTTTATGATTTCTATGAATTTTATTAGACAAATTTGTATGAATTTTATTCATGTACTTAGTTTTATTGTAGAAGTTCAAATTTATTTAACCATGTACTTTATTTATTCGTGTACTTCAATTAATTTTTTTTTGGATGAAGATGTAATTCAATTATTTATGAAATTTAACTTTTTGAAATTGTTATACAATTGCAAAACCATACACTTCTTATACAATTACAAATTTATGAACTTCAATCTATAATGGGTAAAAAAAAAAAGAATTACAAGGGCCAGACCCGGCCCGGCCCGCGAACCGGCCCGGCCCGGCCCGGCCCCCCCACTAAGGGTTAGGGGCCAGGTCCGGGCCAGGGTTCTTCACCGCCAGCCCGGCCCGGCCCGGCCCGGCCCGGCCCGCGATTTGAGGAGCCCGGCCCGGGTGAGCCCGGGACCGGTCAAAACCCGGTCAAACCCGGCCCGGCCCGGCCCGAACGGCCCGAATGCCATCCCTAGTCATAAATGGTAAAAAAGATATGGCACCAATTTGCAGGAGAATCTCTGCTCAAGAAGTCTACATCCCCACTCAAAGTTAGAACAACTGCTTATCAAATTCAGAAAGAACCAGTTCAAGTTGTATAAGATTTATAATCAAGGTCATACAAATGAGTTCAATAGAGAACATTAAACATTAACAAGGCATTCAAGTCCATATCTGTTGAGTTCAAGGGTTTTAAGATGCATCCTATTTTGTGCCTTGAATCTGCAATGCAATTCCTTTCAAGCCTTGCGATACATTTTTTTTCCGGGGAAAAAAAAAGCTCCTCATTAACTGATAATACAGTACAAAAAGATTCTATCTGCAGTACAACACGATGAAAAACCTAAGGAGCATACAAAATAACAACCACCAACGAACACAATATCATCTAATCATCAACAACAACCACCGCTTCCACTGCCTTAGATCTGCCTTAGATCGTCAGCAGAGCACACCCTAGGATGCTCCCGCAACACTTAGTCATCGGCGCAGCCTGTCGCCACGTCGGCCACTTGCTGCCACCACCAAATGCAAGCACATCTACATGGCGTAATTGCTTTATTGACTGATTTGTGGGGCCCGGGCCAAGCACTCCTCCGATCACGTATATCTCATCCCCTAGTCCGATCATCCCGAAACCGATCCGGCTCTTGAAATCTGATGCAGAGGACACCACCTTATCCATAACGCTCTCTTTCTGTTGCTTCAGTATCAGCCCCCCACTCAAAACATACGGCTCCCCTTGAACGACTGCCATCGGACCCTGGAGCCACCCATAGTCCTCCACACTCCAACCTCGGCCCCCATCCTGCAATATCTGGATCGTCGATAGACCCTTGTGCAACACATGCATCTTCCCTTTGATCAACAGACCAGAACATGCTGAAGTATGGGTCTGACATAGGTCCGGGAGTGGGGCCCATGTGTCAGTCTCAGGGTCATAAATCTCTGCCTTTGAAATCGACTTTCTAAAGCTCGTAAACCCCCCAGCAACAACAATCTTTCCATCAAGCACACAGCAGGCAAACATTGCACGAGGGACGAGCATGTTTGCCCGGCGGGTCCATTCACAATGGAGAGGGTCATATGACCAGACCTCAGACGTTGCAAATATACCATCATGATCCCCTGTGAGAGGGTCAACTCGATCGCTGCCACCGCCGAGAACGAAGAGTTTGCCGTTGACTGAGGCCACCCCAAAGCGAGCAAGATGCCGAATTTCCGATGGCATGACAGGAAGAGTCATCCAGTGGTCTCTGAGGGGGTCGTATAGCTGCCAGGTGTTCTCGGGTTCAAAAGCTAAGACGCAGAGAAGCTCTTCCGTTGCGCCTACTTCGCACCTGGCCTTGAATAGCTCGGAGCTGCGAAAAGCTGATTTCCATGAACGGCAGACAAGCTGAAGTTGTGGGTGGTAACAGAAAGGAACACGTGCGAGGCATTGGAAAGCAACTGCATCCGGGAGGCCTTCGATAAGGCCACACATAGTATTGTCTATCATTAAGATAAGGTATTGCAGGAGGTTTCCGAGAACAGATCAGCCTGAAATGAGACAAGGGGAACCGATCAGCAAGTCAGATATCAACTTGTAAACAAATAAGAAACAGGACTACTTCAAGACGAAGGAATATATAAATTCAATTAAAATTTAATATGATGATTCACACATTGAGAAGATCTAATCATAAAGATGAATTGAGAAGAAGAAAATATAGAGTGTAGGGGAGTTGCTGAGCCTAACAATTTGCATTAATCAATGTGTAAAGCATTTTTTTTTAAATTAAGAAGAGTGGGGGGGGGAGAATCACTCGTGCAGTCAGCAGTTTCTGTCAGAACATGGAAGCCTCTGTTAGGATGTTCTTATTTAAATAGTACTTGACAAGCTCTCTGGTTGCCAACATCCTCTACAGCTCCTAAGATTTTGGAACAAGTAGAATACTGAAGTGTACCTCTTAGGAACTCAATCAAGTAATCTTCAAGCTCACCACTAACAAATCGAGGTAATCTAAGGAACTGCTTAGAGGTCATTAGTACAAAAACTACACAAGGACTTCTGTCAATTTGGTTTTGCTTTTTTGTTGTATCATGAGTGTTGTATTCATAGGAGTCTTGGGCGAGCCGCAAACTAGGCTAGGTAAACATCACATTATTTGTTACTAGTAGGAAGCCCAAGAGCTGAATAGGTTCAGTTTAGTTAGATTATCCGAAGGGTCCATCAATTTTTGAAAGCTCACCAGCCAAATTCAACGAATTTGGTCAGACCAACAGAAAGGACTCACTAACTAGTTTACTAGTATCAACTAGGACTCCAGACAATCTCAAAGCTGATATCCATATCTAAATTGCCCTGAACCCTGCACATAGTCCAATACCACTTCAGATACATACCCAAGTATAGCAGCTTCAATGGTTTCACAGTGGACACCTGCATGGCACAGCAGCAGATCACATCTATTTATCATTAAAGTATCGCATGAATACCACACACACTACATGAAAGTATCGCATGATGCTTTTACTTGATTAGCCTGACCCACATACTCGCCTAAGGTTGTGTGTAAATGTATGATCTAAGGTTGTGTCTACACTTGAACCGGAATTATTAGAAAAATGTTTGAAGTCTTGCTTCTGGCAAGATTATACCCATTAACTCTTGATTCACAGATATAAAGTAACTACCACTCTTGATTCACATATATAAAGTTACTACCAAGCCAAGGTGAGCATGTGAAAAATAAAACTTCCTCATGTAATATTATATTCAAGTTGTATTTAAAACTTCCTGACGCAATATTAGAATTTAATCAAAATATCTAAAAGGACCGTCTACATGGCATAAACTAACAGGAAACTGAAGATGACAATACAATAAAAAGGACATCCTGCATACATTGAATATGTCGAGCATGCTCAATCAAAATCCAACATTGCAAGTTAAACAGAACTTTATAAAGTGCAGATCAACTGAGATCAATGTTAATAATACTAAAGAATGCCAAGAACCAGCATTCTTCAGTATTTTTTGCACAACTGGTACATTCCAGAATAATCAAATGGGATTTGATGAATGATTCTGGAATTATGGAATAGTTGGTAATTGCAAAGACATTACTTTCTATTATTATAATTATAGAATAAACAAGAATTTTATGACAGAAAAACTGTTGATAGTATAAACTAGAAATTTATGACAGCAAAGGCGTCACATGAGCTAATATTTGGTGGAGGAATTATGACTCGGCGAGTACAACATAGCTAATTAAACGTCAAAAGAGCATCCCGATATCATAATCAAAGGTCTTAACAAGCACCTCTTGACACCACAATTATAAAAGAGATCTGTTAAGATCATATTTAAGGTCTTGCACAACCTTCTATATATTATAGATAACATAAAACATTATTCTCCACATAATTACATAAAAAAGAGAAACTATCCATAAAAAAGAGTACAACAATGAGTACAACAAAGACAAAAGGGAAGTCATATATTATATAATTACCAAGTGCGATGTGCAAAACATCCAAAATGGAACGTATCCATGATTGTTTTACCACTCAACGTGTCCACACATTCTCAGTTTGCAATCCATAAGTGGAAATGCTCCAATAGACTTGATTTACTTATTAAACACGAGCAAACAAAGGCATCGTACTGTTGACAAAAGTTGGTGCTTGTTCCTACCATGGATACCAAGTTGAAGACATTTGGTATCTCAGTAATTTTTCATCTTGACGTGACATAGCTTGCAATAGTTACGTGAAGGAATCTTGGTAATGTATCTTAGTCATCAGGTAATCCAAAATTTATAGAAGCTTAACAAATTTCTTCATTTATTATGGATGCTAATTGATTTTATTATTTATTTTTATTATTTATTTTTATTATTTATTTTTATTTTTATTTTTATTTTTATTTTTATTTTTATTTTTATTTTGGGTGTGTGTGTGTAGCTAGAAATGAACAGACTAAGTTCTACTCGGACAATCATCTATAAAATTTCAAGATTTGGATGCAAAAGTCTAAATTTCTATCATTTCAAATTCTGCCATTCAGAATTACAGCTACAGCGCCCCTAAATCAAACCTTAATTGTCACAGATTGATAAGATCTAGGTGTGGAAACAACAGGTGATTCTCTCTTAAAATTTGATAATGATGCGGAATTCTAACATATATGTTTTTGTGTATTTTAGGAACTACATTTATTACATAGACATTTAGCATATTTCTGCAGATGACCTTATACTTTCTAGTTATTTTACAGATATTCTCTTTGGCCAGCTATGCACCTAGCAGTTAATGAAAACCATTTGTTTTTTTTTTAAATGTATATATAGTGGAAAATTTCCCCTAAACTTCTCTAATGTTTACAATCTACAAAGCATGGGAACTTGATGCAATTAGCCACAGCCGTACCCGCACCGAGTACGTATCGGGTACTTGTACTGGTACCCATCAGCATGGTACCGTACCGGGTATGACAAGCAAGTATTGGGGTTTTTTTGAAAAATATCCTTATGGGGTCTGAAAAATAACGGTCTAAACCGTACCTATTTTTTAAGAAAACTTATTAGTGTACTTTTCGTATGGATTATGAAGTATGCCATATTTTGTAACTAAATAGACATGATTAAAGCATGGGGAAATTTTTCCCTAAACTTCTCTAATGTTTACAATCTACAAAGCATGGGAACTTGATGCAATTAGCCACACCCGTACCCGCACCGAGTACGTATCGGGTACTTGTACCGGTACCCATCAGCATGGGTACCGTACCGGGTATGACAAGCAAGTATTGGGGTTTTTTTTGAAAAATAACCTTGTGGGTCTGAAAAATAACGGTCTAAACCGTACCTATTTTTTAAGAAAACTTATTAGTGTACTTTTCGTATGGATTATGAAGTATGCCATATTTTGTAACTAAATAGACATGATTAAAGAGTATAAAAATTTTGTTACAATTAGATGACTTAAGTTTCAATAGTTCAAAATTTTACTGTTAAATGCATTCTGGATTCTTTTTTATTTATTTTAGTGTATGGGTTCTCTTTTATGTTGATTTTAGTCTATTTAATTATAATTTAAATTATATTTAAAATAATATGGCCGTACCCCCGTACCCTACATTTTAAATGTTTGCTGTATCCCCATACCCGTACCCGTACCGGTACCCATACTTATGCTTCATAGTTTACAATAGAAATCCATATTTACTCCATAATAGCAAACAAGCATTCCATATTACCAAATTAGCATAGCAGAAACGTGGTTCATTCATCAAATTGTAAAAGTGAAGTTGAAAATTGTTTCATTTGTCAAAACCACTCTAATAAGATCACACTATGGCAACAAAATCACTCAATTTGGAAAGGTGAAAGATGTACTTTTCAAAAGGGTAAATATGAATTAGGCCCCTAGCCTGACACTGAATTTCTGTTAGTCCCCCTTGACTTTTTTCATTCCATCATAGACCCCCCCAACAGTAGATAACCAACGACAACAGTACATAACAGGTTGTTAAGCATTGTTGTTGTTGGTTATGTTCTGTTGGGGGGGTCTATAAAAGTGTTGCGGTGGAATGTCAGGGGCCTAACTATATTTACCATTTTGGAAAACACATAATACCTTTACATAAATCCTATTAATTATTTATAAGAACACAACGACCACTGTTATTATTAAAGAACAATTCAGAAAAAGTAGGTTACAATAATTATTAGAATAAAAGAATGCTATATGGCAAGAGAACCTTGATTTTTCGATACCTTTACAAATTAGCACCCTTTCGGCTTTTTTACCTTGATTTTAAGATAACAAGTGGGCTAATGCATCTCTATGTTTTCTGTGGCCTCCGTTAACCATGTTTAAACAAAATTATCCTCCTCTTCAGCCTCTACTTTTTGCAAACCCTCTTTATCAAACCTAACCTTAACCTATATATAATGTTGGAAAGGCACAACGAGACACAAATCACGACGTGAACACCCATCCATATTCGACACTTAGCTTATGCGTACATCATTATTCATCCTAAAAAAGAATGTAAAACAAAGTTGCATTATATACCTCTATTTTATTTTATTTTTTTGATAGAGGTATACCTCTATTTCAAGAAGTAAATTTTCCTGACATTAGGGATGAACTTCATTGTATAATTCTGTATGGAGCAAGGAATAGATCTTTTATATTAATACTTGAAGTCAGCATTCTTAAAGAAAGAACTTAGTAAGTTCAATAATGTTCTAAAATATCTCTTGTTCACTTGATGCTCTGTAATCAAGGTGGAATTCATTTCATATCATGCATTTTGAAATGAAACATTGGCCTAGGATGGTCTTCACAAAAAATAGCTTTTGAGCTGAAAATCAGTGAGTGAAGTGAAGAGGAGGGAATAGGAGGTGATGTCTTTGGTTCTATCAGCAACAATAATGTAAGACACAACACAATTGTGGCAACATGTACTAATGGTGAATTTTAGTGATGCTGTTGCTCATAATTTTGAAACTGACACCGTTAATTCACAACGTTCAATAGTCATTCTTTTGTCAAGTATAGGGATGCTCTAAGTATGCTGAAACCATTTCTCATTTGTCCAAAGAATTTGAGGATATAATAAAATTTAAGAGCCAAGCAAGCCTAACAACCTGCCCAGACCAGACCCTGCCCCATCATGGTTTCAAACCTGCACCCGACCAAAACCTACCCATACCTGTTTATAGATATCATTAAGAGAGAAATTGCAGATACCCAACCTGACTGGTTCAGGAGGGCTTCAGGTTATAGTGTCAGGTTCACAAGAGTGAGCGGAAGTTCAACTTAGAAATCGGTTAAATATTCAAATGACAGTGTTGTATCACTATTGTGGATTGTAATTTATACATAATATTATCTATTATCTTTTAGAAATTTTTGTTTAGTTAACCAATTTCTAAGTTAATTCCGCTCACCCGAGTGAACCTGACACTAACCTGCAGACCTCCTGAACCAGTCAGGTTTGCTTTGGTGTTCATGCATCCCTAGATGTCGACAGGTTATTCATGCTATGAAAACCAGCGAGAACAAATCAGGTTCAGGGTCACTCGTACCAAACAACCTGCCCGAACTGATTCATTTGGGCTTTTATGACTAATTAGTAAAAAATTATGGATCCCGATTTCCAAACCAGTAAGTAAATCTACTAAGTCATTTCTTAACTTACTGAAGACTCTATGCTGCTGTTAACTCCTTTTAGTATCACTAAAGAAATTGCTAAATTAACTTGAATCACATAAAATCTTTATATGAATAATAAAGAAAGAAAAAAATAGAGAAGAAAGTCCCTCGAAATGAATAGTATTCCTAATTTCCTATACCCATTCTATCCTTCATGATTTTCTTTCTCTCAAACATGGGCAACCAATTAAAATCCTTGCATATGTTTGGTTATCCACCAAAATAAAATGAACCCCAATTCAAAAGTCTTCAAAATCGTCAAAATATATTAAAATACGCCTTATATGAACCACTAAAAATTTAAAATATTCTATGGTTTTCTAACTGTACTCAAAACTTCTCTATCCTCAAATTTCTAACTTCGTGTTTAGGTTTAAAGATTTTTTACAATCAAAGCTTCAAACCTATCTTGGCATTCAGATCTTAAGCAAAGAAGCATATCTTCTCTTCTTTCTCTTCTTATGGCTACAGCCTAATCCTCGCTAACGAATCAAAATTAAATTACTAATTCCGCAATTACTCAACCTAACTCTATCCTGTTCCTACTTAATGAATAAATATCTAAATACAATAGACTTAACCTCAAAGATTGATCCCAAAAATAAGGGCAGTTTGCTCTGCTATTGCCATAGAATTAAGAAAACTACATAGGCAAAACATAACATTATGTAATTAAGTGTTGGCAAAAGAATAGGCAACTTATCTACAAGTATAGTGAAACACTGATAAACATTTAATGCAATTTATAAAACATTTATATATAGGAGGGTGATCAAATGAGACCCTACCTTTACTTTTATTCTGAGGCCCCCCTACGAAAAATTCGAACCATTCATATTGTTGACATGCCTATGCCCATGATATTCTAAGAGTGTAAACTCAAGTTATTAGAAATTCATTTGCCCATCCCAACATGTCATTAGAAAAATAAAGGATAGCCATACAATTTTGTCATGTTATAAAACATAAACAAATGAACTTCAGATAACTTAATTTTACATCATCAGCTACCTTAGGCTTAGGCATGTAGACCAAAATGAATGATTCAGATTTGGGTGGGTGGGTGGGTGGGTGGGTGGGGGGGGGGGGGGGGGGGGGGATCATGTAAGACCCTACCTCTCCCCTTATTAGGCCTCATATGTGAACCCATTGATATATATATATATATATATATATATATATATATATATATATATATATATATAGAGAGAGAGAGAGAGAGAGAGAGAGAGTGTGTGTGTCTGATGTAAAGCTAACCCTAAATAGAGAATTTCCAAGAATCTTAAAGGATTAATTTGACCAACATGTAATGCAGATCAAAGTTGGAATTTTAAACAATTAATCGGTTTGATGGATTTTCAAGAATTGAATGAAGTTTCACAAACCCAATTAATAATTCAGTTATAACAATCAATAATTAAATTCCTAAGTGTTCTTAGCAAGTAAAAGATTCAATATTAATTCGTACTCTAATCCAGCAAGTGGAACACTCAATCTCAATTGTTTTTTGTGGACGACAGGCAAATCAGATAATATAATAGAGATGATAATTGATAAAGCAGTATAACACAAATATTTAAAAATTGGAAAGAGTATAACGAGGGTTCGAAGAACTCAGCGTAGATCTCGGGTTGACAGCAGCGAAGAGCACAGCAATCAGCAACACAGAAAGAGAGAGACAGCAGTAACAAATCAGCAATGGCAACAGCAAAGGCGACGGCGGTGGCATCGTTGAAAGAGGGCGGCGACGGGGGTCGTCACGGCGAAGTGGATCGACAGCGGTGTCGACGGAGACAGAGAACATGGGTGTGGGTTTTGGGTTTGGTGCTCGGATAATGTCGATGGCAGGGAAAAGGAGGGTCGGGGTGCAGTTCCTGGGTGGCTGGCAGCGTTGACAAGGGGTCGGCAGCACAAGGGGGTGCCGGAGTAGGGTAACAGCGGGGGGGGGGGGGGGGGGGGGAGGTGTGGGGAGGTAGAGGAGGGGAGGAAGGGAGACGGTGGTGGATCTGGGGATGGTGACGGCGATGTTGGAAGTCGAACGGGGGTGTTGTCGAGGTCACAACGTGGGGGTGCTAAGGTTTCGGTCGGGGTCGGGGTATGAGGAAGAGGACGATGGGAGGGAGAAGGGGTTAGGGTTTGGTTGATTTTATTTGGGAAATTTTTTAATTTGGGGGTAGATTTTAGAGTTAATCACTAACCCTAAAATTGTATTAGGATTTATCACAAACCCTAATCAGTTGATCTTAATTGTATCACACAAAGAAGAGATGAAGAGCAAAACTCAACACAATATTTCTTTTTAATCAAGAATAGCATATCTTTCTCATTAATCTCAGGGCCTATAAATAGGCTCAAAACAAATCTTGATACAAATCTCAAAAGATTCTAAAAATCTCAAAAATATTCTAATGCAAAAAAGAAAGATTACATATGGTTATAATTGCCAAAAAAAACAAATATGGTACTGAAATAAAATACTAAATTAAATAGAATTGATGTCCTCATCATTCTCTCCGGGTGGGAGAGAGATCGACCCAGTCGAGTCAAAATAAGTGATTCTGTCATGGTGCTCCAAAATATCTGGATCCCGTTGCGGGAGCCCCTGACGATCACTGCAAGTGTCATCTGACCTCGGCTTGTTCTTCCACCACACCAAATACTTGTGTATATCACCATCTCTTGTAGAGATTATCTGATCATCTAAAATATTATTCAATTCTTTTGTCGGTGGGTGAATAGTATCTGGTAGAGAAGTAAATGTGGGAATCTCACCATTAGGCTGCAGGGTAGGCTCATCTATAAGAAAATTTTTAGGGTTGAATTTTGAGCCTTCATAAAGTACTAGATCCTCAATATTGAAAGTCTTACTTATGCCAAAGCCTTCAGGAAGGTCAACGACATAGGTTTTATCATTGATTGTATGAAAAATCTTAAATGGGCCTGCAACACGTATGTTCAAATTCTTAACGGATCCAGATGGAAACCGTTCCGGATGAATCCGAAGCATCACTTCGTCACCAACATCAAGAGTTTTAAATTTTCTTCTTGTATCTGTTATTAACGTGTAGTTAAAATTATTCTCATTAATTTTCTTGGAAATTTCTCTATGCAAATCATGAAGGCAGAATGAAAATGTGGATGCAGACTCTGTGACTTTGTGATGTTCTAACACAGGGGTAAAATCTATGGGTTGCCAAGTGACTTGGGAAGGAATGGATGACTCGGGTATACTCAATGGAGGTGACTGGACAGACTGAATACAATTCAGAGACTGATCATCATCTTTTTCATCAAAGTCATCACTTATATTAGGTTCATAGGTAAACTCATTGTCGGACTCATCAGCGACGACTGCGATACCCTTTACTATATTGTTCCTACTTGGGCTAAGACAGTTGCCAGCAACATGGCCATATCCTTTACATTTATAGCACTTAGTGAGAGAATCAATCTTAGAATAGTCTCTTTCAGTGTTTTTACCCGTGTTGTCATTTCTAAGTGGATAGGAGTTTGAAGTATGTTTGTTTGGGTAAAACTTGTTAGGATACTGAGGAGAGGAGTGCGCAGGTCTAGAAGGATCAGGAGGATTCATTCTGGAGGAATGATCCATCGAATCGCTGGACTTGTAATGGGAACTTGCTTTAAGAGAATCCATATCGAGGACAAGAGCATAAGCTGTCGCTAATGAGTCCACATTTCTATGAATTATCTCGTTCCTCAGATCGGCTCGTAATCCAGCCCTGAACCTAGAAAGAGTTTGCTCTTCACTCTCTTTACCCAAACATTGCACCGAATAAGGAAGTCATCAAATTTATCAATATATTCTTTCTTGATAAAGTTGGTTCCACGAATCTAGCAATCGGGTGTGGAACGATAATAGTACATCTCTCTCAGTGAGCTCTTTCATGACTTTTCAAGTGGCTATGGGTGCCAGGCCTCGGTCTCTGCGGGCGTGTTCAAGATTGGTCCAGTGTTGTTGAGTTTTATCCATCAATTTTATTGTGGCAAATTTAACCTTCAGGGCTTCGCTCATGTCAAACCACACAAAGTAGTGGTCCATGGCACGGATCCAATCGAGATAAGCTTGGGATTCCATGTGGCCTTCAAAATAGGGAACGTCAGCCTTAACGTTCCTTTTATATTGTTCGTCAGGGTCACGTTCTTGACGTCGATCGTCACGAACATTCCCTTGAGGGATCTAACGATTAGCATGAAGCTCAGGAGCAACAGTTTGATTTAGTTTCTTTCTCAAGCCTCTGATTGATATTGGCAAGAGTTGCTTGAATGGCAGCTATGGTAGCGGAAATATCAGAGTTGTCCATTTCAAGTTGGGAAGGTCTAGGATTTCTAATTGGGTGATTTGGGAGGGAAAAGAAAGGCTTGTCAAGATCTGTGATGGTGCTGCGAAGACGCAATCACCAAAAGAAGAAAATTAGGGGACGTATGTGTGCTATTTTTTTTATAAAAAAAATGAATATGAAATGATCTAAAATAACGAAAGAAAAAAATTAAAAGACTACACGATCCTAAATGAATGCAAAAATGGATGCCTAAATGATGCAAGAACTAGGGTTTTAAGAACCTTCGCTCTGATACCAAAATGATGTAAAACTAATCCTAAATAAAGAATTTCTAAGAATCTTAAAGAATTAATTTTACCAACATGTAATGCGGATCAAAGTTAGAATTTTAAACAATTAATCGGTTTGATGAATTTTCAAGAATTGAATGAAGTTTCACAAACCCAATTAATAATTCAGTTATAACAATCAATAATTAAATTCCTAAGTGTTCTTAGCAAGTAAAAGATTCAATATTAATTCGTACTCTAATCCAGCAAGTGGAACACTTAATCTTAATTGTTTTTTTGTGGACGACAGGCAAATCAGATAATATAATCAGTGTTCTAAATGGCGTCCGCCTCGGACGCCTAGGCGGCGCCTAGGCGCTCAAAAAGAGGAGAACGAACCGCATATGCAATAGGCGGTACTCTAGGCATTGAGATGGCAGTTAGGCGTACAAGGCGTCGATATGGCAACGCCTAGGCGGCCGAGGCGGACCAGGCGGCGCCTAGGCGGCCGAGACGGCTGAGACGGATCAGGCGGCTGACAGATTTTTTTTGTAATTTTTTTTTCAAATTCTTTAAAATAGTCTCTTCATCTTCAACAGAAAAAAGCCTCTTCATCTTCAACAGAAAAAAGCCTCTTCATCTTTACATTAAGGTGTTACTAGTTCACGTTATATTTGAAATTTTATATGACTGATTATTGTTTATGTCATTATGAATCTAAAGTTTACACCATAATCGTTATTAAACTTCTAAAGTCATTCTGGCCTAGCATCACTTGTGAATTGTGATGCATTTAAATATTTAATCCCATAGCCTGGCCATTTTCTTCAGGAAGATTAGTTGTCCTTGATCACAATAACTCCAATAAATTGTTTGTTTCATCCCTGCAACCTCCATTGTCAAGATTAAGAATCATTCAATCATATTAGGATAAAGATTAAAGAATTCACAAAATGATTTAAATTACAAGCACCAAAGTTCCAACTTCACAAAAAGATTTAGAATACAAGCAAAAATAGAGAAATGTAACTTTTAAAAGGTTAATATATTAATATTTAAAAAATAAAAACAAAACGCCTAGGCGCCGCTTAGGCGCCGCCTAGGCGTCCTAGGCGGTAGGCGGTCCTTGGCCGAACCGCCACCGCCTGACGCCGTTTACAACCTTGAATATAATAGAAATGATAATTGATAAAGCAGTATAACACAAATATTTGAAAATTGAAAAGAGTATACCAAGGGTTCGAAGAACTCAGCGTAGATCTCGGGTTGACAGCAGCGAAAAGCACAGCAATCAGCAATACAGAAAGAGGAGACAGCAGCAACAAATCAGCAATGGCAACAGCAAAAGCGACGGCGGCGGCATCTTTGGAAGAGGGCGGCGACGAGGGTCGACACGGCGAAGTGGGTCGACGGCGGTGTCGACGGAGACAGAGAACATGGGTGTGGGTTTTGGGTTTGGTGCTCGGATAATGTCCATGGCAGGGAAGAGGAGGGTCGGGGTGCAGTTCCTGGGTGGCTGGCGGCGTCGACGAGGGGTCGGCAGCGCAAGGGGGTGCCGGAGTGGGGTAGCAGCGGGGGGGGAGGTGTCGGGAGGTAGAGGAGGGGAGGAAGGGAGACGGTGGTGGATCTGGGGATGGTGACAGCGATGTTGGAGGTCGAACGGGGGTGTTGTCGAGGTCGCGACGTGGGGGTGCTAGGGTTTCGGTTGGGGTCGGGGTAGGAGGAAGAGGACGATGGGAGAAAGAAGGGGTTAGGGTTTGGTTGATTTTATTTGGGGAATTTTTTAATTTGGGGATAGATTTTAGAGTTAATCACTAACCCTAAAATTGTATTAGGATTTATCACAAATCCTAATAAGTTGATCTCAATTGTATCACACAAAGGAGAGATGAAGAGCAAAATTCAACACAATATTTTTTTTAAATCAAGAATAGCATATCTTTCTCATTAATCTCATGGCCTATAAATAGGCTCAAAACAAATCTTGATACAAATCTCAAAAGATTCTAAAAATCTCAAAAATATTCTAATGCAAAAAAGAAAGATTACATATGGTTATAATTGCCAAAAAAACAAATATGGTACTGAAATAAAATACTAAATTAAATAGAATTGATGTCCTCATCAGTCCCTTCCATTGTGCACTAGACATGGTGTGCACTCGGCCTTCGGGCCTTCGTGTCAATGATCCGAACCGTTCACATTGATCTACACGTCTAAATTAGTCTAAATATATAAAATCAAGTCTTTTCAAATTAATTTGCCCATACATTGAAGTATTACAAAATTATATGGCTGAATATCGTTTTTTTAATAATGACATGATGGATAGGCAAATGAATTTCAAATGACTTGATTTTATATATTTAGACTAATTTAGATGTGTAGATCAATGTGAACGGTTCGGATTGTCGATACGAAGGCCTGAAGGCCGAGTGCACACCATGGCTGGTGCACAGCGGAAGGGGACTCTCTCTCTATATATATATATATAAAATAAAATTTGTAAAGGCATATAACCATCACGAACTATCGTATTAGTAGAACTTATCACCCTATAACAAAGTTTATTAGCACTTAGGATATGGGAGAACTAAATAACCTACGTGAGAGCCAAAAGATTAATATATGAGTGGTGCATGCTAATGAACCTGTTGCAAAGGTGACAAGTGTTTCTACTAACACTGTTCAGAGGTTTTAAACGCAATTAAAATGATTTTTGGTAATTAATCTAGACTCAAATACTGTTTGCAGTTAAGTTTTCCCATGTCAACAAAAAAAAGAGAGGTATGGTCAAGAGTTTCCATTATCATGGGATGAGATTTTGTTGTCTTTAAAATGCCTGATCAACCTTAATGAGTACGTGGGGACATCATATAACAAAAGTAATCCAACAAAAGCTAGATCTTTCAAAGGATAATCATATAGTCTTTAACAATATACCCAAATGAAGGCCAAACTCTATTATGGGCAGTCACAGATTCTATAGCAAACATACAATTAAGCATTTATCAATGTCGAAGAAGTATAATTCTTACTCCAAGCAAAATCTTCACACATCAATTATATTAGAAGCTGTGGACCATCGTAAGTAAGTAAGCAGATAAAGACTTTGCTAAGAAGGACTAAGGAGTCACTAGCTATCTCTGTGCGTGCTTCAGATACGAGTTAAGACTGTTACAGAAAGATTGTAATGACCACTTGATCAAACTTAATGACTTTTTGTGGTTACTAATGTTGCAAAGACAAGAAACTACGCATACTTGCATTCTAGATGCAATTAAAAACATGATGTAAAACTAACCCTAAATAGAGAATTTCTAAGATTCTTAATGGATTAATTTTACCAACACGTAGTGTGGATCAAAGTTAGAAATTTTAAACAGTTAATCGGTTTGATGGATTTTCAAGAACTGAATTACATTTAACAATCCCAATTAATAATTCAATTCTAACAATCAATAATTAAATCCCTAAATGTTCTCAGCAAGCAAAAGATTCAATATTGATTCGTACTCTAATCAAGCATGTGGAATACTCAATCTCAATTATTTGTGGTCGACAGGCAAATCAGATAATATAATAGAGATGATAAAGCAGTAGAACACAAATATTTAAAAGTGGAAAGAGTATACCGAGGGTTCGAAGAACTCAGTGTAGATCTCGGATTTGAACAACAACGACGAACACAGCACTCAAAGAACAGCAATGGCAGGGGGTGGTCGACGGCGCCACTGGCTGACGTCGACGATGGCGATGAGCGGCGCGAACGACGGCCGCGAAGTCGACGAGGAGGCAGGGCGGCGCTGGTGGCGTCGCCAGTCGAAACTGAGAGGAAAGGAGGAAGGGAGGTCAAGTTCTTTTGGGTTTTAGGGTTTCGACAAAGGGAGAGGTAGTCGACGGAGGCGCTGAAGTGGCGGGGGAGTGGGGGCGACGTGATTTGGGGTGGACGTGAGAGGGGTGGTCACGGTGGTGCGGGTGACAGGCGAGGGGATTGGGCTTCGGGAGATCGGGAGTAGGAGGAAGAAGGAGAACAGTGAAGGGAGATTAGGGTTTTGGAATTAGGGATTAGGGTTTGGGTTGATTTTATTTGGGGGATTTTTTTTTATTTGGAGGTAGAATTTAGAGTTTATCACAAATCCTAAAATTTTATTAGGATTTATCACAAACCCTAATAATTGGATCTCAATTGTATCACACAAAGGAGAAAAGAAGAAAAACTCAAACACAATAAATTTTTAATCAATAATGACATCTTTCTCATTAATCTCAGGGCTTATAAATAGGATCAAAACAAATCTTGATACAAATCTCAAAAGATTCTAAAAATCTCAAAAATATTCTAATGCAAAAAAGACGGATCACATATGGCTATAATTGCCAAAAAAGCAAATATGGCTATAATTGCCGGTGGTCTGCGGGGGCGCTAGCGACAACGGCGGTGCTGGGGGTGTTGACGACGACGAGGAAAGGGCTCGGGGTGGTCGTGGTGGAGATGTGGAGTCGATGGAGGTTGGGGGTGGATGGAGGTGGTTCTGGCGTCCGGGGTTGTTGGGTTCGGAAAGACTGCAGTGGAGGAAGGAAAGAGGGTTATGGGGATTTTGTGGGTTTCGGGTGAAAGAGTGAACGAAGAAGAAAGAGAAGGGGGGTTTGGGGAATTGGGGAATTGGGTTTCGAATTTGTAGTGGATTTGGAAATTAGGGTATAACTTAGGATTTCTCACAAACCCTAATTTTATCTCAATATCTCGCACAAAAGAGATAAATGAAGAGCAAAACTCAATCACAATAGTTTTTTTAATCAATAATAGCATACCTTCTCATTATTCTCAAGGTCTCTATATAGACTCAAAACAAAATCTCAATACAAATCTTTAAAATATTCTAATGCAGAAAATAAAGAGTGCAAATTGCAAAATTACTACATATGCTAAATCTCAAAATAAAATCAAACAGAACCGATGTCCTCATCACTTGACTAAACTGGAATACACTTTGCGTACATATACCAAATGAGATGTGTGATCTTAGCCATGGACAAAGGCCATATATTTTTTTTAAATTTTGGAAGACCTTCAATAGTAACATATAACATGGAGTAATAAATTGTTGGAACATTATATATTTATCTAAAATACTAAAGAAACATACTTGCCCAGCTTTCTTTTTTAGAATTTGATTTCAGACTTTGTCCTTGAAGAATGAACAGCTTCTATGTAGCTACTATAAAATTTCCAAAACAAACATGTACCTGTTGAGTATCTCCTATCCAACTCTCTTATTGAACAGCTCTCTGACTCAAGGTCTGAAAAGTCCAACTCCCAATCAATAAAATCTAAGCACCTAAAAGAAGACCACAGATTCATTCAGGCATAATAGCAAACAATTGGCAAGCAAACTATATAAACGACACCATTCCTCACCTCAAAATCACAATAGTTAAAAGGAAATAAGGGCTTACTCATAAAAATCCTAATACATCATAAGTTTCACAATAACGATAAGTTTAAAAAG
Organism: Hemerocallis citrina; assembly: GCA_017893485.1. Lineage (NCBI taxonomy): Eukaryota > Viridiplantae > Streptophyta > Magnoliopsida > Asparagales > Asphodelaceae > Hemerocallis > Hemerocallis citrina. The sequence goes on from CM030361.1 coordinate 45,478,031, forward strand.
AAACAAAGAAAAAAGTCCCCGCAGTTCATCAAAATCCTAAGGAGACATTTCATCAAAACCCCCAATACTAAAAAACCATACAGAGACAGCTCATTTGCCAAACCAAATCCTGTAAATTAATGTGATCTTAAAGAAGATTTACAGCTCATAAACATGTCCATCAAAACCAACAGCTGAACCTAGAGAAAAGGGCAGCTTCTCTTGCAAACAAGGCTTATATAAATAATAAAACTTTGTCCATGATGATAAGGTGGAAAGTAACCCAAATCCTAAGAACCGTTTAGTCCAAACTTCAAACACACTACAAACTGAGTGCTTCCTTTCTCAAAACAAAACTAAAATTCATTATAACTTAATAAATTCACTGACAATATCATTTGCACTAAATATCACCAACACCCACAAAAACCCTAAATCCGACCAACCAATTCTGCATTTGTTATGAGAACATTCAATGGGTAAAATGGTAGTTTCTATAATGCAATTGATCGATAGAGTAAGCACAACTATTAGCACAAGGGCAAGCATATTGCCCTTGGTTTAGGGTCTTCACCAGTTCTTCCTATCAAACAACCATACTCAGACAAAGTAAATAAGTAAAATGGTAGTTTATAAAAAGCCAGTGACCGAGGTTGTGGTGTAAGGTGTAATACCTGAAGAAGTAAAATTTCGGATGGTAGGAGGACTGGAGGAGACTTGAAGAAGAAGTTGATGGAATTGGGTACGAGAGTCGCATATTCATGCTTTTTTCTTGTTTCTTTGTCAGTCAATGGATGAAAGATGAAGCTCTATATACAGAAGGGGGGGGGTTTCAATGTAAGGGTTCAAATGGTACATTCTACATCTGTAGGTGGGTTTCTGAAAAACAGGGTAGCACTGACTGTAGCTGCTCTCTGTAACTGGACCTAACTAAAGAAAACCATAACTGAGAATGCCAAAAAACTGTCAAATTATACTCTAAATTATAGTCGTAACCAATATATATATAAACAGCTGAATAGTCCAATACACTAATAGCAACACTTTGGGGGAAACAATCAGACTTTAGAGCAGATACATTGTACCACAAACCACGAGTCAAATTAAGGAATATAAGCAAAATATTCTTTCTTGAATACCAAGCTTGGTAATACTGCATGTATCAAGAAATGACATCTGGAGAAAATGATCATAGACATCTAACCAAACTTTAGGATCTCCTAAAATTAAGACTTGTGACATTAAATAGAGCCACAAAAATTAAAGTAAAAAAAAAAACTAGAAACACATTTATGGTTCTCAATTCATGCTCCTACCATGTGGAAATCGAGAAGCGATCCTTCTGCATAATCATTCATGTCAAAAGTAATATCAGGTTTCATCACAAACTTTCTGTCCAAGTAATATTAAGTTTTATCCAGGACCGGCCCTTACCTTGAGGCCGGTGAGGCGGCCGCCTCAGGCCCGTGGATTTTTTGCAATTTTAGGGGCCCCCAAATTTGTATTCCCCTTGTAAATCTAGGCACGTATTTCGCACGTAAAAAAAATTATATCGTATTTAGGGACCCCCAAAAATAATTATTTGGGTCTTTCGTCTCGGGCCCCCGGTAACTCAGGGCCGGCCGTGGTTTTATCTCTTCACTTTTAGAATCCCACAACAGGTATCATCACAAACTTTCTGTCCAAGTTATATTAAGTTTTATCTCTTCACTATTATAATTCCACAACTATTAGCACAAACGCAAGCACATTGCCCTTGGTTTAGGAGCTTCACTAGTTCTTCCTATCAAACAACCATACTCAAACCAAGAAAATAACATTCAGCTCCAAATTTAGGCATTAACTCAAAAAATGGAGAAAGACTTCAAGAAATCTAAGGCAAATACTCTAACTACATAGAATCCTAATATCAATGATATGCCCCAAATCAAGAGAAATTTGCAACAGGGCCGAACTATTACTACTCAAAAAATATTGAAACCAACAAACTGAACTGACTAATTGAATATCTAGATCTAACTAGACATCCCAGCAACATTCACATCAAAATCAGCACACTACCATTGCAGTAACCCACGATTAAATCAAAAACCCAACAAACCTTCTAATTTCCAACCAAAATTAGACGCAAAATTGGGGAAATAAGACAGAACTAATCAACCCTCTCCGATTCAAATCAAACCCACCTCTAGTCAACAACAAAGAATACTTGGTCACCGCCAATTTTAGATTTTGATAACAACAGTTCCAAGAATTGACGAAATGCTCAGAAAAAACAACAAATGGTACATGAAAAAACTAGTACGTTTTTTTCTTTATATTGAACGCAAAAACTTACATAAATTGTGAGAGAGATCGCACCTTTGTAGCGTGGATTTGAAGTCGGTTTTATTTTATTTTTATTTAATTTGTTGATTTTTTTTTTTTGGAAGAAAGAGAAGGACCAGGTGCTTCTCTCTTTGAAGGTTGCGTTTGGGATGGCGTTGGTGTGAAAGAAAGAAAGAAAGAGCGAGAGAATATATATGCGCATATGCGAATTACGTAAAGGTATTATTGTGCAAAGATTTGGTAATTGATTGTGGAAACTGCAAAATGCAAATATTGTGGACTGTTTGGACCACCGAATCACACATGTAATGCCACTGATGGGGCATATCTGACCGTCCGTTTCATGGACCCAAAAAAAAGGGATTTTTTTTATATATCCCAATTTTCGAAACTATTTGCACTTATAGGATTGTTGACAAAGTTTTTGCGCTCATGGACTCAACAACTAAACTTATCGTTTTTTCCCAATGGCAAGTTTAGTTATTTTATCCTCGCTGTTGGGACACGGCGAGTTTAGTGCTAATTTTTTGAGAAACTCGCTGTTCCCAACAACGAATTTAGTTCAAAATTTTCAATGAAGACTCGTCTTTCCCAACGGCGATGACATTTATGCTAGACTCGCTGTTGGGAACAACGAGTTTAGTTCAAAATTTTCAATGAAGACTCGTTGTTCCCAACGACGAGGACATTTACACTAGACTCGCTATTGGGAACATCGAGTTTAGTTTTTAAAAAAAAATCTATAGAGTTTTTTTTCAAAAATTCATTAAGTTCAACAAAATGTTTCACTCTCTGTGAAGTTTCCTACATCCTCGCCATTTCCAACGGTGAGTCTAGTATAAATGTCATCGCTGTTGGGAACAACGAGTCTTCTTTGAAATTTTTGAGCTAAACTCGTTGTTCCCAACAGCGAGTCTAGTATAAATATCTTCGCCGTTGAGAACAACGAGTTTAGCTGTTGAGTCCACAAGCGCAAATATTTTGACAACTATCATCTTTCTACAAATAGTTTCGAAAAGTGGCATATAAAAAAAATCAAAAATGGGGAGCTTCCTTGAATGGGATTAACAGTTTAGATACGAACTAGCAAGTATCAATTAACACGTGCAATGCATGAGAATTTTTCAAAAGATATATATCTAATCGATGATAATGTAAGAAATGATATACGATACTTTAGTACTTACTTTATATATAAACTAGATTTGTCCGTGGGCACGTGCCTACGACACGTTTTCAGAAGATACAGCGTATGAAAGGCCTTGTAAACAGTAAATCAACAATTATATAGCTCAAGTTTGAATAGTATGACAATAATTAGTTGTAAATAAAAGTCCATGTTTTCATTTGTATATGTTGAAAAATAATTATGAATTGGGGTATAAAAGTCCATGTTTTCATATATATATAGGAAGTCTTCCGTTGTGCACCACCTATGGTGCACTCGGCCTTCCCGCCTTCGTATCGACGATCCAAACCGTTCAAATTGATTTACACATCTAAACTAGTTTAAATATGTAAAATCAAGTCATTTGAAATTCATTTGCCCATCCATTGAAGTGTTACAAAATTGTATGGCTAAAAATCATTGTTTTTTATAGTCACATGATGGATGGGCAAATAAATTTCAAATGATTTGATTTTAGATATTTAGACTAATTTAGATGTGTAGATCAATGTGAACGGTTCGGATTGTCGATACGAAGGCGGGAAGGCCGAGTGCACACAAGTGCACACAGAGGTGTGGTGCACAATGGAAGATTTTCATATATATATATATATATATATATATATATATATATATATATATATATATATATATATATGATGTGGCATGCATGTGATTGGAAAATCCTTAAAAGGGTTAGTTGTCCAATGTATATATACAGGATAAAAGGGATATGAGCAACTTGCTCATTTAGTAAATGAGCAATTGATTATGTGGCATGCATGTGATACATTGGACAACTAACCCTTTTAAGGATTTTCCAATCATATGCATGCCACATCATCAATTGCTTATTTACTAAATTAGCAAGTTGCGCATACCCTTTTTTCCCATATATATATATAAGAGAGAGAGAGAATTAAATAAATTTGATTTTTTGGGGGAAATTTTTTGGTGGAAAAATGTGTTTTGTGATGTTAGATTTGGACCTTTGATTTTTGGGGAATTGAAGGAGAGCCACTTAATAGCTTTCTTTGTGTTTTATTATATAGTATGTTATATCCCACTGCTTGTATTGGTTTTATTTACTGTATTCAATGATTCAATAGGAGTTCATTTTAGTATAGGTGTAATATAAGTGGATAACTTTGTTAACAAATATTTTCATCCAAATTCAAATGATTAATCAGATTGGTATGATTGTCGATCAACTTTAACTAAGATGGTGTGGCGGCGAAGTATCTTAGAGCATCTCCAACCACGCTAGCTATTTTGGCTAGATAGAATAGCCAAAATAGATAACAAATGGATAATTTGACTAGCGAAAAAAGCTCACACTCTAACCATGCTATCTATTTTGGCTAGTCATAAATGTTTTAATTTTTATTTACTAATAAATAGTTACAATAATATTTTTTTTTAATGACAATAAATGGATAAATGTATCTAATATATGATACTCCATCTCTGATACTCCATTTGTCTGTATCTGATACTCCATCTCTGATACTTACTCCATCCTTCTATCTCTGATACTTACTCCATATGTGTATACTCCATCTATGATACTTACTCCATCTGTCTATACTCCATATCTGATACTTACTCCATCCGTTTATCTCTGATATTTACTCCATCTGTCTGCTTCTTTTTGCAGTCATTCTATAAGTTACAGAATATCCTGCTTGCCATTGCCAATTTCCCTCTACTATTGCCATTGTTGTTTCCATATGAAAAGTAGCCTCAAACTGCAACTACAATGCTTTTCTTACCTGAAAGTGATAACAAGACAAAAGAAAGATTACAGTTTGCAGAAAAGAATTCTTGTCGAAGTGAAAAATTACAGTTTGCACAAAAGCAACATAAATGAAAAAAACAAACAAACAGGAATAATAGCAAATAAATATAAAGAATTCCTGCTGGGTTACTGACTTATAGATTATATAACCCAGGCATAAACAAGAAATGTCACAGGCTCACAGCTTTTACCATAATATTTAAGCCCGATAATTTATAAACTATTTTGTGAAAATGGTATTCAAGTGCAGGAATAAACAAGACACAGATTCAGCCATATTTATATATGTTTATGTGTATGTAAAGGTATGCATCTTACTTCAGCAATGAAATGCCATAATTTGCTCAGTTGCTTGTTCAGCCACTTCACCTACAGAACAAAGGCAATGACAAAAATGAAAACAAAAAATAGTATTGGAGTCAATACAATAAAACCTCACAATGGAAGATAAGATTATATAACAATATCAAAGAGTTTGAGTATTAGGTGTTCATGACAATCTGGTTACTAACTTACAGATAACTTATAGCAAAGTGAAGTATGACAAAGAAATTAGTACTTACTTATCTGATACTCAGATAAGTACTTATCAGTGAAGAAGTAAGTACTTATCTGATACTTATCACTGATGCTTTAAATTATACTTACAAGGAATTAAATTGTATGACAAACTTACTGATGCATACTAATTTGTACTAAGCTTTTGTATGTCAAAACTTACTGATGCTTTAAATTAAACTTATGCTTTAAAATATATCAAAAATTAGTTTGTACTAATTTGTACTAAGATTTTGTATGACAAAGATGCTTACTGCACATACAGCTTACTGATGCTTTAAATTATACCGATGCTTAAAATATATCAGAAATTAGTTTGTACTAATTTGTACTAAGCTTTTGTATGACAAACTTACTGATGCTTTAAATTAGTTTGTATGACATACTTTGTATGACATACTAATTTGTACTAAGCTTTTGTATATCAAAACTTACTGATGCTTTAAATTATACTTATGCTTTAAAATGTATCAGAAATTAGTTTGTACTAATTTGTACTGAGCTTTTATATATATATCAGTGAAGTATATATAAGTGAAGTATATATATCTGTCATACTTAGCAAAATATGCAATACAAACTTGATTCTCAGCTTAGATTGAAACCCTCTAGTAAGGTAATACTAATTTACCATGGAGGCTTTGATGCATTAAAACTTTACACTTATAGATCATACGGTCACTGCACATTAAGAGGAGTGAACATGCACCTCTTCATGAATTGATAGGTAAGTATCAAGTGTTATTAGGATTGATAGTTAATTGATATGAAAACTGACTTACACAATCTTGATAACTTTTTGGTATGGAAACTGATACATATACATTCTTGATACTTATACATTCAAATGATATATCATAATTGAGAAGGTAATTGATAGGTAATTGATATCATAATCAAGTATTTCAAGTGTTATCAAGTATTTCTTCCCCTTATAAAAAATAACATCGCAAACTCTAAAGAATCCCATCAGAATAATAGTCATACAGAATTAATCAGATTAAGTTTTAAACTTCAAATTCTCCACACAACTTTTTTTTTTTTTACAAAGAATAAGTATTACCTGAAGATGAAGAACCCAACGAACAAGACCCCGATGAACAAGAAGAAGAATCCGATGAACAAGATGAAGAAGCAGGAAACTACTAAGCACAAATTGTAATTCAGATAAAGTTTTAAACATCAAAATCTCCACACAACAATTTTTTTTTACAAAGAATAAACATTACCTGAAGATGAAGAAGAACCCAAAAATCAGCAGACTTAAAATCTGAAGAAATTGAAGAAATTCAGATAAAGAGATTGAAGAAATCTGAAGAAATTTAGATTAAGAGATTGAAGAAATTGAAGAAATTTCACTTCGCTTTAAATCAGCAGACTTAAAATATTACCGTTGGAAATTCTGTCATCTGCGGCGGCAAGAGAGGAAGAAGAATGGCAAGCTGAAATCAAATCGCCAGAAATGGCGAGCGGATCGCGAGCGAAAAAGGAATCGCCAGGATGGGGAGCGATTTGGCGAGGCCGTTGGAGAGAATCTTTTAGGGGATTATCGCTATTTTGGCTAATTTAGGAGATTTGGCGATCCCGTTGGAGATGGTCTTAGCAGTGATCATAAGTTTTGGTCACTTGCAACAAGCACCAACTTATTCTCCCCACGGCAGGTAGCAGTTGTATTTTATTTGACACTTATTTGATTTTGATAGATAAAGTACCACCATATGATAAATATCTATATAATAAAATACAAAGAAATCTATCAAGTGGCTCGTATTCAATCTCCCGAAAATCAAAGACTCAGATCTAATCTCACAAAACCCATTTTCCTCCCAAAAAGTTTTCCCCAAAAACTCAAATTCAAATCCGCCCACCCAAAACAACTCCTTTATTTATTTAATTATTTATATTTCTCTCTCTCTCTTCTATTCAAAATTTTTTTTAAACAAATTTTTAAAAATAAAAAATAAAATTTAAAATTTAAAAACTTTAAAAATCTATATAATAAAATATAAAGAAAGCTATCAAGTGGCTCTTCTTCAATCCCCCAAAAATCAAAGCCCCATATCTAATCTCACAAAACACATCCCCCCCCCCCCCCCCTCCCCCCTCTCTTCTATTCAAAAAAAATAAGAAAATAAAATTTTAAAAAATTTTAAAAAATCAAAAAATAATGTAAAAATTTTAAAACTTTAAAAATAATTTTTAAAAAAAAATCAAAAACTTATAAAAAAATATTTTAAAAAATATTTTTTAAAAATATTTATAAAAATTACGAAATTCAAAATTTTTTGAAACTTTTTGAAATTTTAGAAATTTTGAAAATTTTGAAAATTTTAAAAAATAAAATAAAAAAGTTAATTTTTTTTAAAATTTTAAAAAAAATTAAATTTTAAAAATTTGAAAATCTCAAAGTAAATCCAAATCAAATGTCGAACCCCAATCAAGAGGTCGTCGTTGATATCTAATCCGCTGCTGATTCCGTATGGGTGTCTCCCCTCCACCCAATCGAGCGCGAATATCAAGCGACTCCATATCGGCGGTTCCCCTCCACCGAATCGAGAGCTTCTACATGCTATACGACGACTCTAGCTTAATCTCATTAACCGAATTCTCATTCTAGTTTTTAATTTTTTTTGTGCAGGGGATTACTCAGTTTTTTGTTGATTCGAATTTTGTGTATGCATGAGATTTAAGTTCAGAGAGGTATGATTGTTTTATTTTTTGATTTAAAAAATTTTAATTTGGTGATTTATTTGATGAATTTTTTTGTTGATTTTGATTTAAGGTGTACGCAAGTGAAAGATGGATTATTTGGTGTCCTTAATTTGGGATTCCAAACCATAGCAGGACAGGTAAGCTAACTAGCAACCTAAAATAACTTGGCAGATACGCAATATTAATTTCTTTACTACAAGAGAAAATACTATCGTGAAGTGTTCCCTTCACTGGTTATTAGAAACCATAGATAACATAACATATAAGAACTTTTAGTGTATGTTTGGATATATTGGATTGGGATGACTGGAGTTTACCAGTAAATGGTGCAAACTCTCCACTCAAGAAAGACTGCTAAAGTAAATTTGTTATTTATCCATTTTGATTTTTTTGTTATAAAGGTGCAATGAGGAGACAAAGTGGAGATAAAAGAAATGATTAGCTTGAATTAGAGTTTTGAGAACTTCATGTATTTCATTTTGGTTTAAATAATAATAAGAGATATTTCAATTGCAAACTGAGTCTCAGACAAAAAAATATTTAGATTATTGGTATTGTAGATACCTTCGTACATTCACTTGCGTTACCATTGTATTTTTTTTTGACTGGCAAAAGGTAGGAAAGTCCTACCTCATAGATGATATATATATATATATATATATGTGTGTGTGTGTGTGTGTGTGTGTGTGTGTGTGTGTGTGTGTGTGTGTGTGTGTGTGTGTGTGAAACAGAAAGGATAATTAGTCAGTACAAAATCTGCTGTAGGAAGTTGCTCGGATTATGGAAGAAGTCGAGTTCGAGATGGCATGCCTGTAGATCGTAGAGAGGGCAGCGGACATCTGCGTACACCTCTACTAGAGCTACCGACATGATCTCATCCATCTTCTCCTTCCTTACAACGATCCGAAGCATTCAAACCCCCTAGCAGACATAGCAAAATCATGAAGCAGAGTTTAACATAAATAAAAGACATCGTACTTGGCACAGTCCCAAAAATACAGTTATAAAAACAGAAGAGACATTAAGGCAGTGAAGCATGAGCGATTATGTTGCATTTCCATCAGCCGCCCCCCCTTGATCGAGTCGCATTAAGTCACTGTCACCCGTCCTTCCGAGCTCCTCCAAGATTCTGGTTTACTATTGTATTTGGACATACTCATAGTGGTTATGAGATTCAGGTAAGCTTTATAAAATCTATATGATAATGTCATTGCATAACTATTACAAGTATCTAAAAGTGATGCTGAAGTTAAAAAAAACTCTGTACAGTGTTTCTAACAAACTATATATAAGCATTCCTGGTAAGTTCAAGCTAATGATCAAGAAGGCGATGGTTGAGCTTAAAAGTAGATATATTGCTTTCTCATATAATATATTTGCTACTTCAATTATTTTGCTGAACATCCAAAACTATTTTATATAATCAAACCAGGTACACCGTTCTGAAGACGTGACGTAGGCACGTGTCAACGGGCAAACCTAGTATCTACATAAAGAATGAAGATTACTTTACTATTTATATTATTTTTAAACTAAATTACAAAAGAAATACCAGACTCTTTCATTTAACCATGTAATATAAATACAGTATACTTTAAACGTTTGATATTCTTAAACATATCGTGTTTCATTCGTATGACATAACATACCCATAAAATGAAGGTGATGCACTTTGTGCATATTATTTTCTTTACTTTATTTATTATTGTTATTATATTTTTGTTAAACATTTTATTTTATTTTATAGTATTAAATAATTGTCATAAATTTGTAACGTGTAGTATTAATTAGATTAATGGGCTAAAAGTTTAGCCGAACTAAAATTTGAATAAAAACCCAATTTCAAGCCCGTTGAAAGTAAAAAAGCTTAGCATAAGACCACCACTACTAAGTCGCACTGAGTTTTGGGCCATAACTGAGCCCAGCCCATTTCTACAATGAAGCACAGAAACTAAGAAGATATTCATAAGAGCATCTCTAGTAGTTGGTTTTTTGGTCAAATTTTCAAAAAAATTGCCCAAAAAAGTCTTGCAGTCCTTGGCCAAATCTCCAAAATTTGAATATGAGAGAAACAATAATCTACTATATTTAGAAAGCGAAATATGAATTTAAAAATTATAGCTGACGAAATATGAAATATCGTTCGATGTCAAATTTTTTAAAATTTTGTTTTGAAAGGACGAAAGATCATCACACATCCGTTCAAAGATTTAGTTTAGTCTGATTTAATTAAGATTTAAGATTTAATTATGTCGGACGAGATTTGATTTCGCGTTCATGACTTTTCTTTTCACGGACGAGATTTGACCTCTCGTCTGTGATTTTTTAAATAAATAAAAAAAAATAAACGTGACGTAACATTGTCTATCGCCCGTCATTTAAAAAAAACTATAATTTGGATTAAACAACTACAATTTCAACCACAAATTCTTATTTATAGATGTTAAATACCCAAATTTTGAGTTGTGACGACCACAGATGCTCTGAGCATTTGTAGTCGTTGGCTAGTTTGCCAAAATTTTCAAAAATTAGGATTTTTGGTGCTGCAGTCGTTGGCTATACACCCAAAATTCGGGTTTTAGATGAACAGCTGTCTGCCAAATTTGGCAGACGAAATAGAAATTTGGAAAAAAAAAAAGCTAACGAAAGATGGTTTTTCGTCTGTTCGATCAGACGAAAGATCATTTTTCGTTGTTTGAATTTTTCCCCCCTATCGGACGGGAAATGATTTCCCGTTCAAATTTTTTTTAATAAATCGTCGGACGGGGGATGATTCCCCGCCCTAATTTTTTTTGTAAAAAAATCATCGGACGGGAAATCATTTCCCATCCGATCGATTTTATTAAAATATATATATATAATATCAGACGGGAAATGATTTTCCGTCCCAAATTTTGTTAAAAAATAAATTGTCGGACAGGTTTCCCGTCCCACAATTTTTTTTATAAAAAAACGTCGGATGGGAAATCATTTTCCGTCCCGTGATTTTTAATAAAAAAAAAAAAAGGGTTACAACGACTACAATGCAAACTCAATTTTTTTTTCCTATATGCCAAGTATCCTAAATTTGGGTCTCAATGACTACAGATAAATTTGGGTCTAAACGACTACAGATGCTCTAACAAGACTTAAATGGAAACTCAACTTAATTATTGTTGCTGCTGCATTTCCCTAGACTTGAATGGAATTATATTATATCTTAAGCTAATAGGACTACTCCCTCCCTCCTTTCTTTATTTTGAAATAGAGAAAGGAGAGCAAAAGTAGGAGTTCAAATTTATCTTACCACGTGCAGACCACACCTTCAACTTAATAAAACAAAATTGAAAAATTTACAAAACACAAAAAGCTCTTCCGCTCCCCAAATCCCCCCAACCCATCCTCGCCCAAAACCCACCGGTCATCGTTTGCCGTTCGCAAATCCGCCCAAATCCAAACCGTCGCCGTTCACCGTCCACCCAAATACAAGTCGTCCCCGTTCGCCTATCCTCACCGTCGTCCCTAGCCCAAAATTCAATCGTAATTGTTCGCCGTTCGCCAGTCCGTCCAAATCTAAGCAGCAGCTGTACGCCATACCCAAAATTCTCACCTAGATTAAGGTATTCATGAAATTGTAAGATTCTCTCTTATTTTGGATTATATATTTATTATTTTTTAGAATATTGAGAATATGAGATTAATGTATTAATCAGGTTGTAACATCCTCTCTTATTTTGGATTGTATATATAGTATAATTATTTGCCAAAGAGATGAAAATATTTGATGAATCTAAGAGTGATGTCTAAAGATCCTTTGGTTTATTATGTGCGGCTTCGTCTTCCCATGTTAAATTCTTCAATCTTATCTGCGCTCATCTTGTTTGATAAAATATATGAATAAACTAAAATATGTTAGTCGTAGGAGTCTGCTGTGTGGCGGGGGCATATGGAACTCAAGTAGATGAGTTTTAATTTTGAATTTGATTAAGGATTTATACACCAATCTTCAAAATATAGGGTTCAGTAAGATGTTTATAGATGTGGGAAGGTTCTAATTTGGGTTCGGGATTATCTTGATTACAATTATTTTCTCATTTGTGGTGCACACGAGGTGTTTGTGAAATTGCTTAAAAGCCCTTTATAATTATTTGGCATTATTTTGATTCAATTTAGTCATTCAAATTACCTTCTTTTAGGTGCTGTCTTGCCGACGAATTTTGGATGGCTGACGAATATGGATATAGAAGGTAAAAATCTACTACTTAGCAATTACGTTTTTCGTGTTCGATGGTTTCCTCTATAGTGGTTTCTCAATGCTGATGAACTTTGTCCTATACTATATCTTTTGATCCATGCTCCAGCTTTATGGTGAGCATCTGTTGCCAATATGTAAGCGTGCAGAAAGGGACTGCTTCATCATGCGCAATGTATTAAAAGGATTGATGTAAGTCTCTTAAGCTCAAAACAATACATATGTTTATACTTTTTCTGACTAGCATTAGCACCTTACCAAAGTTTATTGAGGGTGTTTCCGAAACGGAAACCTATATCGTGATTAAAGTTGCTTTACTGTTTTACTTCAATTTCGATTAAAGTTGCTTTCTTTTGCTGCAATCTCAGTAATTTTTCTACTTAATATTGATCTATGGTATTATTACTGTATTGGATTCTTACTTGATAAACTATGATGATATATATAATCGTCCGATCAAATATTGTTAAAATTAATTATTTTCTAAAATTATGCATACTATTATATATATTATACTATTAGGAGAGAGAATCCTTCCTCTATTAAAATAGAGCAAGGAAAGGAAAGTATAATACTAGCACGTGCTAACACATGAGAAAAAAAGAAGAAGAAATGAACATGTACTAACACGTGCAGTCAATTTACAAAATAAAATAAAATATAATAATAATAATAATAATTATAATAATAATAATAATAATAATAATAATAATAATAACCACTCACCTTCTGATGTTGATTATGTTTCATTTGAGAGTGAATGATTTAAGATGGAAGGCTTGATTTGAGAGGGAAGGCAGTTGAGAAGTACACTGTGGAGAAAGAGATAACAGAGTACATCAGGGAAGAGTCCAAGAAGAGCCACATCCCCACCTATTACTGCATTATAAGCTCAACTTCAGTAATTATTCGACTTTTTTTCTTTGCTTTAGAAATATAGAATGATATTGGTTGGTTTGAAAATATGAAATCTTTGTCATCTTTTAATTATATTGTTATCGAAATAGTTAAGGTACATCTCTTAATTTAGGGATCTAGGGTTTTAACTATGTCTTAGTATTGTGTCGGTGTTGAATAGGGTCACCTCCGTCCTTTAATGACTTTTATGTTTTTGTTTAAGAACTAAAGTTACTGTGCATGTACATGATAATAAAAGAATATGAACTAATAAAATCTCACTTAGTGGTTTCAAAGAATATGACCGAAATAGATAAAAATATTATTATTTGGGTTTTCCAGAGAAGAGTAACACATGTTAATAAATAAGATAAACTGGAAAAAAAAAGACACAGTGCATATCATCATTGTATTGTTTAAGTTTTATATAATTTTATGAGTCTGTTAAAAGTATTTTAGTCTGTGCAATTTGCACAGAATAACATTAGTTAATTAAAATTTAGAGTTAGGGTTTGCTAGAAGGATGATGAGGAATTGAGTGATGTTTTAAAAAAAAAAGATTAAAATAAAACCGTTCACGTCAACAACAATCTTGTCCTTCCTTAATTCCTCCAGGCGTTTTTCGTCTCCATATCTCTTTACATTCACTGAATTAAAATTTCTACAATTAGATTTTATTTCCAGACTCAAATTTTCAATTGGGTTTATGATCAAATAACACCTTAAGTTTACTTTAATTATCAAATAACACACGAAAATTTAATATTTCTCAAATAACAACAAATGTTTATATAATTTGAATATTTCCTGATTCTATCCGTTATCAAGTTTAAATCCATTAAGGTGCTGTGAAGTGTCGACAATACCGTTACATTCTTCTTCCTAATCTTTTTCCTTATCATCCGAACCCATTTCCGCCATCTCCATCACCGACGGCCTCCATTAACTCCATCACCGTCACTCTCACCCCTGCCGCCATTCAAACCCAAACCCGACATTCTCAAACTTTAACTCGACGTCAATCGAACCCAACACCAAACTTGAGCCCGACAACAACAATATTAAAGAGGCATGGGGGTAAAATAACCATTTTACCATAGTACTGTTCAAAACTTTTTAAAAAATTAACGACGGGTGCTATTTGGTTCAATTATATAAACTTTGAAATATATAAATTTTGGGTGCTATTTGATATTAGGATAAACTTTAGGTTTCACCTTATGAATGTCATTTTCCCCCCCAAATGTTTATTTAACATTTTTACATAAAAAAGAAAAACCAAGGAAGTTCGAGAAAAATAAAATTCAACGAAAGTATAGACAGAAACTTGATAAACACAATATACTTATAAAGTTGTGTTGGGTTTATGTCTTGCATACTATGTTGGATAAGAAAACGATGAGGCGATGGAGGAATCGAGACAATTGGAAACGGAGTGGAGGCGAGAAACAGTCAGCGGCAGCAACATCAGAAGTTGCAGTCGACCGCAACTCATGTGCGGCCGACCGACCCCTGCGCGAAGTCTTCCAGAGAGGGGGATAGTCGACTGGCTTGTTGGTGCGGTTGACCGTTAGTGGCACTGATGGGCTTCGAGCTTGAGTCTGGCTGATTCCTAAAAAGCCCAACTTGCTTTTCAAGTTAGATCGTGTGGCTCTTATCGTAGGGTTATCTCTTCAGAAATATCTAAAGGCTATTGTATCAAAATATCAAACTAGGTTTTCTTTAGATCCTTATAAATTGTTGTTATTGGCCTCCATTGAGAGCCAAAAGAGAGAGTACTTCATTGAAGGAGAGATTGAGTGATTCCCTAATTGTAAACAACTAGTACTTGCTGGTGAGGCTTGAGAGAGGGTCGTGGTGAGAATTATAATATTCTTTTATCTTCTCTAGTTGAATAACATCTTGAGTTTCTTCTCCCCTGAATTAAGGCGAAAGACCCAATCAGGACAAATTTGTGTGTGCTTTGGTGTGTTTGGTATGATCTCATATGTGCTTGGTATTTTGTGTTGATTGCATCGAATAACTCAACAAGATCCTAAGGGATCAGAGCTTCGGGTTCAAGGGTTTGTTCGAGTTCCTTGGAGATGATGGCCGATCAAATCACGAAGATCAAGCAGTTCAAAGGCAAGATCAACTTTGTTCTCTTGAAGGTGGACATGCATGAAGCATCGGTTCAACAGGACTTGGATCTAATCCTAGAAGGAGATAAAGGGTGATCAATCGGCACAAAGTAAGAGAAGTGGAAGAAAATATGTTCAGAAGCCTTGGGTTTAATCTGGTTGTCATCGACGAGCAAAGTCAGGTATAGGAGAAGCACGACGAGTCTTTGGGCAAGATTCAGAACTGACTACTCGGGATCGTCATCACAGGGTCAGATGTACCAGCGAAGAATGTTGTGGGATTTCTCAATGAAGGAAAGTACCGTTCTTCTAGATCATGAAGTGGAGTTCAATATGGAGTTATCTGAACTGAGGGCATTCAACGCAGATGATCTAAGGGTTTCCAACTCGATATATTCATCACCAAATCCATCCAACATGATAACTGTGCTAAATGAGGAATCTACCAAGGAGAAGTTTTTCATAGCAGGTTTGATCAAGGGATTGGAGAAGGATGCACTTAGGAAGGAGAGTCAGAAATCAGCGTCAACTTCTGTGTGTTACTTGGAGGTGGATTGTACTTTGATTGGAAGGGAATGTGTATGTAGGGGTAAGGTCCATGGCCACCAGTGCAAAGGGATTGAGCATTACATAAGAGACTTTTGCAAGCGGTTAAATCAGAGGGGCGCCAAATTCAGTGCCGTTGAATCAGGTGATGGCTTAAACAGTGCTTTTGTTTCAAGTTCTTTAGATGTGAATTCCGGGTGTTCTTTTGATTTGATTAGTTCTTCTCAAGTTTGCTCCGAGAGGGAGATGGTTTCTACTTGCAAATTTGCATCATATCGTTGTGTGGGAACGAAGGTTGATAAGATTTGTGAAGTAATAATTTCTACTTACAAGTTTGCCTCATGTCGTTGTGTGGGAACGAAGATTGACAAGACTTATGAAGTAAAGGGTGAGAAAACAAATGAGTCGAAGATGACAGACGGAAGGGGATACACACCAGAGGAGGGCATGTATATTCCTCTGATGAAGCAGAGCCTTATTTCCATGAGAACTCCAGAAGCTCGGGACTGCAGGTACACAGATCCAGGTGGAGTTTGTTTAGTTTGGAAAAGTTTTCGTGAGGTGATGAAGGGTGAGAGGGGGATTGAGCAAGGTCAGCACAACCTCTACCAACTTTGGAGGAATAGAATAACTTGCGCAAGTATTTCGAAGCCCATTGTTCCTAAAGCATCATCTATTATACCGTCACTAGAATCATCCAAGCGAGACTGCGACGTTCGAATATCGTCGGAAGGTGGAGAGAGCCTTGAGGTAGGTGGAGTTCGTGTGGAGGGTGACACCTCCATGTTTACATATATTGGGGTGTGCCCTTAACGGGGGCATACAGCAGGAGAAAAATAGGTGGAGATAGATTCAACTAGCAGAGGAAGCCATTGAAACGAGTTGTTTGCAAGAAGAGAAGGAAAAGAGTTTAGAAGGTTTTAAATCACACAGTTGTGGATTCATGAGTATGCAATCCAAGGTGGAGATTGTTGGATTTATGTCTTGCATACTATGTTGAATAAGAAGACGATGAGACGATGGAGGAATCGAGACGATTGGAAACGGAGTGGAGGCGAGAAACAGTCAGCGGCAGCAACAGCAGAAGTTGTGGTCGACCGCAACTCATGTACGGTCGACCGATCCCTGCGCGAAGTCTTCCAGAGAGGGGGACAGTCGACCGGCTTGTTGGTGCGGTCGACCATTAGCGGTGCTGACGAGTTTTGGGCTTGAGTCTGGCTGATTCGTGAAAAGCCCAACTTGCTCTTCAAGTAAGATCGTGTGGCTCTTATCGTAGGGTTATCTCTTCAGGAATATCCAAATGTTATAGTATCAAGATATCAAACTAGGTTTTCTCTAGATCTTTATATATTGTTGTTATTGACCTCCATTGAGAGCCAAGAGTGAGAGTATTTCATTGAAGGAGAGATTGAGTGATTCTTTAATTGTAAACAACTAGTACTTGCTGGTGAGGCTTGAGAGAGGGTCGTGGTGAGAATTATAATATTATTGTATCTTCTCTAGTTGAATAACATCTTGGATTTTTTCTCCTCCGGATTTAGGCGAAAGTCCCAACCGGGACAAATTTGTGTGTGCTTTGGTGTGTTTGGTATGATCTCATATGTGCTTGGTAGTTTGTGTTGATTGCATCGAATAACTCAACAAGATTCTAATAAGGGTTTTCGGTAGAATTCCCTAAGATGTTGATTTGCTTAGACATATCTTGTTTCATTAGTATGACCTAATGGAATATTTTATAGTTATCTACTCACAATAATGAAGGTGGTGATGTAAGTACCAGTGTGATCTACTCATAAAGCTCTTCGCTGATAGCATGAGGTTGAGAGTATGAATTCCTCTTAACATAACCACTACTAGATCGGACTGAGTTGGGCCATGATTAAGCCCAGCCCATTGCTAACAGTGATTAATGAATAAATCTAATCTACTTTATCCGGTGTAAAATCACTTGTTTACCAAGAGAAAAGAGTGTAAAAATCACCACATTCTCTCAGAATCTAATCAGGTTCTAGCAAAGAATTTGATTCTCGAAGATTCATTATCCATTTCATTTGTATTAGATTAACCAAAATACGCACATCATGCCAACTTTACCTACCTCTAATTTGAGACAAAGTTTGGTTACCTCCATAACCTAACTCCATGACTACTCACCCCTATAAAACACTTAACCTCTGATCTCTTCCTCACTTAAACTATATATTAAGTATACTAATTACCACATAATAACTTAAACTATCTTAG